>JACEEZ010014974.1:15000-25000 GCA_016584305.1 Chionoecetes opilio
ATGAACTAGGAAAACTGCCAAGAACTGTTCAGTTACAGAGACT
Source organism: Chionoecetes opilio (assembly GCA_016584305.1). Taxonomy (NCBI): domain Eukaryota; kingdom Metazoa; phylum Arthropoda; class Malacostraca; order Decapoda; family Majidae; genus Chionoecetes; species Chionoecetes opilio. Next base: position 15,044 of record JACEEZ010014974.1, read on the forward strand.
AGATGAAGGACAAGGTGTTGAGGCGACAATGGTTGCCCACCAGGCCAAGTGGCATAAAACATGTATGCTCCAATACAATAACACAATGCTACGAAGAGCAGAGAAGAGACTCATCGCAAGCAGCTCAGCATTTGGTAGTACTGACAATGTCTCAGGCAAGCGCGCCAGAACACACTCTTCAGAAGCCACTACCAGCGGCACCCCCTGCTTTTTCTGTGGAAAGTCTGGCACAGAGACCCTACATGAAGTAGCAACCTTCCAGGTGGACACACGCGTACGGAAGTGTGCAGCGCAAGTTGGGGACAATGAACTCATGGCCAGGCTCAGCATGGGTGATATGGTGGCTCTGGAGGCCAAGTACCATTCCAAGTGTTTGTTGGCTCTTTACTATCGTGCAAAGACCACTGTAGAAGCCGAGCAGAAAACTGACCATGAAGGTGTGATGTCAAGAATCGTACTGGCTGAACTGGTCCTGTATATCGAGGAAACCCACCTAGAAGAGGGCACCGCCCCAGTCTTCAGACTCGCAGATCTTGCAAAGCTATACACGACAAGAATGGAAGAGCTCGGGGTTGCTTTGTGCAAGAAAGTTAATAGCACAAGGCTGAAAGAGCGCCTGTTAGCCCAGTTACCAGGCCTGAGATCCCAGAGCAAAGGCCGAGATGTTCTATTTAGCGTTTGATGAAGACATTGGTGAAGCGCTAGGCAAAGCCTGCGAGCAAGACTGTGAGACTGAGGCAGTTCACCTTGCGCGTGCTGCACAGATAGTTCGGCGATATATGTTTGAAAAACACTGACCGATTCCGTGGATCATTCCCGGGTGGTTGTCAGGAGGACTCTGTGGCAAACGTCCCTAGTTGCAATGGTAAATATGGTGCTGGATGGCCCAGCATCAAGAACCAAAGCCATTCCTCTTCGAGACAAGCAGCTCTTTCCATTGCGCAGCTTCTCAAGTTCAACAGTGTCAAGCAAAGTCGGAAGCAGGGAGCAACCAAGACACAGGAGCCTCCAGCGTCAGACACAGTACGTCTCAAGAAACTCCTCTTCCAACCTATGTTGGGCTGATGCTGCATGCTGAAACACGCAAGAGAGGACTTGTGGACAAGCTCTTCTCTCTGGGCCTAAGCATCTCATATGACAGAGTCCTGCGTCTTTCTGCCCATGATGGGAAACAGCGTGTGTCAGCTGTACCGCATAGGCAAGTGGTCTGCCCGCCTACCCTGCGTAGCAATGTGTTCACAACTGCGGCTGTGGACAACATTGACCACAACCCAAGTGCCACCACAGCCAAGAATTCATTTCCATGGAACAGGAATCTCGCTTTTGCAACACCCAACGTGTGCAGATGAGGGAGTGGATCGTAGCATTGCTCTCACTGGGCGTGATACTGGATCAAAGACGGTTGAGCCTCTACCAGAATATTACACGGATGTACGTCCTGTTGCTTCCTCTGTCAAAGGGCAAACGATCCCAGCTACTTCTGTGACCTCTCTTAGACGCCACAACTTTGAGCAGCACATAGAATATGAGTATATGTGGCTGGAGAACACGAGAAGTGTTCTCAAAGATGATGTTGGGGCCTGTGAAAACACATCATGGGCTGCATACCATGCAAGGCACCAAGATCCAAAGCAACCAGTCATCACACCAACGTCCTGCTTCCCTTGTTCCAGGAGAGTGCTCACACTGTGGCAATGATCAGACACTCTATTGATGTAGTCAGGAATGCAGTTTCAACATCTCAACCCAGGCCAAACTCCAGTTCTGACTTGCGACCAGCACTATTCACTCTAGCAAAACAGATCCAGTGGAAGTGGCCAGACACATATGGAGAAGACCAACTGGTGGTGATGTTCGGGGGGTTGCATATTGAGATGACGGCACTGAAGACCCTGGGTGAACTGGTTGCAGGGAAGTGGGTGGACCCAAGCACTGGTACAAGCAGAGATCACAACTGCAGGAACAGCAGACTCATTTCTTCGAGCAGCTCACGTCACACGCACCAGAAGAGCACACCAAGTCACAGCGGCTGCCTTATACATACTCCAACGGCGTGCCTATGACCAGTACAGCACCACCAATACAGAAGATGATGCGCACCCTGGAAGCTTCGAAGACTGGTGCAGTCAGAGAGAACAGAGTTTATCCGCAGTTTCAGTACTGGTCAACAGTCTTGGCACTGGAGCTGTCCACTCTGATCTATGTGCGATCTCTGAGAGAAGCCAATTTTAGCATGTACGTGGATGCTCTGACAGAACTGGTTCCGTGGTTCTTCGCACTAGACCACACGAACTATGCCCGCTGGATACCAGTGCATCTGCGGGACATGGCAGAACTGGCAAACAAACATCCAGACGTCTTCACAGAGTTTAGCAACGGACACTTCACAGTCCAGAAGACAAGAGGATCTTTTCAGCAATCCCTATTGACCAAGGACATGAGCAGAACAACGCGTATGTCAAGGGTGATGGAGGAGCCATCGGCCTCACAGACAATCCAACTGCACTGAGGCGCTGGATGGTTGCCGGACCAGAGGTTGCTAGAGTGATTGTGGAATTTGAAGACTTCAATCTGCATCCACACGACCAAGAGGAGACACGTCACCACGAGGAGACACCAAGTGTGCAGAACACTTTTGCCAGAGATGTGCGCTCACTCGTGGCCATCTTTGAAGAGCTGGGCAACCCTTTCGAGGAGGACAGTCAGGACTTGCTGGTGCTCGACACAAAGGAGATCGCAGACACTGCAGTCATAGAAACAGTCCGTAACCCCCAAGCAGATTGGCCAAGACCAGTTTGAAGCCCTTCTCAAGGAATGCATCGTGGACAGAACCAAGTCCATTGAGGTGGCAATCCACCGGAACAAGCTGCCACTGTTTGGCGACCAAGAGAGGACCCAAAATACCCAAAGGAAAAAAACAGGTCAAATCTCTGAAGAATGATGTTGCGCTCTTCGCACGATTATATATCAGCTGCCAGACCCGTGATGGGAATCTAGAAGAGTTCTTCAGGCATGAAAATCAGCAAATGCCCTCCAGCTTTATCTGACGGAGGGAGACTGTACCTAGGGAGCAAGAGTGACTTGCTGTGTGCCTTGAAGGCCATGCTGAGCCTCAGTCTGAAGCGCCTACTGTCACTGCTGTTGTCCTCGATGGAGCAGTAATCGTACAGATGTTGAAGCCGGGTACTGCCAACACGTTCGAGGAATATGCACAGCAAGTGTTCATCCCATACGTTGTACAACAGCTCCAACATGTATCCACGTCTTGACCTGGGGTGGGACAGCTACAGAGCAGATTCCCTGAAGGCATCAACCAGAGAACAGCGTGGAAAGGGAGTACGTCGGCGTGTTGTCGAGCTCAGCAGTCATACCAGGAAATTGGCAAAGTTTCCTGCGAGTTGATATCAACAAAGTGGAGCTCTTCAGCTACCTCTCCACCATGCTTGCAGAGTCCTTTCAAGAAGAAGGCAAGGAAAAATGGTGGTCACTGATGGGAGCAGGTGATCTGTTTCCACAGCAAGAGGACGTCAACTCACTTGCACCATGCAACCAGAAGAGGCAGACACTCGCATGATGCTACATGTAGCACATGCTGCACAACATGGTCACCACCAGATACAGGTTCGAACAGTAGACACTGACGTCGTGGGTCCTAGCAGTGATGGTAGTCCAGAAACTACCAGCTGGAGACGAACTCTGGGTAGCCTTTGGGACAGGCAAGAACTACCGCTACATTGCAGCCCATGAAATAGCTTCCTCCCTTGGTCCAGAGAAGACATGTGCTCTTTTCCCAAAGTTTCATGCCATCACAGGGTGTGATACTGTGTCAGCCTTCGTCGGACATGGGAAGAAATCTGCCTGGGCAACATGGAACACGCTGCCAGAACTCACTGATGCCCTGCTGAGTCTGGCAAATGCACCCACAAGCATCCAAGAGGATACAATGCATGTCATCGAGAGGTTTGTAATACTCCTGTATGACCGCACAAGCAAATGCAAGGACGTCAACAAGGCGAGAAAGAAGCTCTTTGCAAAGAAGAGCTCTGTTCAAGAACATCCCGCCAACTTACGCTGCTCTGGAGCAGCATGTGAAGAGATCTGCCCTTCAGGGTGGTCATGTCTGGGGCCAGGCATTGGTACCAGAGCCCGTGCTCCCTCCACCAACAGACTGGGGCTGGCATCGGAGTGATGATGGGCCCTACACACCACTCTGGACCACACTCCCTGAGGCATCCAAGACCTGCTATGAGCTGGTGTCTTGCGGATGCAAGAAAGGCTGCAGAAACCGCTGCAAGTGCAAGAAGGCTTCACTGCAATGCACGGGTCTGTGTTTCTGTGAAGGCGAATGCCAGTAGATTAGGACAGAAAACTTGCTAGCCAACATTATGATCTGTAGACATTCATAATCCTGGTGACCAGATTTGAAAAGTTCAGAATCATAATTAACATAGTGTGACAAAATCTACGTTATTGTATTACATGTATGTACTGCAGGATTACACAATACTGAAAGTTATTGTATTGGCAACTGTTTATTGTGTCCTCTTCTTGAAGCCACTTAGATTTGTTCATTTATATTAGATCTTTCCATAAATGTATAACTGTAAGTACTGTGCCTAGAGACTGGGCTTTTGGTCGACTATATAACTACAATCTGACCATACTGTAAACTCCCCGTACTCTGTGTATTATTTTGACTACCATTCCATTGCAATTTTGCCAGCAATTTTAAATAAAAAAAGCAACTTGAGCAATTAAAGTGTGTTCCTGAAATCATTTTACTGGTATTAGAGGTATTATGTCATTGAGTATTGGAATCTTCATCAAATGTCCACTTTTTCCACAAAATGGCGGCCAGTTTGGGGGCCATTTTTGAGAAGATTCATCTAAATATATGTTAAACACTTATTGATGTTAATTCTGATGTAAAAAAAAAGGAATTTTGGCCCATCTAGCACCATACTAACGACACATAATGAAGTCTATGTAATGACGCTAATGGTAAATGGCGGCCATTTTGAACAATGGCCGCCATATCTTCCACAGGGCTAATCTTGAATGCCTCCATATCCAAAAATGTTTAGAATATATTAATCTACATGTGTGCCAATTTTGGTGCTTTTAGAACAATTTGAACAATTGGTCTGCTATGCCGCTGGGCTATAACAGATATGTTTACGGGGATAAATAAGCTGAGAACGGCTCAAATAGAGATTTCAAAACAATATATCGAAAAACTAAGTCCAGATTCGTAAACAGCACGTACGAAAGCTAATAGGAACCAAGTGTCAACAAAATCTGGGACCAAAAAAAATTTGGCCAAATTTTGAAGGCATAATTTATAAAGTCCTTGGAAAATGTCGTGAAAAACACATTTTCATGTATATCTCAAGAACCGTAGCAGCTAGGCGAAAACAGTATAGAGTATAAACGATTCAGCCTGCGACTGTGGTCCCTCTGCTATAAACAGATTAAAATTTCATCAATAAATAATCCAATAAATACGTTTTGTAACGGTCAATAAACTTATTATATTTCAAATACTATACAAATAATATATACATTGGGATACAAATGCTATATTTTTCAGTGTGTTATAGTACAATTCAATTTGTTTTATTTCAGGATTGGGCTTTAACTGATGTATTTTTTTAGCCTGTGCTTTAGGTATTGCCATCTGCATTGCCTCTCTAACTGCTTTCATCCATCTATCTGTTTCTACCTCTAGTTCACCTACCGTTATAGTGTTAATATTATCCTCTGGCAGATTTCCATCTAAATTCTCCCTAAAAAATAGCCCAGTTTGCTTTAATACTAATAACCTTCATTACTTTGTACGGTAATGGGTTTGGTGGAAAGTCTGAGCAAAATTGGTAATGATCAGAGGAAGTAATGCCTACCTGTCTGGTATTATCAGAAAATGGTGTTTGTTTGCAGAATATTGGTCTGGTGTCGTGACTGAGGGGGGACGTATAAATGTTGGAAAATGTGAGTCCCAAGGTGTATTGGTTGTCTCGATGATCCCATTAAGGCCTGCCTAAACTAGTACCAACAGTAGTTATTTTCTCTGTTACCAAAGCCTCTGGTCTGGCATTGAAATCTTCCGACCATGTATGTAGGAATATTATTGTAAAGTAAACGAAAATTATCTGGGGAAGGGAAGATAAGGTTCTTTCTTGTTGGTAAGTATGTGTGGCACCATTATTGGTCCAAGAGTCGGTTTCCGGCTCCACTGCAATCAAACACTCCACTCCACTTAATATAAGTTTGTATTGGAAGTTATTGTCTAATTGCGATGGCCGATCCGTCGTTAATGTGGCAGAACTACATTTATGTACACGGTAGCCTGGAAATTGTAATGACTCGCTGTCTTTCTGCCCGTGACTGTTTATTAGTATCAAATCAGGGTTGTGTTCATGAAGTGGTATTAAGCTTCTTTATTGGTCTTCCAATTAATAAGTTATGTGCAGTATAGTAAGTCAGACATTGTGATGGAGTTTCTTTTGGCGTGGATCTCTATTTTGCAAGGGTGACCTATCATTCTCACCCGATCCTCAGCTTCGAACAAGCCTCTATCCAAAACTCTCAGCACTTCTTTAGGTTTATTTTTGATCCCCGAAATCAATTAAAAACATTCTTTTTCTTATGTGGGTATTGTGTTAGCCCATTTAAAATTTTTGCAGCTATCCTTAAGCAAGGCATTTGTTGTAAATTCTCCTCTGGCCACCCGGTTTCCTCGCAGCCTAGAGCTGAAAGCCCAATGTCTGTAGCATCCAACATATGTATTGCCGTTCTGCTCCTCTCGCTACCTCTAATGCATTGCACCCTCCTGAGCTGTGTTGCTCTCTGCCGCCCTGTATTTCACTTGTGTTCTTTCTTTGAAGGACTGGTCTCACTTGAATGCCAAAAGTTTTGCAGAGTTAGGGCTTTATGGTATTTTATTACAGGCAGATTGTTTAGTAGTAGGATTTTTTGTTGAGCTCCTCCTCTAGTCCCTGTTCTCTATTAGTCTTATAGTGCTGCGGTATTATGAATGTTATAATCTTCAATAACTTATGTGAGTTATTAAGGGTGCTAGGCTGTGCAGGTGTGCCTATCGAGAAGCTGGTCTTGTATTCGCAGTTACATTGCATAGTCAGTTTTTGGAGCTCAGTTTGCTGTTCCTTTTTCCTTCATTACTTTATTATTCGTTGGCTTTTTGGGCATTCCAAGCAAGTGTGTTGGTTCTTCAACAGTTAATGCATTTTTGTTTTTTCTTTCATGATGCCAAAGGTGGGCCTTCAGTGCTGCATGCTGAGCATAAGATTTTATGGTTGCTATTTTTGTGCAGTCCTGGTCAGATGGTCTTCGATATTGTAGCACCTCATGCAGATTTGATGGGATGAATGTTTCCTGCTTTATGTCATATTGGTGGTATGCTTAAGTTAAAGGTACGAAGGCCTTTTCTACACATCTTTTTGCGTCATTACCTCAACAATCATTGGGGGCATACGCTGGGGTGGCGCGTCGCCTCGCCCACTACGACGCCACTCCGGGGGTCACCACGCGCGGAGTTCCCATGCAGCTCCTTTCCCATACCAAGCAGCTCGCGACAAGAAACATCAACTTGCCCCAGCCACGAGGCCTTTGGGCGCCCCTTGGCGCCTCCACGCCGGATTGTCTCTTACAGATATAACCCGATGGGAAGGATCGGTTCAGGGTAGCGTGCCAACATGCCATATAGCCGAAGTTGGCGCTGAAGGACTATGCAGGTAATAGGCCTCGATTCAGTCTCAAGGGCAAATCGCCTTGATTGACACGTTCCATCAGCCCAGCGATAACCCATGATTCTCCGAAGCACTTATTACCAAAGACATTGATTGTCTCTTTCCAAGCACTATTAGTGCCATGTCTCACAACCAAGAGTTAAGCCCAGGGATCACAATCGATTTGAACGATCCGGATCTTTGTCCTCATGCCACAGGTAACGACAACGCCAAATACTCCCGCTGAGCGGGTCCATAACACCGTGGGCTATGCCAATCCGCCGTAAGACTTCTTGACGTGACCCGCGTCATTAGGGACTACGTCCCAAGGTATGTAAAACTTTCCAAGATACTCAATGTCCTTCGCCACACGCATGAACAGACTGTACTGCTTCATCTAGTAAGTCTCCAAACACCTGGACCTTGGTCTTGAGCCAGGAGATCTCAAGTCCCAAAGGCTTTGCCTCCTCGTGCAGCGCCTCGAAAGCCATCACCAGGACCTCCAGCGACTCAGCAAAGATTACTGCATCATCGGCAAAAACAAGATCAGTGATCTTGGTGTTGCCGACGGATGCTCCACAATCACTTTGATATACAACCTTGTCCAATACCCAGTCCATACAAGCGTTGAAAAGTGATGGGGCAAGGACGCACCCTTGCCTCACTCCTGTATTCACAGGAAAGAAGCCGGATACACCTGCCCCACACTTCACAGCACTCTCAGTCCCAGAATACATACCAGTTATCAAACCAATAGTCCTTGCAGGAATCCCTCGAAGTCGCAGAAGATCCTAGAGTGACTCACGATGCACTGAGTCAAACGCCTTCTTGGGATCAACATAGGCTGCAAGCATCCCCCGTCGAAACTCACGTCGGCGTTCCACCAGGACACGAAGTGCTAGGATACGGTCCGTTGTTGACTTACCAGGCGTGAACCCAGACTACTGAGGTCTCTGATGCTTCACCAGATGGCTGCGAATCCGTGTCAGCAATAGATGGGCAAGCACCTTGCCTGGTACGCTGAACAGTGTAATACCGCGGTAATTGTTGCATTTAGGTTCAGCAAGAACTCGGCTACCTGATGGTTGGGTGGCGTGACAATCACCTGGCCGGAAGCTAGGAATTTCATGGCCAGTTTCTCCTCGAGCATCTGGTCTATGGCCTCTGCCAAGTGTAAGGCTGACACGAAACCTTCCGCACATGGGATCAGTATTTTCGGTGGCATATTTGTCTGGTTGTAAGTGGGGCTTGGTTAAAGATAGTGTTGTCTCGGGATGATTACGTTTCATGATCTTGAGTTGTTGATGATGAGAGAGTTGGGGATTAAATCTTTCAGAGGCCTGTGAAGAGTTTGGGAGAGTTTGGTTGTTGGGGAGAGCCTGAGCCTGTGTCTCGTCCATTTCTTCAGCAGGTGGGCAAGAAGCAGAGTTCTTCTCTTCCTCCTCGATGTCTACGGTCTCAGCTTCTTCCTAGTCATCTGTTACCTCTTCAGGTCTCATCTTTGCAGGCGGTTCTGCAGTTACTCCTAAAGTCCCATCGTCGCTATCCTCCTCATGTTGGCGTTTCACACCATCTTGGCCATCTGTAGCCGAGTCTATAACGAACATACAGACAGACAGACAGACAGACAGACAGACACATTTTGAGATTTATATATATAGATAAATTAATGAATATGATAATATAAAGTGTTTTTTGGTTAAGTTTTATCTTCAAAATTAACAATAGCCTTTAAAAATAATTTTCGTATGTGTGGTTACTCAACAGTCGATCAGATGTTATTTGTATTGGCTGATGTATGGACTTTTTAGTTACTAAAAATGTATAAAGTGCTTTATAGTTAGTAAGCTGTTTCTTCTTTTTATAGTGGTGGTAATTGTAAGGAGTGTTGGCGAGGTTTCTGATGTGTTATCTAACGTGGGTGGTGTTAACACGAGTGGCTAATTGTGTTTTTATTGTTTTCTTATTTCATTGGCGATACTATAACTACGTGTCAGCTCCAGTGATATCATATTTTTTGCCTTCCAGATACCGTTATGGTCTCATCAGCGAAGAAGCGACAGTATGATGAAAGCTACATTCAGTATGGATTCACTGCTATCGACAAAAATGGGCGTGAACTTCCACAGTGTGTTATATGCCACAAAGTTTTATCAATGGAGTGCATGAAGCCGAGCTTTCTAAAACGACATCTATATAATTGTCATCCAAA
>JACEEZ010014974.1:30000-55000 GCA_016584305.1 Chionoecetes opilio
AGGGGTTGGTTTTGGGGTTTGATTTGGCCTGAGTTTTCTATAATATATCTGATAGGGGGATGCTGTTGACACCCGAACAGGCACCGCAATGGGCCCTCCCGTCTCTTTTATATTTAAAGTCCGGGGGTTTTCCACACGGTAGGTGGCCAGGGTGAACACTGTCCCCACAGGGGCAAGGTCTCAAAATGGATTTCGGAATTACCTCAGAAAAAACGACAACAATTAATTCATATTGAAAGATTTTACCTCAGATTTTGTTAAGCTTAAAAATCATTGAAAGCACAAGAATCACGCCAAAAACTCACCAGGCTGCTAGAAATCCGGCAAGGTACACACACAAAAGTTAGTAATCCAGCTTAATTAGCAGACGAAAGAAAGGACAGCCTCGAATACCGAATACCCTCTCATCGCAAACGTCATACTCAATTGAACTGCTGAACTCACTTCTCACTTGAACTCAGGTCTCACATGTAAGTGACTGTATGCCTTGTAGATGTCGCCTTCAAATCGAGAATACTATAACAAAATTCAGATCGAATAATATGATAAAAAGTGATACAAAATTCAGAATTGATTAAAAGTTAGAATTAAATTAGAACCAGCAATCAAGGCCAAAATCATAATTCTTAGTAAATTATTCAAGTGTAGACACACAAAAAATAGTTGGAAAGTGACTACGTGACTCTTGGCGGTCGGGGGAAAACTGCTCCAGTATATTCCCACATAACTTTTGTTATGTTTTAGAATCCACGTCGAAGAAAGAAAAGAGATAAGAGCAAGAGAGAAGATAGCAGCTGTGAATGATATGAAAGAATCTAGTAATCGTTACAAAGCGTAAGATAAATTAGGGGCAAACGGATTAAGGGATGGCGTCAAAGTATCAAATGATTTTGTATTAAGTGTCCATTATTTGGTACTATTAGGGGTATAAGAAACATTATTTTGGTACTATTAGGGTATAAGACATTTATTTGGTAATATTAGGGTGTAAGAACATTATTTTGGTACTATTAGGGGTGTAAGAACATTTTTTTGTATATAGGGTATAAGAACATTTTTTGGTACTATAGGGGTATAAGAAACATTTATTTGGTACATAGGGTATAAGAACATTTTTTGGTACTATTAGGGTGTAAAGAACATTTATTTTGGTACATTAGGGGTAAGAACATTTATTTTGGTATTTAGGGGTATAAGAACATTATTGGTACTATTAGGGGTATAAGAACATTTATTTTGGTAATATTAGGGGTGTAAGAAAACATTATTTGGTAATTTTAGGGGTAAAGAACATTATTTGGTACATTAGGGGTGTAAGAAAATTTATTGGTACTATTAGGGGTATAAGAACATTATTTTTTATTAGGGTATAAGAACATTATTTTGGTACTATTAGGGGTATAAGAACATTTATTTTGGTACTATTAGGGGTGTAAGAACATTTATTTTGGTACTATTAGGGGTGTAAGAACATTTATTTTGGTACTATTAGGGGTGTAAGAACATTTATTTTGGTACTATTAGGGGTGTAAGAACATTTATTTTGGTACTATTAGGGGTATAAGAACATTTATTTTGGTACTATTAGGGTATAAGAAACATTTATTTGGTACTATTAGGGGTAAGAACATTTATTTTGGTACTATTAGGGGTGTAAGAACATTTATTTTGGTACTATTAGGGGTGTAAGAACATTTATTTTGGTACTATTAGGGGTATAAAAAACATTTATTTTGGTACTATTAGGGGTTAAGAACATTTATTTTGGTACTATTAGGGGTGTAAGAACATTTATTTTGGTACTATTAGGGGTGTAAGAACATTTATTTTGGTACTATTAGGGGTGTAAGAACATTTATTTTGGTACTATTAGGGGTATAAGAACATTTATTTTGGTACTATTAGGGGTGTAAGAACATTTATTTTGGTACTATTAGGGGTGTAAGAACATTTATTTTGGTACTATTAGGGGTGTAAGAACATTTATTTTGGTACTATTAGGGGTGTAAGAACATTTATTTTGGTACTATTAGGGGTGTAAGAACATAAGAAAAGTGTATAATGGCTTGTGTGTATAATTGCCATATTTGAAAGTGTTACCTTGGATTACGTTAAAATGACCTTATAGAAGCTTGGATAACTACATAATTACCTTAGACATCTCATTACCTCAGAATTACCTTAAATGAGGTGAGATTACGCTAATCTGAGGTAATTACCTCAATAATGAGAGCCCTGGCGAGGAGGGAAAGACTCAGAAAGGTGGAGTTCTGCCGTGCAAGCAGCTGAGTGTTCCCGTTGAGTGACTGTATGGAAAAGTGGGTGATCTGAGTAGGAATATGACTCTGGAAGCCGGTTAGGGGAGAACAAGGTGGAAGTGATGATAGAATTCGTGTGTGATAACGTGTGTCGGGTCTTCTTTTGATGTTCTTTGGTATGTAGGGTTGTGCGCTATGTACTGTTGTGGGTTTGTGGAGGCAACGGCAAGTGTTTGTGTGCCTCTTATGTAAAGGGAGTCTTTGACCTTGAGGATATTGATTTCATGATGTAGATGGTCTGTCGGCGTGATACATAGTTGTGCAGCCTGTAATGAATTTTAGAGCTTTGTTAAGTATGGCCTGATGGGTGCTATGATGTGTCTCAGTGATTGATGTTAGAGGCCGAAGATGGGCTTGCAGAATCTATCACTGAGCTTATATTGTTTGTATACTGGAGTTGTAGTTTCGTTGTTGTGTCCAAATGTTGTTTTGGCGAGTGATATGAAGGAATTAAGTCTTAGTGTGCATTTGCTATAATGTGGTGTTTAAAAGTCATTAATACATCATATATTAACTATTTTTGGTACGTGTGTGTGTGTGGTATGGGGACGTTGATTATGGTGATGTATGGGATATAGAGGTGTTCAGTTGTCCAGTTGGTGAAGACGATTACTGTTGATTTGGTTTACCCGACAGGGTGGCCTGGTGGTAGAGCGCGCGGTCCGAGTGTAGAGACCCTGCATTCGGTCAGCGGTTCGAGTCCGCCAAGTTCGTCTTGGTGTGGTGGCGCTTTATATAGTCAATAACCTTGTAGTTGGTACTTGTAAAGTGTCTAGATAGGATCAAAGTATCTTATCTTATGTTGATTTGGTTGGAGCTATAGTGAGTCATTTTGAGGTGCAACTTATTTCCCTTGTGTTGAAGTCACCATTCTTGCGGATTTCAATGTTCACCAATAGCGCTGGCTTTCATACTATTTCAATGACCAACATGGTGAACAAGCATTCAACTTTGCTATCCTTTATGACCTAAAGCAATTGGTGCAGCACCCTGTTGTAACTCAGGTTTCAGGGGAAGGACACACCGGGGAAAGTCCATGCGTATATTGAGGCCGTGTACTATGTAGGTGGCTGGGGCTGAACTGCTCCTCTCAGCTCATTCCCTAAGCTCGTAAGTACTTACAATAACGAACAGTATTCGAACACTACTGAACCCCTAACTGGTTTACTACATTCCTCCATCGTAGATACAAACAACATACCTACAATTAACAAAAAATAAACAGAACAAAAGTGACTTCTTACAACTTAAAGGTATAAAGTGATACATTGCATTCAAATAAACTAAACAATCAATATCCATATCTATCTGGCTTCCGCGAAATCCTCGATGAACGCCTTAGTGGCGTCGTGACAGACGTCTCCGTGGGCGACTCCCTCTCTAGCGGCTGCTGAGGAGGCGATTCATAGTTAGGCTCCCCTGTCCTTGATGATCCTTTGGCCTCATTGTGCTAATTTCTGGTAAGCACTTTGCTGGGTATGGGTGAAGCAGCAGTGACTATCGTCGATGGCTCAATTTGGTCGTGTGCTTCACTTAGACGGGGACCTCTGAACTCTGAACCCAGACTCTTGTTCTGGCGTGTCCTCCTGACGCGTCGGGGACCGTTGCTCGGGCACCATTGCAGGCACTGTAGGTCCTGTAAGATCCATAGTCCTGAGTCTTATGTGATCAATATGCCTCCTAAATATCCTACCGTCTTCCAGCGTTACCACACATGCCGTTCCTTGACAAGCCGACACTGTACCCGGCAACCACTTCCGTGTCGAGGCCAAGGCCGTCTCAATCTATAAAGGCCTGCGCCTGAGATTGATGACGTCACGGACGGCGTCTGTACGAGGCCACCGAGATGACAAGTTTACCTACCTAATTATATGTTTATCAGTATAAAAGATATATTGTTATCTTCGGAAATGTTTGTTCTATAATATTATCAAATAAAAACCCGTAAAACACATTAAAGAAATGCCATTATGAGACTCTCAAGAAATATGCATGAACTTAAACTCTTCGCCATTTAATATTTTTCTCGAAAACATTTTACATGGAGAATATCAATAGAAGCGGAATTTAATTCGCTTTCCATTGCTATATTTTGTTTTCTGATAAATGAATTAGCAGCATGCATAAATTAGCGTTAACTAAATACATAACATCATGAAATCGGGTAATTTCGTACCTAATATATGTTTATCAGTATAAAAGATATATTGTTATCTTCGGAAATGTTTGTTCTATAATATTATCAAATAAAAAAACCGTAAAACAGACTAAAGAAAGGCCATTATGAGACTCACAAGAAATATGTATGAACTTTAACTCTTCGCATTTAATATTTTGCTCAAAAACATTTTACATGGAGAATATCAATAGAAGCGGAATTTAATTAGCTTTCCATTGCTATATTTCGTTTTTTGATAAATGAATTAGAACCATACATAAATTAGCGTTAACTAACAAAAAAGGTCATGAAATCGGGTAATTTTTCCCGTTTGATGATGTTATTTATTTAGTTAACGCTAATGTATGTATGGTTCTAATTCATTTATCAGAAAACAAAATATAACAATGGAAAGCTAATTAAATTCCGCTTCTATTGGTATTCACCATGTAAAATGTTTGCGAGTAAAATATTAAATGGCGAAGAGTTTAAGTTCATGCATATTTCTTGAGAGTCTCATAATGGCATTTCTTTAGTGTGTTTTACGGTTTTTTATTTGATAATATTATAGAACAAACATTTCCAAAGATAACAGTATATCTTATACCGCCCGTACATCCTCACATGCTGAAAGCTCGGCTCCTACTGACTCGCGGAGCAGACTCAGCTCGTGACGTCACGTCCATCCCGCGCTCCCAGACTCAGGCTTTTACATAGAGAAGACTTTGGTCGAGGCCCACCTAGCCTCGACACGCTGGATACGTAAACTCAGTCTCCCACTTTGAATGATCTCGGTCGAGCATGTTGATCATATCGCAGCTTTTGAGCCCATTGATACTTCTCCACTCTGCCTCTCTTAATATCCTGTCTGAGCAGATCCAGAAGCCGAAGGAAGCGAGGGCCTGGGCTCGCTTCTCACGGCTTCTCACGGCTTCATACGTGACGTCAGAGATAAACAACATAATATGGCGGGCCAGGCGGAGCTTGTAACAGAGTGACTATCGTCGTAGAAATAATGTAATTACAGATAATAGGACACAAGTAAACACATAGATGTACATTCAAAAGCATGGACTTACTTTAAGACCACGAACAAGAATATACAAGGTTAATGACATGACAGGACAACTTTAAGATTGGTGAAAGAATTACCATGTCTTATCAGCCTTACGATAGTCCCTAGCTGTGACGTAGTAGTTTTTGCAGAATTTCGCTGATAATATGGCACAAATTAGCCTAATTTGTACATTTAGTAGCACGGGCTTAACTTTTGGACCACACTAATAGAGCTAAAATGGTATGACATGATGAGAGTAGAACGTCGAGTCTGGTGAAATAACTTTCGCGAGTTTTTTAAAACACTAATCAGGACGTTGTTTTCAAATTTTACTAATATTGCTATCATAGCGCCCCCCCCTGGAAAACGTTTTCGCTGATGCATTATGCTCCAAAAGAGAGAGAGGGAGAGAGAGAGAGAGGAGAGAGAGAGAGCGAGAGAGAGACGAGAGAGAGAGAGACGAGAGAGAGAAGAGAGAGAGAGAGAGAGAGAGAGAGAGAGAGAGAGATTTAATGCCAAAAAAGGGGAAATGTGCCAGTCAGAAGAGAGAGAGAGACGAGAGAGAGGAAGAGAGAGAGGAGAGAGAGAGAGATCGAGAGGACGAGAGAGAGAGAGAGAAGAGCGATGAGAGAGAGAGAGAGAACGCCATTTCGGAGACGCAACCACTCCGCTACTGCCTCCTGAAATCTACTAAATTGGGGAGTATTTTCTCAAATGAATTTGATCATAAATATGTATGATAAGAAACAATGCAAGTCAAAAGATTTAAAACATAATTGACATAGAAAACAACATTTCTCCAACAGGACTAAGTGATTTTCACGGAGAGATGCCACCGAGGCTTAACTTCTGATCTTTCTTAATTTCTGATTGGGGCAAAGCAACCTATTTTGTTCAATGCATCTAAAACCTTATTTCTTACCTATCTACTTGACAAAACTACCAGGAAAACATCCCTCTTCTCAATGACACTCAAATTCTCTCTCTCTCTCTCTCTCTCTCTCTCTTCTCTCTCTCTCCTCTCTCTTCTCTCTCTCTCTCGCTCTCCTCTTCTCTCTCTCTCTCTCTCTTCCTCTCTCCTCTCTTCTACCAACCACACAACTTTTATTATTGGCATGATATATAGACTTCCCTAATTCTAATATTGATGATTTATTGCATCTATTAACTATATCATACCACCTTTATCAACCTCTAGGACACCTATTTATATTATGGGAGACTTAATATTAAATATTTTAAAATCACTAATGAAAAAATGCTCAATTTTGATAAATATGTTCAATAGTTGCTACTTCTTTCCTGGCCCGTCAGGGTGGGACAAGGTTGGTAGAGACGTGAGTTCGCCAATGTGCATCGTCACTGGCATCGGTCGCGGTTCGAGTCGCTAGTTGTGCTGACGTGGCGGCGGACTTTGTATAGTCAATAACCTTGTAGTGGTACTTGCAAAGTGTCTAGATAGGAATGAAAACTTTATCTTACTTCTTTCCACAATCAATAAACCAAACACGTGTACTTAGAAAATCGGCCACAATCATGATCATATATGGACTTAATAATTTGATCCTATTTAACAAGTGGGATAAATATTTAACTCAATTAGTGGATCATTTCCCTATTTATAGTTCTTTTTCAAGTAGTCAATGATAGTTTATACTTCCACACAGTGACTTTCAACAAAAAGGAAAACTAGACATGAAAAAAATATATGATTTCAGAGATGACTAGCAAAATTTAACTGGAATACAAATGCATTGGAATGTGATGTAAATGATCTTTTTGATAAATATATGAATAGGTTTTAGAATGCACCAATAAGCACTTTTCCATTGGGAAAACAACACAAAATAAAGAAAAAGGATCCAAGCAAACCATACATTACCACCACATATAAAAAGTTATCAAACAAAGGAATCCACTATAAACTACAAAAGCTGTATGCAATAAGGGCCTGTTAACATATAAAAATACTTTTAAATCTTTAGAAATAAATTGACGGCAACAAATAAGACAGCAAAAGAAAAGTATTATAAAACTAGATTTACAGATCATGCTGGGGATCCTAAAAAAAATATGGGACATAACAAACAAACCCTACTGGGTACAAATAAAAATAGGATAATCACCTCTGTTCGTTCAATGGCGATTAAATCACTGATAATCAAAATGTGGCTAGGTCATTTAATAATCATTTCAGCAGTCTAGGTAGCACAACTTGCTAATAACATTCAAGATACACAGGCCACATTTAACATATATCTTCCAGAAACCACTCTCTTTTTCTTTTTATCTAAGGACCTACAACACCAGCTGAAATTCAAAATCAGGAATTGCAAATATGAAAGGTACTCTCCTGCCATGATGAAATTAAAATAAAAATAATAAAAGAATGCTCTGGAAATAATTTCACCATTTCTAGTACATTTAAATAAAATTTCAAGAGGGCGTACCTTTCCCAGATCGTATGAAAAATTGCTCGAATGTCCCTTTTTCAAGGAAAGGTGAAATTCCTTACTGCAAAAATATAGACCAATTTCAATATTGCCAAGCTTTAGTAAAGTCTTTGAAAAAGTAATGGTAATGAGATTAATGGGCTTACCTTCAAAACACGCAATTTTAAACTCCACTCAACAGGATTCCGTCCCCAGTTTTCCACTGAATTAGCAGTTACCATATCTGTCTCAGAACATTTACCAATGCACTGGACAATAAAAGCTACCAAATAACAGTCTTTTTTTTGATCTCACACAAAAGCATTGAACAATTTCTCACACAATCATATTACACAAATTATCTATCATGGAATACGTGTAATGCTCACAACGGGTTCAAAAGGTTATTTTAAGTAATAGAAAGCAAATACATCCTATAAAAATACATCATCTCCTTATAATGACATCCATGTGGAGTACCCCAGGGTTCAATTCTTGGTCCGTCTTTCTAATATACATAAATGACATCATTCGTAGCAGTAATAACTTAAATATACTTTTTCGCGATGCTTACCACAACTTATTCAATCAACAATCTTGAAAATATACAATTACATTGAATGGAAGAATTAAATAAAGGTTCAAAATTGATTAAGCGCAAACAAATTAACTTTAAAATATTAATAAAAAACTGCTCCAGTCCCCTTAGACTCAGAAGGACACTACACAAATAAAGATAAATAATCTATCATTACATGAGGTTTTTCGAATTTAATTTCTAGGGATAATATAGATAGTAAGTTGAAATGGAAATAACATATTGATATGGTGAAATTAGGATATTCGTTATACACAGGCAAATTTACAGAATAAGGCACTATTTGAATGTAAAATGTTTACTACAAGTTTATTTTAACCTAAATATCCACATCTTTTATATTGTTCATCTTTATGGGGGAGGGGCCTATACAAACCTCATGACAGCCCTTATTAGTCAGAAAAAGTTGTTACGGGTTATGTTCTTTAAAAATCGTTATGACCATCCCATCAGTATTTTCAGAGACTTCAAGTTATTAAAGCTTCAGATATCATACCCTTCAAACCCAATCCCGTTTGTACATAAAATCCATACACTCTTTCACTTTAGACTTGGCTTTGAGCAATACCCTACATGTAACCCGAAGACCACATGATTTACGTATACCATTGTGCAGGTGATGGACTGTGAGAGAGGGCTACGAGTTGCGTGTTGGTCCCCATGGCTTCGGTACCAGAAACACCAACATTCTCGCTCTGAACTTTGCAAAGGTCCAGAAGGTGAGAATTGCAGGTTTGTATCAGAGACCAGAGCTGCTACCGCTGGACATGGTATAGTATGACGAGGGGTAAGTAAGGAGATCGACACATCCTCGTAGTTACTCGTGGAGGATCCTCCAGAACTGCAGGGTTTACCGGAGTGCTGAGTTCTTGGAACAGATCACGGACTTTTGTTGCTACACTTAAGCTTCAGGTCAAGTCCAGAAGAATCTCAAGAGGTCAACCATTACTTGAGGAAACTGAAGGACTTGACCTGTGCTCATAGTATGCAGGTGGCAGTCTCAAATCGGTTTGAGTGCTCGTGCTCTCGGGGATCTGTAGAACTGTGGGATACCTTCAAACGTGAAACTCGACAGGTGCCAAGGAGTGTATTGGGACCGCCCGAGTCAAGGCGTGGTTTTGTCTCTACGGAGATGGGAGAAAACGAGGAGAGTCGACGCTGCCAGGGCTGGCTGAAACCGGGATAGCACGTGGCTTGCACGCGGACTAAATCCCTCTGAGGAGAGACAAGGAGAGGTATGTCAGGAGTCTCGATGGATGATTCGAGGTCATTTGACGCTAATGCACCTCCGACCCGCCCCTACCGAGCCCTGAAGAAGCTCCGTTCAAGTCTCCTTCTCGGGCGGAGTGCTATTCGAACAGCAGATGGGCGCATCGTGTCGGACATGGAATGGGCAGATGGCTCGTTGGGCTGAGTGACTGCGGCAGTTGTTTCACGGTGGACCCTCTAAACGAGCAGCTTCACACCATGGTTACAGGCAGTGGATGCCATCCTCCCATTGACGAAACGCACCTGCATGACGAAGTCAGAGAGCTGTAGCAAAGTTGAAGGGTGGGAAAGGGCGCTGTGTTGTAATATCAGTGCGGAGCTCCTCAAAGCTGGGGGTGAGGCCCTGATCGCGGGTTGCATGCTGTCCTGACTCGCCGTGTGGCAAGCAGGGGTACCTTCTCCGACTGGAAAAGGGGGCTGGTCGTCCCTATATGGGAAAAAGAGAAAGGGGACCGTCAGGACGCAACAATTACTGCGGATTACACTGATCAGCGTACCAGGCAATGTGCTGCCCATCTATGCTGACACGAATTCGCAGTCATCTGAGTGAAGCAATCAGAGACCTCAGCATCGGGTTCACGCGCTGTGTAATTCAACAACGGACCCGTATCCTAAGCGGCTTCGTGTCTGGGGACGCCGACGTGAGTTTCGACAGGGGTGCTTGCAGGCCTATGTTGATCTCAAGAAGGCGTTTGACTCAGTGCATCGTGAGTCACTCTGGGATCTTCCTGCGACTCGAGGATTCTGCAAGGGACTATTGGTCTTAATAACTGGGCTGTTATTCTGGGAATTGAGAGTTGCTTGTGTGATTTAGTGTGGGGGCAGGTGTATCCAGCTTCTTTCGTGTGGAAAAGGAGTGAGGCAAGGGTTGCGTCCTTGCCCCATCAATTTTTCAACGCTGGTAGGATTGGGTATTGGACAGGGTTGTAGATCAAAGTGATTGTGGAGCATCCGTCGGCAACACCAAGGATCCACTGATCTTGTTTTTGCGATAATGCCGTAACTTTGCTGAGTCGCTGGAGGTCCTGGTGAGGCTCTCGAGGCGCATTGCACGCGGAGGCAAAGCCTTTGGGACTTGAGGTCTCCTGGCTCCCCCAAGACCAAGGTTCAGGTGTTTGGAGACTTACTAGATGCAGCAGTACAGTTGTTCATGCGGGTGGCGAGGACATTGAGATCTTGGAAAGGTTTTACATACCTGGTAGCGCAGTCCATAAGACGGCGGGTCACGCAAGAAGTCTTACGGGGATTGGCATAGCCCACGGTGTATGGACTCGCTCAGCGGGAGTATTTGGCGTTTGTCGGTACCTGTGCAGGAGGACAAAGATCCGGATCTTCAAGTGTTTGATCCCTGTCTTACTCTATGGTTGTGAGACATTGACACTAAATAGTGACTTTGAAGAGACGAATCAATGCCTTTGGTAAATAAGTTGTCTTCGCAGAATCATGGGGTATCGCTGGGATGATTAGGTGTAAATCAGCGATATGCACCGTGAGAACTGAATCGAGCCATATTACCTGCATAGTCCGTCAGCGCAACTTGGGCTATATGGGCCTGTGGCACGCTACCTTGAAACCGTCCTTCCATCGGTTGTATATGAAGAGACAATCCGGCGTGGAGGAGGCCAAGGGGAGCCCACAAGGCTCGTGGCTGGGCAAGTGATGTTTCTGTTCGAGAGTTGCTTGTATGGAAAGCGCCTGCATGGGAAACTCGCACGTGGTGACCCCCGGGGAGGGCGTCGTAGGTGGGCGAGGCCCCCGACGCGCCCCCCCCGCGTATGCCCCCAATGATTGATTGATGATGAATGCAGGAATCACATAGCACAACAGAGTATCTGTCAACGAGGAACTAAAAGCTGGAACCACTTACCAGAACATTTTATTATGATGAAAACTAAAAAAAAATTCAAACGTAACTTGATAAAAAGCATGGCTTGACAAATCAATGAAAATTTATTAACTCTTTACAACCATAAATGTCATATTGTGTATTTTGAAATTTCACTGTTATGCTGTGTTTTTTTTTACGATTATTGGCCATTGCACATATTCCAAATGATAGATATTTTTTTTTTTTTTTTATTTTTATTGTCTTTGTTTTTTTTTCTTTGCGTGTTTTTTTTATTATGTTATTAAGATTTTTTTTTAATGCATTTAAATGATTGGTTTACTATTGTAACATTCCATATTGCTACATCCATAAAATGTTATATTTTCAAAATGGCCTGACCATCTCCTTGCTATGTTATTATGTATATAGCTTTCAGGTCCTATAAAAGCTTCGGCTTATTGGACTGGCTTTATCACTATATGTAATATGTTCATATGTACAACTACATGGCCAAATAATATCAATATCTCTCTCTCTCTCTCTCTCTCTCTCTCTCTTCTCTCTCTCTCTCTCTCTCTCTCTCTCTCTCTCTCTCTCTCTCTCTCTCTCTCTCTCTCTCTCTCTCTCGTCTCTCTATCTCTCTCTCTCTCTCTCTTCTCTCTCTCTCTCTCTCTCTCTCTCTCTCTCTCTTCATCTCTCTCTCTCTCTCTATCTTCTCTTCTCTCTCTCTCTCTCTCTCTCTCTCTCTCTCTCTCTCTCTCTCTCTCTCTCTCTCTCTCTCTCTCTCTCTCTCTCTCTCTCTCTCTCTCCTTCTCTCTCTCTCTCTCTCTCTCTTCTCTCTCTCTCTCTCTCTCTCTCTCTCTCTCCTCTCTCTCTCTCTCTCTCTCTCTCTCTCTCTCTCTCTCTCCTCTCTCTCTCTCTCCTCGTCTCTCTCTCCTCTCTCTCTCTCTCTCTCTCTCTCTCTCTCTCTTTTGGAGCATAATGCATCAGCGAAAACGTTTCCGGTCTGCTTATGATAGCATAATTAGTAAAATTTGAAAAACAACGTCTGGGGTTAGTGTTAAAAGACTCGCGAAAGTTATTTCACCAGACTCGACGTTCTCCTCTCATCATGTCATACCATTTTAGCTCTATTAGTGTGGTCCGAAAGTTAAGCCCGTGCTACTAAATGTACAAATTAGGCTAATTTGTGCCATATTATCAGCGAAATTCTGCTAAAACTACTACGTCACAGCTAGGGACTATCGTCAGGCTGATAAGACATGGTAATTCTTTCACCAATCTTAAAGTTGTCCTGTCATGTCATTAACCTTGTATATTCTTGTTCGTGGTCTTAAGGTAAGTCCATGCTTTTGAATGTACATCTATGTGTTTACTTGTGACCTATTATCTGTAATTACATTATTTCTACGACGATAGTCACTCTGTTACAAGCTTCGCCTGGCCCTCCATATTGTGTTGTTTATCTCTGACGTCACGTATGAAGCCGTGAGAAGCCGTGAGAAGCCGTGAGAAGCGAGCCCAGGCCCTTGCTTCCTTCGGCTTCTTACGGCTTGCGCCAGCTGGGCAAGCCGGCTTCTTAAAAGTGCCTCGAGTTAACAGAAAACGCAAGCTGCCAGAAGCCGGCTTCTTGCGGCTTCCTCACCAAAATTCGCCTATAATAAGCGTTGGTGGGAGCCTCCCCACTCCGCGAGCGGCGAGCCTGGCGAGGCGTGAATTTTTTTTAGTCATCAGTAAGCAGTTGTTAGAGGAAGATGTTTCCCGGCCGTTCTCCCTCCTGTTACCCGAATTCCCTCTACCCCCCATCCGTCTCCCTGCCTTCTCTATGGCACCCGGCCACTGGATTATCTGCCTGAATAACAGATAAAGGTAAGCCAATCACTCAATTTCCAAGAATATATCAATCACTTTCTTAATATAACACTAAATGAATGCCATTATGAGACTATGAATAAATATGCATGAACAGTAAACGCACGCAGTTTTTTCTTTTTTCAGTTAAACTCGTCGCCATTTAAAATTTTATGATACAATTTTTAAAATTGAATATATCGAAAGAAGCGGAATTGTATTATCTTTCCATTGATATACTTAGTTTTCTGATAAATGAATTAGCACTATGCAAAAACTAGCGTTAACTAAATAATTGTGCGTTGGCGGCGGAGATGAAGAGAGGCGCGCTTCTTGTACTACCCACACACACTCCATCCACAATGACAGCCGCTCTCGCACCACAATTTTAATACTTCCCCTGGCACGCCAGTGTAACAATTTTCAGCAGCCGTTTCGAAGATGTTTAACACTTTTACTGCATTGAGGACTTTGTGCAATATATTGTTGCTATACAAAATATTAAAGACTGAGGGCTACCCGTGCAAAAGATCAACGCTCGCTCTGCAATGCATGCTACCAGGCTACCTCGACACAGGTTTCAAGTTATCGGCAATTTTTACTCGTTAGATACTTGAATGTTTACTAGTTACCAGTTTAACTAGTTGGAGTTACTATATTGCACACATTGTCCTTATAAAGGTCATGTAAGTGACGAACATCCTCACAACGCCACTGAAGCTTAATAATTTGGGACATAATGACAGACGCTTGGTGGCGGGGGAGTTGTGAGGCGCGATATTTATCCAACATTGGTGGGGGTGACGGAATCCAGACGACTCGTGTGCATAGCGCCGGGCGGGGTCGTAAGATGGTCACGATGGAGTCATGATATCTGTAAGACTAAGTCAGAAATGATAGATTAACGGTAATTTTGTTGTCACGATAAAGCCACGGTAACCACGATAGTGCAATAAACGTATCACGATAGCGTCAAGAGCTAGCAGCATGCCCCACACAGGTGTGGGTGTTGGTGATAGAGAAAGAAGGGAGGGTGGAAATAAATCTGGAAGAAACAGGGGTGGGTGTTGGTGATGGAGAATGGAAAACGGGTGGAGATTGTGATAAAGAAGGGGGTGTTGGTGTTGGTGTGGAAACGGGGAGGGGGGATGGAGAAGGCATTATTGAGGGTGGTGGAGAAGGCGTTGTTAGGGGTGGTGTGGATGTAAGTTAAACGAGGGTGGGTTGTTTTGATGGTGTAGGACAGTGGTTCCCAACCTTTTTTCTGTCGTTTCTTCCTTCAACCAGTTCAACCATCCGGATTTCCCCCTTCATGTGAAAAAAAGTAACCAAAACACAAAATTTACTTGCTTAATAACATAAGTATGTAGACACTATCTTCTACAGTATATCTATATATACCTGACGAAAAGTCCAATAGCCGTATTTAAGACATTTTTTATTTCTGTCGACTAAATCCCTAGTATTTAGGATGTCCCCTCAGGATAAATTTCTCACTTAGAATCCTAAAATTTCCTCCCAGAGGGATATTTCCCCCAGGTTGGGAAATACTGGTGTAGGACTCAGGGCATGTAGTTCGTTACGGTACGGTACGAAATTACGGTACGGTACGGTAATTTAAGGGCTAAAAGTACGGTTCGATATATTTCTTCAAGTTCGGTACGGTACGAAAGTTCGATTTTTATTTCCGTACTTATATCGAACAATTTTCGTACCCAGCAGTATGGATGGTAGGCTATACCATCCATAAATGTTTTACCTATCTATCTGTCGGGCGTGGGTGGATGGGTGGGTAGGTGAATGATTGAGTGCGGGCGTGGCGTGGGTGGATGGGCGAATAGGGGAATGAGAGTGAGCGAGATTTGACCCCATTAATTAACACCACCGTGTGACTTCATTAGCTAGGTAGAATTTCTGCCCAGCTGCCTGGGTGTGGACGTGGCATGGGGATTATCCCTCAGCCTTCTCAGGTCAAGGAGATAAGTCAGATGGCGGGGGGCGTCCGCCGCATTACTCACATACCCACCTGCATTTAATTAACATAAGTTTTCTCAAGACCTCTTGCGCCTCTAGTAATTTAGTCAATTATTGATTTTTTTTTATGAAAGTCAAATGTTTTGGGTACGAAAAATAGTTCGAAATTACGGTACGGAAATTAATCGTACTAGTACGATACAAATATTCAGGTACGGAACGGAATTACGGTACTGTATTTATCTGAGGTACGAATTACGAAAAATATTACCGTACCGTACCGTAATACATGCCCTGTAACAGTAGGAGGTGGTGGGGATGTGAGTGCTTAAACGGGGGTGGCGGGTGGGTGGTATCACCGCGTGGTGATGGAGTCGGGGGTTGGTGTTGGTGATGCAGAGAGAGGTGTGTGTGGGGGGGGGGTAGAGATGAAGGCGGTCGTAACGGTTTTTTATAGTTTTATCGTCGTGTTTTTTTTTTTCTCTCTCTCTCTCTCTCTCTCTCTCTGTCTTAGCCCAGCGGATTGGTGATTTAATTGTGCACTTTTTGCTTCAAGCACCAAATTTTGCACAATGGCGCCTTTTGATATCCTAAAAAGATATAGCTATGGAGACATTTGAATAAATGGATGTAAACTTGTTTTTTGGCACCATTGATGGCCAAAAGGCCATCAATATTTGTTTATGTCTCATATCTCTGTTTCTAAGATAATAATTTTGGTGTCTAAACATACATTTTTGAGGTTCAAGAATCCATTGGAAACTAAAAAAAAAAAATACAAGTCTCTTAGTTTTTACAATTATTTTTAATTTTTTAATTTTTTTAGCAAAGTCCACTAATATGTGATCAACTCATGACTATCATGCTAGAGCCAACTATTCATGCCACAATAACATAACTTAGAACATGTTATGAAAATATCCTTTGATCGCTTGGGTTATACATATTGTGAGCTATACTAGTATATTTAGCATATATATATATATATATATATATATATATATATATATATATATATATATATATATATATATATATATTATATATATATATATATATAATATATATATATATATATATATCAATAATGGTGAGGGATATTTTATTTCAGTGTTTTTAACAGGAAGAGGGTTGTGTATGCATTACAGCCGTTACACGTATATCTAGGTAATTAGAATGCTTGCAGTAGCATTTACATAATTTTACCGTAACTACGGCCCAGACATCCGATACACAAATATTTACAATACACTAATATCTGTATACAGTTTTTAAAATTCTTATAGTTGCTTCAGTCAGTAATTGTCACATATATCACTACATTTGCAAAGGGCAGTACACTTCAAACCAGCATTGTAACATTTACAACGTCCTCTGCAACCTTTTGTGCAACCACATTTGAACAACTCATGAGAAGACTTTGATGCCTCCGGGAGGGTTGTCCACTTTGGTTCCCATTGCTTCTTGGCGTTTCTTGACAATCCCCAGTGGCTTGGATCAGGAAGCTCTGGTGAAGCTATACATGCCTGCCCCAAAATATGTCCTCCCTGATACACTGCTCTTTTAATGTGTTGAGAGCTGAGAGTTGAGAGCCTTGAGAGCTGCTTGTGTTGGAGGAATATGTTTGTAAACAGCTATTGTCTGGCCCCATTCACCTCTATTTGATCACTTGATCTGTCATACATAAGTATGACTAAGCGTTCTTATCATGCCATGTCCCGCTCTGCAATGTCAGAGGGAGCACAGGAGAGAGCCAGGAAACTTGTTGTTAATCAATCATTGGGGGCATATGCCGGGGGGCGCGTCGCCTCGCCCACCCTACGACGCCACTCCCGGGGGTCACCACGCGCGAGCTCCCATGCAGGCTCCTTTCCCATACCAAGCAGCTCTCGACAAGAAACATCAACTTGCCCCAGCCACGAGCCTTGTGGGCGCCCCCTTGGCCTCCTCCACGCCGGATTGTCTCTTACAGATACAACCCGATGGGAAGGATCAGTTTCAGGGTAGCGTGCCACATGCCCATATAGCCGAAGTTGGCGTTGACGGACTATGCAGGTAATAGGCCTCGATTCAGTCTCACGGTGCAATCGCTGATTTGACACGTAATCATCCCAGCGATACCCCATGATTCTGCAAAGACACTTATTACCAAAGGCATTGATTCGTCTCTTCAAGTCACTATTTAGTGTCCATGTCTCACAACCATAGAGCAAGACAGGGATCACAAGCGATTTGAAGATCCGGATCTTTGTCCTCCTGCACAGGTACCGACAACGCCAAATACTCCCACTGAGCGAGTCCATAACACCGTGGGCTATGCCAATCCGCCGTAAGACTTCTTGACGTGACCCGCCGTCATTATGTACTGCGCTACCAAGGTATGTAAAACTTTCCAAGATCTCAATGTCCTCGCCACACGCATGAACAGACTGTACTGCTTCATCTAGTAAGTCTCCAAACACCTGGACCTTCATCTTGAGTCAGGAGACCTCAAGTCCCAAAGGCTTTGCCTCCTCGTGCAGCGCCTTCAGAGCCATCACCAGGACCTCCAGCGACTCAGCAAAGATTACTGCATCATCGGCAAAAACAAGATCAGTGATCTTGGTGTTGCCGACAGATGCTCCACAATCACTTTGATCTATAACCTTGTCCAATACCCAGTCCATACAAGCGTTGAAAAGTGATGGGGCAAGGACGCACCCTTGCCTCACTCCTGTATTCACAGGAAAGAAGCTGGATACACCTGCCCCACACTTCACAGCACTCTCAGTCCCAGAATACAGACCAGTTACCAAACCAATAGTCCTTGCAGGAATCCCCCGAAGTCGCAGAAGATCCCAGAGTGACTCACGATGCACTGAGTCAAACGCCTTCTTGAGATCAACATAGGCTGCAAGCATCCCCTGTCGAGACTCACGTCGGCGTTCCACTAGGTCACGAAGGGCTAGGATACGGTCCGTTGTTGACTTACCAGGCGTGAACCCAGACTGCTGAGGTCTCTGATCCTTCACCAGATGACTGCGAATTCGTGTCAGCAATAGATGGGCAAGCACCTTGCCTGGTACGCTGAGCAGTGTAATACCGCGGTAATTGTTGCAGTCCTGACGGTCCCCTTTCCCTTTCCAGATAGGGACGACCAGCCCCCTTTTCCAGTCAGGAGGAATGGTACCTGATTGCCACACGGCAGTCAGGACAGCATGCAACCCGCGGATCATGGCCTCACCCCCAGCTCTGAGGAGCTCTGCACTGATATTACAAGCACCAGCTACCTTTCCACCCCTCAACTTTGCTACAGCCTCTCTGACTTCGTCAAGAGAGGGTGCAGTTTCGTCAATGGGAGGACCGGCATCCACTGCCTGTAACCCAGTGGTGTGAAGCTGCTCAGTTGGAGGGTCCACTGTGAACAACTGCCCAAAGTACTCAGCCCAACGAGCCATCTGCCCATCCATGTCCGACACGAGGCGCCCATCTGCTGTTCGAATAGCACTCGCCCGAGATGGAGACTTGGAACGGAGCTTCTTCAGGGCTCGGTAGGCGGGTCGGAGGTCATTAGCGTTCAAATGACCCTCGACATCCTCAGCTAGACTCCTGACATATCTCTCCTTGTATCTCCCCAGGAGGGTTCTAGTCCGGCGTGACAGAGCCCTGTGCTGGTCCCGGTTCCCAGCCAGCCTGGCAGCGCGACTCTCCTCGATTTTCTCCAGCGTCTCCGTCGAGACAAAACCACGCCTTGACCTCGGGCGCTCCCCAATACACTCCTTGGCAGCCTGTAGAGTTTCACGTTTGAAGGTATCCCACAGTTCTACAGGGTCCCCTAGAGCACCGAGCACATCAAACCGATTTGAGACTGCCACCACATACTCATGAGTACATGTCAAGTCCTTCAGTTTCTCCAAGATGAAACACAGTATGGTTACCTCTTGAGATTCTTCTGGACTTGACATGAAGCTTAGGTGTAGCAACAACAAGTCTGTGATCTGTTCCAAAGAACTCAGCACTCCGGTAAACCCTGCAGTTCTGAAGGATCCTCCAACGAGTACTAACGAGGATGTGGTCGATCTCCTTAGCTACCCCTCCGGCATTACTATACCATGTCCAGCGGTGCAGCTTTGGTCTCTGATACCAAGAACCTGCAATTCTCAACCTTCTGGACCTTGCAAAGTTCAGAAGCAGAGAACTGTTGGTGTTTCTGGTACCGGAGCCATGGGGACCAACACATAACTCGTAGCCATCTCTCACAGTGCCAGTAGTAGCATTGAAGTCGCCCAAGACAATGAGTGTGTCCCGAGGAGGACACTGGTCTAATACAGAGTCGAGTTTGGCGTAGAACATCTCCTTCTCTTCAGTTTTACGCATCTCGGTACGAGCGTACACTGCAACAAGAGACATGAAACCCAAAGTGTGTTTCATCCTCAACCGCAGTATACGCTCATCAACCGGAGTAATCTCAACAACTGACGGCTGCAGTTTGCTGGAGATGCCTATAGCTACTCCCCGTACACGGTGACCATTGCTCATGCCGGACCAGTAGTAGGTGTAACCCCCACTGCTAGTCTCGCCACTGCCAGGCCTCCTCGTCTCAGAGAGTGCCACTATATCCATCCTCAGCTTACTGAGCTCGCCCGATAGGAGAGGTAGTTGATGATCGTCTGAGAGGTTCAGAATGTTCCACGAGCCCACACGAAGAACCCTCCGCAGGTTGATCCCAGGAGTGATTCGACGGGCAGGCGCCGCCTGTGCACCGCCCCGGTCACCCCCTTAAGAAAAAGTTGGGCTAGGGGGCCCTACCACTTGATTTAGAGCGCGGGATACCCGAGGGCTTTGCCCCGCACTCGTCATAGGCAGACCCCTCCCCTGCGTTGGCATAGGAGGGGTCTGCATGGTCGGGCCCCCCGGCAAAACCGGGTCGGGGGCGCGATTATCGCGCCCCCGGGCTCTACCTTTTAACATGTTTGTGGCTAGTTTAGTTTTTTACAGGAAGGGGTTGCAACCCCCCCCCCCCCCCCCAAACCAATCTATGTCAGGGATTGGCCTTACTGCTCACCGTGGCCAGGGACGCAGAACCCCCTGTAGGGATTACCCCAGGCTGCCCACTATTTCACCCATAGCTGGGGCTGGATGGCCATTGACTCAATAGTGAGTTCATCTGCCCTTAAAGATGGTCTTATTTTTAGTCCATCTAGGTGTCCAGCACACCCTCCTCACTGGAAGAACCAGTGGGGTAGCCGGTTTAGTCGCCGACGATCAGACCATGTGGCTGGTTGTACTGGGTTACATGTTACCAGTAGCAGGGGACAACCCTGACCAGACCCGAACTTGTTGTGACCTCATCAAATGTTTGCCAGGTATGCCAAGCTTTTTTTCCCAATCTCACTAAAGGAGGACACTGTGTCACAGCCAGTTATGCTGTGGAACATAGGTAGGCTCCTGGTTTTCACTGACTCAAGATATGCAGCAATAGTATACCATACCAACAGCTGTTTACAAAGATATTCCTCCAACACAAGTAGCCCTGAAAGAACAGATTAAAAGAGCAGTGTATCAGGGAGGACATATTTTGGGGCAGGCATGTATAGCTTCACCAGATCTTCCTGATCCAAGCCACTGGGGATTGTCAAGAAACGCCAAGAAGCAATGGGAACCAAAGTGGACAACCCTCCCGGAGGCATCAAAGTCTTCTCATGAGTTGCTCAAATGTGGTTGCACAAAAGGTTGCAGAGGACGTTGTAAATGTTACAATGCTGGTTTGAAGTGTACTGCCCTTTGCAAATGTAGTGATATATGTGACAATTACTGACTGAAGCAACTATAAGAATTCAATCAACTGTTTACAAATATTAGTGTATTGTGGACTTTTGTGTATCGGATGTCTGGACCGTAGTTACGGTAAAAATGATGTAAATGCTACTGCAAGCATTCTAATTACCTAGATATACGTGTAATGCATACATAACCCTCTTTCTGTTAAAAACACTGAACAAAAAATTTCCCTCACCATTATTGATATAATATGATATATATTATATATATATATATATATATATATATATATATATATATATATATATATATATATATATATATATATAATATATATATATATATATATATATATATATATATATGCTAAATATACTAGTATAGCTCACAATATTTATAACCCAAGTGATCAAAGGATATTTTCATATTTTCATAACATGTTCTAAGTTATGTTATTGTGGCATGAATAGTTGGCTCTAGCATGATATTCATGAGTTGGATCACATATTAGTTACAGTTTAACTAGTTAGAGTTACTATATTGCACACAATTGTCCTTATAAAGGTTCATGTAAGTGACGAAACATCCTCAAACGCGCACTGAAGCTTAAGAATTTGGGGCATAAGGACAGACCGCTGGTGGCGGGGGAGTTGTGAGGCGCGACTATTTATCCAACATTGGTGGGGGGGTGACGAAATCCAGACGACTCGTGTGCTATAGCGCCGGGCGGGGTCGTTAAGGATGGTCAGATAGAGTCATGATATCTGTAAGACTAAGTCACCAAATGGTAGATTAACGGTAATTTTGTTGTCACCGATTAAAGCCCACGTGTAACACGATAGTACAATAAAAACGTTATCACGATAGCGTCAAGAGCCTACCAGCATGACCCACACAGGTGTGGGTGTTGGTGATAGAGAAAGAAGGGAGGGTGGAATGGAAATAAATCTGGAAGAAAAGGGGTGGGTGTTGGTGATGTGAGAATGGAAAACGGGTGGTGATTGTGGATAAAAAGGGGGTGTGGGTGTGGTGGGGAAAAGGGGAGGGGGGATGGCGAAGGCGTTATTGAGCGTGGTGGAGAAGGCCGTCGTGTTAGGGGTGGTGTGGATGTAAGTTGAAACGTAGGTGGGTTGTTTTTGATGGGTTAGGACAGGTGGTTCCCAACTTTTTTCTGTTCGTTTTCTTCCTCAACCAGTTCCACATATCAGGATTTTCCCCTTCATGTGAAAAAAAAGTAACCAAAACACAAAATTTACTTGCTTAATAAAACAAAGTATATAGGACACTATCTTCTACAGTCGTTATATCTATATATACCTGACGAAAAGTCAAAGCCGTATTTTAAGACATTTTTATTTCTGTCGACTAAATGCTAGTTAATTAGATGTCCCTCAGGATAAATTTCTCATAGGAGATCCTAAAATTCCTCCCCAGAGGATATTTCCACCAGGTTGGAGAATAACGGGGTAGGACTCAGGGCATGTAGTCGTTACGGTACGGTACGAAATACGTACGTTACGGTCATTAAGGGCTAAAAGTACGGTTCGCTATATTTCTGCAAGTGTCGGTACGGGTACGAAAGTTCGATTTTATTTCCGTACTTATACGAACAATTTTCGTACCCAGCAGTATGGATGGTAGGCTACCATCCATACTGTTACCTATCTATGCTGTCGGTCGGGCGTGGGGTGGGGGTGGGTAGGTGAATGATTGAGTGCGGGGGGTTGTCGTGGAGTGGGTGGATGGGCGAATGCGGGAATGAGAGTGGAGAGATTTGACTCCCATGTAATTAACACCAACCGGGTTGCGGGAATTCATTAGCTAGGTAAAATTTCTGCCCCAGATGCCTGGGTTTTTCGTGGAAACGTCGGCAGGGGGATTATCCCTCAGCCTCCTCAGGTCAAGGAGATAAGTCAGATGGCGGGGGGCGCTCCGCCGTATACTCACATACCCACCTGCATTTAAGTAACATAAGTTTTCTAAGACCTCTTTCGCTCTATTAATTTAGTCAATTATTGATTTTTTTTTTTATGAAAGGTCAACAGTTTTTTGGGTACGAAAAATAGTTAGAAATTACGGTACGGAACATTAATCGTACTAGTACGATACAATATTCAGGGTACGGAACGGAATTACGTTACTGCATTATCGAGGCTACGAATTACAGAGAAATATTCCAGTACGTACCGTAGTACATGCCCTGTAAACAGTAGGTGGTGGTGGGGATGTGAGTGGTTCAACGTGGGGTGGCGGGGGGTGGTAGCACGCGTGGTGATGGAGTAGGGGGTTGGGGTTGGTGGATGCAGAGAGAGGTTTGGGGGGGGGGGGGCGTTAGAGATGAAGGCGGTCGGAAAGTTTTTTATAGATTTTATCGTCGTAATTTTTTTTTCTCTCTCTCTGTCTTTAGCCCAGCGGATTAGTTGATTTAAATTGTGGCACTTTTTGCTACAAGCACCAAATTTAGCACAATGGGCCTTTTGATATCCTAAAAAAATATATAGCTATGGAGACATTCGAAAAATGGATGTAAACTTGTGTTTTGGCACTATTGATGGCCAAAAGGCCATATAAGCAGGCCTATAGCCGGGACAGGAGGACATATTTTGGGGCAGGGCAGGCATGTATAGATAGCTTCACAGAGCTTCTGAACAAGCCACTGGGGAATGGTCAAGCAACGCCACAGAAGCAATGGGAACCAAAGTGGGACAATCCTCCGGTAGGCATCAAAGGCTTCTCATGAGTTGCTCAAATGTGGTGCACAAAAGGTTGCACGAGGGATGAGTTGTAAAGTTACAATGTGGTTTTGAAGTGTACTGCCCTTTGACAAAATGTAGTGATATATGTTTCTGACAATTACTGATGAAGCAAATATAAGAATTCAATCAACTGTATACAAATATTAGTTTATTGTGGACTTTTGTGCTACGGATGTCTGGGCGTAGTACGGTTAAAAATGATGTAAATTGCTACTGGGCAAGCCATTACTAATTACCTAGATATCAATGTAAGGTCCTACATAACCTCTTTTGTTTAAGAACACTGAAACAAAAAATTTCCCTTCACTATTATGATATAATATGAGTATACATATATGATTATTAATATAAGATATATATATATATAATATATATATATAATATATATATATATATCTATATTAATATCTATATATATACTATATAATATATATATATATATATAATATATACATATATATATATAATATATCTATATATATATATATATAATATATATATCTATATCTATCTATCTATCTATCTGTATTGTATGTATGTATGTATTATGTATGAGTATATGTATGTATGTAGTATGTATGTATGTATGTATGTAGTATGTATGTATTTATGTATGTATGTATGTATCCAGCGTATGTATGGTATGTATGTATGTATGTATGTATGTATGTATGTATGTATGTATGTATGTATGTATGTATGTATGTATGGATTGTATGTATGTATGTAGTATTATGTATGTATGTATGTATGATGTTGTATGTATGTATGTATGTATGTATGTATGTATGTATGTATGTATGTATGTATGTATGTATGTATGTATGTATTGTATGTATGTATGTATGTATGTATGTATGTATGTATGATGTATGTATTTATGTATGTATGTATGTATGTATGTATGTATGTATGTATGTATGTATGTATGTATGTAGTATGTATGTATGTATGTATGTATCGTATGTATGTTCATGTATGTATGTATGTAGGTATGTA
>JACEEZ010014974.1:60000-68081 GCA_016584305.1 Chionoecetes opilio
CAACATCACCCAGATCTTCAGGTGAGGTAGTTGTTCGAAAACTGCGGCACTGGAATTTCAGCTGAATGAGGAATTGGTCTTATAGGCTGACGGTAGATTAGGATATTCTATTTTAATTATTTTCTTGTTAAACCTGATGTTTTCACTAAACACTAAGTCACAGTCTGTGGAATGTCTTTTTGCTCTCGCCAACCATGGGGATACCAAATGCCAACTTTTCACGTGTCCTTTGGTCCACATCCGTAATCTCTCGACACACTGCTTGGCACACTTTGTGAGAGGGCCATAGCTTGTCTTGATCAACGAGTTTCACTTTAAAATATGCGAAATATGCTTGTTTGACATAATCGGCCTGATGCTTGCCCTCTGACTTGGAATGGGAAACTACCACAGATATAGAGGAGTAGTCAGGGTTGTTTAGGCATTTACGACGAGACGTATAGCCGGGCAGACCATGACTGAAC
Source organism: Chionoecetes opilio (assembly GCA_016584305.1). Taxonomy (NCBI): domain Eukaryota; kingdom Metazoa; phylum Arthropoda; class Malacostraca; order Decapoda; family Majidae; genus Chionoecetes; species Chionoecetes opilio. Next base: position 60,465 of record JACEEZ010014974.1, read on the forward strand.
ACAAAAGAAAGATATACCATGTAAATAAAACACTAAGCTGGAATAGTTACAAGCTTGAAAAACAAAAACCAAACCAGATAAAACGAAATAGAAATTACAAGGATGTGTTACAAGGTTAAAGAGAAAAGCCATAACAAATCCTCATAATTCTACTATCTAGGCTTTATGTTTGCAGATATTGATAGTATGACTATTGGGAGCGCACACACTCTCACCGCACGTATCAATTGTAACGCACAAACAAGTTGCCACAAGCTCTCCGATGAGTCAAATCGTAAATCAGCTGGCAAGTTTTACTACAGCTCACAAGGGATATTTTGCTTCATCTGGAGGTTAAGCGGTGGAGAAAAAACTTGACGTGATATGAAAAAACGGATACAGATGTTGGAAACCAGCATGCCAATTTTAGTCTAAATAACACAAAAAATCAAACTCAACCAATTTTTTTTTTAATTGCTCCCCAGTTAATGATTCATTCACTCCCCAAACCGGGAAATAAATATGTTTTCTCTAGTGGGGTGGTAGCCAGCCTGAAAACAATAAAACATCAACTCTGATATTTTGACTGTGGGATTGTTCTTAAATATTGTTCCCATATGAAATATCATGGAAATCCCCATTATCCCCCCAAAAAAAAATATTTACAGGCGCTCTAGGCACAAAATAATTTTTTCTGTAATTTTATTGCAACATTAGGTTTTTGCGGCTAGTGTTAGCGTCAATATACTCACAGTTGCAAAACTCTGTTAAGTACACAAAATGATGACAAAGGAAGAACAAATCAACAGCAGACCTGCTAGTCCTTACGAGGCTGCTGTGATATACTACACTACCTAAATATAGTGGAAAATTAGGAGAGAGTATGAACAAACATTACATAAGGCATTAAACTGTTTACGGTTGCATAATACATGAATACTATAATAATTATATAAAGTAACGGTAAGAGTGGACTAGGCGGACGCTGACCGGACCCGGTCACGGTAGATATTACGGACGAGGAGGACAATGCGGAATATAGTAACGGTGAGTGGACCGAGGCGGCTGCGGACGGACCCGGCCATGGTAGATATTACCGGACGGAAATGGACACTGCGGAGTACATAGTAACGGGGAGTGGACAAGCGGGCGCTGAACGGCAGCGGTCAACGGTGGATATGACGGAGAGAGCATGGGACATGCGGGACGTAAAAACGTCCAGTCCGTTTCGTCCGCATTTGCGAAATTTATGTCCGCACATGAGGAGTCACTGACGTAAGCGCGTTATTCGTCTGTCGGCCGTTTGCGGCAGGGCATATATACCAAAAAAAGGCGATTACCTAACACACCAATTCTAGCCAAATATAAATTCTACCAAGTTTTAGCTCAAATTTTTTCGAAAAACCAGTAACACACATGGCTAATCAAGGATCTTTCCCAACATTCCTAATTAACAGAGTGCCAACATAGATTTCGCACAAACCATTCAGTTGAACAGGCAATACAACAAATCACTCAAAGTATTTAAACGCTTTAGATAGTAAGTTATACAAACAACTGTATTTTGCGACTTAATTAAAGCATTACCTGTGGATTCCCGACTATAACCAGACAGTCACACCTACTAATATTATGCCTCTTAACAATTCCTAAACTACATCTATGTTGAAACATGTATGTACACATCAACCCGCGCGCCCTGCGAACCGCTGCCCCATTTAATGCCAGTGTTCCCCTTAGCCGGACCGCTAACACCAGCCTCCGCCTAATATCTCTCTTTCCTAAATCGTCCTCCGGGGTGGTCCCGAATCTCTTTTCCTTACAATAAACCCACAAAGAGCTCGTTTCTCCTTCGGATAAACTCCCCAACCATCCGGTTAATCACTGCAAACCCCGGCCAGGCGCAGATCGCGGGTATAAGAACTATAGAGAACGGGAAACACTCCCCCCTTTCCCCCTGAACACCCCACCGCCTGGACCTACAGGCACCTTCCCGACCCACCTTCCTCCCGGATTCTGCGTCTCCACATCGTGTGCCGGGGTGCCTGTGAACAGAGAAAGGGCCCCGGGTCACCAGGCCTTTGCGTTGCAGCGCAGTAAATTCCCACAAAATTTTTTAACCCGCTGTTCCACGTGGTAAAAAATGGCTTACACGTGGGTACCCGGGGTAAGCCCGCGGAACAGACGCTGGCGGCTGTTCCGCGTCCTGTCCGCGGGTTTACGCGGCTGGAGCGCGTGAAGCGCGGGAAAGGGGGCTCCACGGGGTCAAGGCAGGGGGGGAACCGGGGCTGCATACGCCTACCCCGGGTGATCACGTGTACATCGCGGCTGGTCCAGGGTTGAAGGGGGGGCCGTTTCGGGGGCAATCAGGGGTAGTGCGGTGGGTCCACGGCCCCACCACGGGTTTTAAAAAGGACCGGGCGGGCGGTAGAACTCAATCGCTCCAACCCACACGAAAACACACTCTCAAGACCCCCAATTTGAAAATGGCCCCCAAAAATTCCCCCCTAAAAAACCGCCCCCAAAGGGCAGAGGCCACCAGGTGTCCCTGCGCAGGTGCATCCACTCTACTTCAGATGCATTCAGAGGTGGAGCCAGTCCTGTGCACTTCACAGGAGGAGGAAACATCTTTTAAAGGGTGATGCCCAGCCCACACTGCCACGCTGCCACCCCACAATAGAGGGGGAGGAGGGGAGGAGCCTCTGGTGATCCCTGATCCTCTCATTCCCCCCCCGAGGGGGAGGAGGGGGAGGAGGGGAGGAGCAGCAGCAGCAACCGGGCCCCCAAAGACAAGGGGAAAGGGGAAGAAAAAGGCTGATGCTGTCCGAAGCAAGGTGGGTCCCCCCGAACAAGGGAGCGGGGATCTTGGAGGGGCTTCAGAAAAACACCTCCCTTGGCTCCGCAGTACCAAAGACTACCACAGGAAGAAGGCTTCGTGGGAGTAAGGCCAAGGAGCTGGGGATCGCCAAAACACCCCCAGAACTGGGGGAAAAAACGTAAGGATGGTATTTAAGCTGTCCAAAAGGGACCAGTGGCCACAACCAAGATGTTGACGGAGAGGGAAAAGTGGGTGTTGGAACATCGCCTTCTAAAAAAGAAAAAGTACATTATTATATTACACTTGTAAGAATCAAAAATATTTGTACAAAATTGGAAGACTTTAAACCCAGGGGATATAATTAATGCCAAAATTTTTTTGCTTAAAAAAGGGTTCAGTAATACAATGGTTCATAAATTTTTTAAAATTTAAGTTTGTTACTGTGTACTATCCTTTACTTTTTACTTATTTTTTAATTTGCGTTTAACTTTATTTTTTTAAAATTTTTTTTAGTAATTTTTTTCTTTTTAATTCCCAGAAATATATAAAATGTAATTGTCTATCCCTTTAAATTTTAAAAAAAAGTTAATCTGTAAATGTTAATCTGTTTCAGGTTCCATCCCCCACTGATGTCCCGGACACCCTTGTAAACCCTCCCCCGTGACCCATCCCTGACCCAGACCTCCCGGGCACAGTACCCAATACCCCGGGGAAGCCACATCCTGGAGGACGGGAGGGGGCAGCAGCGGCGGAGCGGCCTCAACCCGCCGTAAGAGGAAACTCCAGCCCTGAGGGGCAAGAAGAGGAAGGGATTGGACCTCCGATCCACCTAAAGGCCAACCGGGCACTCTGGGAGGCTGCTGGAGGAGAGTCCAGCCCCATCACGTAGGGAGGCCTTTAAAGGTTTGTGTCCGCACCCTGCGTTCTGCCCCTGAGGGGGGAGTCCCAGGTGATGCACGACCAAATAGCCCGAATTGTGCTCGGCGCCACGGGTCCTCTACATCGGGGGCTGGCCCGGGGCCCCTCAAAAAGCACCACAACCCAGGGCCCTCTACCCCCCCAACAGTCCGCCAAAAAACCCCCCCCACCTACAGCCAGCATATTTTCACTGCCAGGTTCCAGGCCCCCAAACTGGCAGATGGTGGTGGCCACACCCCCAGCATCCCCGTCCCCCCAGCCACTCACGACCCGGCCGGTCTAGGGACTCGGGGGAATCAGTCGGAAAGTTCTGGGCTCCAGATTGGGAGGATGGAACGTATCCCCATCCCCTCCAAACAAAATATGCCCCTGGGTGACCTTATATTGAATGTATAATTTATAGTATTTTTTTTAATTTTTTTTTTATATGATATTAATTATATTTTTGTTTTTTATTAGTTATTTTTATTTTTGCAATAAGTATTATTTTTTTATTTTTGCAATAAAAAATTGTATAAAATTCCTAGCTTGTTTCCATTCCCTTTAAATTTTCTGTCTTTCATAGGTTTTTTATAGTAAAAATAATAAATCTTAATTTAACCCCGAAAAAGGTAAACCCCTACAAAATTTTAATTTTACCTAGAAGGGAATGAAATTGATTTATTTTTATATGTTTTAAAGAATGAATTAAAAAAAAAAATAAACCCTTTTTTGGAAAAAAAAAAACCCCGGAACGGGACCGCTACAAATTTTAATTTTCCTAAAGGATAAAAAGATTTAATTATTTTTTTATGTTTAAAGAAGAATTAAAACAAAAAAATAAACTTTTTAGCAAAAAAATATTTTGTGCAACACGCGAGGACCTTCGTCTAGCGGTACCCCCCAGGTTAAATCTCACAATAAAAATTTAAAAGAATTAACAAAAATATTATAATAATAAAGCCTGAAAAAAAATGGACTAAAATAAACAACAAGTGAGGCGACTATTAAATATTTTTATGCCACAACACAAAAATTTTCACGCTATTTATTTTGGGCCCCCGTGGGGGGGGTAGGAGCATGTCATCCTGCCATGGAAACCTTCCGGGGGTTTTAGTTGCACCCTTCCATGAGGAGGTTCCTCGAGCCTTGGCTTTTGAAGTCTCTGTTGTCCCTGGTAAGGTCGGGTTTCGGTCCTCAAAGGTTCATGCCGGCACGCCCCGGCACCCGGCACCAACTCCATTTGGGGCGCTCCAATCCCCTCTTCTGCATACCGGGTAAATGACCTCTAAGTTGGGGGATTACACATGTCTTGACCAGGAGCCTCAAGTGTCCGCTTCATGCAACATGGTCGACAGGAGAACTTGAAGCGATTCGCTAGTATGCCAAACGCATTCTCCACCACCCTTCCCGGCTCGCGAGAGTCTAAGTTGAAGATCCCCGCTTCCCGGTCATCTCCCTTTTTACTGTAAGGCTTTATCGTGGTCCGGGGGTGCGAAAGCATTACTCCCACCAGAAAATAAAGGGCTCCCCTTGGGCACCTGGGATAGGATCAGCTGTGGGGAAACCCAAAAATGTCGTTCTTCTCGGAAGGCCCCTCTCAAAAAACTTGCATTTAAAGGGGGCATCAGACTTGAACCCCTTTCGCGACGTCTATCCACTGAACTTGTGTCAGATTGACGACCCCAGGAGGTAATGAAAAATCCTTGTAGTTGTAGTAGTCGAAACCCTGTGGGAGGGCTTTTTCGGCACGTGCTTTCCCTTATTGCACCAATGAAAAGTGGAAAGTTCCACCTTCTCATCCCTTATCGGTGATTTGACGCCAAACTTCATCGTTTGTGGGGGCTTGGGAGCTCCTCACGGGATCGTCGACGATGGGGATACACACCTCCCCCGCAACCCCTTATGATGGTGTTGTGAGGGACCCCCCCCATACTGCTGTCACGGACTTGGGGCCAGGCAAAAGGGGCCCTCAGGGTTAGGGCAACCCTTTAGGCCTGGGTCAAGGGGTCTGCCCTGGGTGGTCTTCTTTGGTAGGGCTGTCTCATCTCTCCCAACTTTTACGCATGTCAGGGGCATTCTCTAAATTCTGGAAAAGGGCCCCTTTGGTCTTTATTCGGAGCTCCCCCCATGAACAATCTCAGGCCTGCTCAGGTCTCCTGCTAATCCAGTTTTCGCACCCCCAGCTCCGGGGCCCCCCTCCTCCTCAGCCCTCTTCTTCTTTGTCTAATAAAGTGTACTGATGGGCATGTAACGCCCGGTTATATGCTGTTGCATCGCATCAAGACGAGGTCAATACGGTCCTGTTCACCAAACCCCGTCAGAAACAGGAGTGATGAAAGCTTGGGAAAACGCCCCCAAAATTAGGGCCCAGAGTACCCGCGCTACACACGCAAATGCACTGAAAACACGCGGAACAACACGGGACAGCCCCTGCTAGACCCTCATTAAAACCCCGATTCCCGCTAAAGGGTTTGCGGTAAACGCGTGTCCCCCCACTTCCGCGGCCCTCACGTCTGTCCCTCTAAAAAGCGTCTTAACCACTCTTTATCACGGTGCCACCCGAGGTCACCCGCGCTCTCGTTTTTGGGAAATCCAAAACCGTATGCCGGTGTGATTGTTCTAGCCCTTTGGGCGCGGTGGATCAGTCCATTCAGACCCAGAGCGTCCAACAGCGCTTTCTTCTCGTTCACACTTTTTCGCCGGGACTGCGCGATGGCCCGCGAAGGCCGTTGCCGGGGGCCCTTAAGGCTTTGGGCGGCGTAGACGTAGGGTCACCCGTGTACCCTAAATGCTGTGTGTGTTTTTTAGTGTGCGTGTTTTGTACGGGGTTCCGTTGGTTGTTCCGGGCACCGTTGGTGGGGTTGACCATGAAAACCCGGTGCGGGGGGCTAAGACCCCCGCCCTTCTCACCCCCCCCCCTCCAAAGCCACACACACACACACCATACACACACAACTCCATTCCCCCGTGTTTTGATATTCCACGTACGGTGGGATCTTTTTAAATTTGCGTCTCCCTTCAGATGTCATTCCCCCTTTTTCACCAGCGCGGCTCGGGTATGACGAAAAGAAAATCGCTTCCCCCCCCCTTTTAACCACTAAAACAACACATTCTCCCCGCTACCGGGGGACGTATATCAATTTTATTTGTATTTGGGGGAGTCCCCTTTCAGCTGATAATCGACGCCCAGGATGAAGAGGGAGGTGCCACGTGTGAGGAGGCGATTACGTACAACGAGGGCCCGGAAAAGGAGGAGGTTACGGGTTTCAAGTCCCTTTTCCACTTCTGTCTCCCCCGCCAGACCCCAGTTGCTGCCAGCGCGCGGGCTTCCTTACCTCAAGCCCCACGAAGCCGGTGCACGGCGCATTAACCACGGTCGCGACCCCCGCGACAAACCCCCGCCCCATCGCCGCTTCTCCTGTGGCTGCCACCCCCCGTCCGAAAACGCAGGCAAGCTGTGGGCCCCCAGTCCCCCGACGTTGCTGGCTGATTCTTCCCTTTCCCAATTTTTCCCCAGTGGCGTCGTCTGTGTGAAAATTTCTCCCATACTGGGTTCACAGAGGCGCCACGACATAAAAAACTCCCAGTGCGGTGGCTGTATCATGGACGTACAAAGGACCAGAACATACCCTAGGGGTCGCACCTGACACTTCCTTGCTGTGCAGAGGTCTTTTGACCCCTACAAATCCCACTTCAAGAGTCAACGACATGAAGCACTACGCCGTCGAGAACTCCTGTGTTGTAAACAGACTGACGGGGAGTCTTTTCCGATTTTTTCGTACGCCGAAGAACCCGGGAGAGGGGGTCGACTTGTGTACTGTAAAGCTATGACGTGCGCGGAGATCCAATTTAAAATGGTTCCCGCTGATGGGGGTGGGGAGATGAAGAGCTGATTCAACCTTTTTCCCTAACCGGCCCTC
>JACEEZ010014975.1:0-30481 GCA_016584305.1 Chionoecetes opilio
TTTTTTATAGTGTGTGTGTGTGTGTGTGTTGTGTGTGTGTGTGTGTCTGTAGTAGTGTGTTGTGTGGTGTGGTGTCGTAGTAGTGGTGTGTGTGTGGTGTGTAGTAGTGTTGTGTGTGTGTGTGTGTAGTGTTGTGTGTGTGCAGTATTTGTGTGTGTGTAGTGTGTTTGTGTGTGTGTAGTAGTGTGTGTGTGTGTGTGTGTGTAGTAGTGTTTGTGTGTGTGTTGTGGTAGTGTGTTTGTGTGTGTGTGTGTGTAGTAGTGTTTGTGTGTGTGTAGTAGTGTTTGTGTGTGTGTGTAGTAGTGTTTGTGTGTGTGTGTAACCCCCCCCCCCCCCCCCCCGGGGTGGTGGCTTCGGCCAACACTAATATGCAGCAGCGGTAGATCACTATGGCTCTGAGGCATTATCCTCTAAACAAAACAAACAAGAAAACAAGAGTGTAGAAGTGTTTGTGTGTGTAGTAGTGTTGAACCTCAGCAGGCTCCGCTAACACCTGTTCATCCACCTCGTACTCTGGCTCAAACATATAGGGTTGGGCTCCCATCACAATCTGGTTCGTTTTCCTCATATACGCGAGCAGCGTCATTTAGTTCGGTCTCAGATTCAGCATCGTACTCTAGATCTATCACAGCGACAGATTCACTGTCTGACACCGAAGTACAATCGCTCATCATAACATTTGCCGACAGGTCTCACAGAGGCAGACGAGTGTTGTTTACATTGGAGCGTCCCTTTTGTGACGTCATCAATAACATGCGTAGCCCTGTTGGAGGGAAGAAATTTTTTTTCGCGCGCGTTTTACAAAAGTCGTGTTTTTACGGAAATAAGGCCTGGAAATAAATTATTTTTGGTGGATTAGGTGTTTTGAATGTGCATTCAACATAATTAGGCAAAAAAAAATTGGGTCTGGACGATTACTTTAAGATAGGTGCCAATGTCCAGGTTAGGTTAGACTAACCACGTCGGCGAGAGTATAAACCGGCAGCCGAGGAATGGACACTGGTCAGAGAAAGGGAAGCCTGTGACACTATAAATAGTTTTAAAAGGCAGGGAACTGAAGGGATTTGTAAGAAGTGTGAGAGGAAGGGTTAGTTACAGCTATTAGAAAAAGGTAATAGGTAAGTTCTGATGGTGAATACTAATTTGTGATCATTTATGTTTTTGCAAGAGTAGGGTTATAATGGACGAGAACTTCGCGGTCGTTTTCAGAGACACCGACTAATTTTTCCTGGCCTACAATAGGTGCTTTTTCTAATGGAGACACGTAGTTTTATTTTCCGGAAACCCATTATAAAAAAAAATTCATCACCGAATTTTATGCAAGGTTAAGGTTAAGTTAGGTTTCACCTATAATGTTAGGTTAGGTATACTTAGAGGTTAAGGTTAGGTTAAGTTTCATTAAAACCTATAAGGTTAGGTTTGGTATGTTCTATTCAATTACTTCCCTGTTATCTGAGACCCTGACTGACGGCCAAGTTTTAGTGCTTTATCTGATGGAGATAGTGTTTTTAATGGAAACGGCGACCATAAAATTCTGTGATGAATAAAAAAAAAAATTTAAATATGGGTTTCCGGAAAACAAAGCTATCTCCTTTAGAAAAAGCACCTATTGTAGGCCAGTAAAAAATAGTCGGTGTCTCTGAAAACGAAAACTAAGTCCTCGTCCATTATTACCGGGGTCTGGGAATGGGGGTCTGGCATTTATGTCAGGAGAGTACAATAGGGAGTCTTGGTTGAAACTACATATTTACCAATATTTATTACAAGTGGAAATACTGATGGTTATGGATAGATAAAACTTTAAATTTCTCAGTAAAAACAACCAACATTACTGAGGGTATGTGTAACTCTTGTTTAGAATTATTATTGTGTAATACCAGCTGGTTTTTTTTTGGGGGGGGGTAACCTTTCTCAAGTTCATTTCAATGTATATTAGAGTTAGGTTAGTTCCTCCGGTATTATTCCAGATGAACACCGAATTCACTTTGGTGTACGAAACTATTTTTTTCTGCTGAGTTTTCATGTGTTTTGGATTATTTTGGTAACCGTTTCTGTCGCAAAATACTTTTTTTCTTTTACTTAGGTAAAGATTAAGTTAGGTATAGGTATGGTTAGGTTAGATATGGTAAGGTTACGGGTTACGTGGTTGGCTCGGGTAAACCCGAGCCAACCACGCCAATTTTGGAACTTCAGCCCCCGCAAAATCGGCTGCAGTCGGCACCGACTGGATTGACTGGAGCAAGTCGTGTCGTGGAGATGTGAACGGGCTTTTAGGGGACCATACACTAACCCTTTTTTTCACTTAATAATAGAAAATAACGGTAGATAATGGGTTCTCATCATCTAAAAGAATAATTAATAAAGTACGTAAGTGGAGAAAGAAAAGCTAATCAACCCTGATAAATATTTTGTTTAATCAAACCAAAACATAAGATAAGATCAAGTAGGTCAGTCCATATGCTTATATTGTTTGTTGATTATAGGTGGTGAGCAAGAGTGATTGAGAATTTATCGGTTTTAAGAATGAATGTCTCGCCCACCAGTAACAATTAACTATAGCCGTATTAGCATTCATACGCAATCTACCTAACTTTACATAGTAGTATAATATGCAAAACCCACACTAAAATAAAATATATAGGTAGTGAATATTCTTACCATATAAATTACTTTTAACTATTTAGGTTAAATAAGCAACGTGGTAGACATCTTAGATAGGGAAGTGATAGGATAGGTGAGTGATAATTGGTAATGTAGGATATTTAATATTCAGGTTTAATCATTCGCATTCAAGCTTTTTAAATTTCCATAACCTTGGGCTTTTGTCTTATGAACTGTTCGTGCATCTAACTAAAACCTGCCATATCAAACCATACCTATTAAAAATAAAAACTTTTTTCAGCTATCATGGAATTCTTGTGGGCAATGGAACACGACAGGCTGCACTTGGAAAGGGTCTTCAGAGATCGGCTTGATCCTCTAGAGTCTAGATGTCAGTGACAACCACCACCTACGGTATTACCACCTACCCTGCCATGAGATCCTGCAGCTCTGTGAGGATATTGGGCCACAGCTTTCTAGACCCACCAATAAGACTGTAGCAATTCCAATCCACACTCAAGTCTTGGTTGCCCTGCACTTCTTTGCTAGTGAATCATTCCAGTGTGTTAGGTGACACTGTTGCTCTCAGTTAGATTACTTAAATTCCCCATACTCCATAATAGCTGACAACAAAATCAGGTTTAAAATCCAACTTAAGTAATGCATACCTGAATCAAGTACTTATGTACTATACTCAGTGGTATTTCTAAAATATCACTTTTCTTATTTCATCCACTGCTATTCTAATAACTGCTCATCAGCTTCAACTATTTCAACTTAATTATCAGCAAGAAAATGATGTTGGATATGTCTTGTCTTTTCCTGGTTGTAATAAAAGTGAGACTACTACAGTGTTTAATCATCATTTTGAATTTTAATATTATTAGTATATTATAGTTGTAAAGTTGTTTGATCGAAATGTAAGCGTTTGAATTTGAGTTGTACGTACAAGGTTATTGGAAGTATTGAATCATAACTCAGCGACTCAGAGTACATAAAATTGAATTTAGAATATGCTAAATTTTTGTCGTATACCGATTCTGTATGGCCTCACAACGATCATGACCCCCCCTTAGCTGTACGGGCTCTCTGCGCTTGCCAAAATCATGGGCTACACAGAAAAAATTTACCTGGCACGCCACCCTACCCTCTCCTTTTCAACTTTGTGGTTACGTCACTGACAATGCCATTATGATTTCATTATATGTTAGACATTTTGAGTAATTCCCTTCCAAATATCACTTCATACACGGTGGAAGAACTATTTCCCTAAGGTCACCTGCGCATTTTTTTATCTACCCTAAATACCTCAAACCTAACAACTGTTAAAAGCTGTGGGAAAGATTCGTTACAGTGACCCTCGCCATTTTCAGACGAAACTATATTTTTCTGATAGAATATGCTGTTTTAAGAGAATCTGACCTTTGTTTTTCGTGACAATCACTAGATTTTTTTTTACCCTTTAGACCCCCCCTGTAAAAAACTAGTGATCACTAGTTTTTTTTTCGATTTCAAAGTAAGATAACAATGAACGAGGACTGCGCGGTCATTTTCTTAGACACTGACTAGTTTTTCTTTGCCTAAAATTAGTGCTTTTTCAGATATTTTTATTTCCGGAAACCCATTTTTTTTTTTTTTATTGTCACCAAAACCTACGGTTACGTTTCCATTGATAACAATGTATCTCATTCAGAAAAGGCACTAAAACTTGGCCAGGAAATAATAAGCAGTGTCTCAGAAAACAGAGAAGTACCGGAATTTTACGGAAACAAGTGATTCCCACCCCGCATTCGCCAGCCGCCGAGTGATCCGCTCTGCCTAGAATATTATTATACAGAGACCCTAGCTCTGCACCGCCCTGCCGGGACCATTATTACCTTAACCGAACTGAACCTAACCTCCCCCTTGGCCCCCTGGCGGGATTATTAAACTCACCCGAACCTTAACCTAACCTAAAGGGTTAGGGGGCTATATAATTTCTACAATATATATATAAGTTTTTAAGGTTATCCGGAAGTTGATTAAAACTGCGCAGCATACTGAACAAAAAATAATACAGAAAACATAAATAGTAACGGCGGTAGCAACCGCGCAGTTCTCGTCCATTATAACCCAATACTCTCCTGACAACTGTGGGGGGCGGGGGGGGGGGGGGGGCGCAGAACCTCCTGCTAGTTAACTAACCTAACCTGGGCATTGATCACGTAACCTAACCTCAGTGGGAGGTTTTCGCCCCTACTCAGATCCCCCTAGAATTATTTTTAATTTCGGTAAATTTCTAGTGTTTGCCCATACTCTCCCACTTCCCCCATACAAGTTTGGGGACCTGTGGGAATGCGGGGTTTTCGGGAGGGGAACAAATTATGCGTCGGAAACACATAATTTAAGAGTTGTGTAGGGGGGCTAAAATTCCCTAGATCTAGGGTAATTTCCTTATATCTAGAGAAATGTGCATAACCAAAATTAACCTAACGTAGCCAAATTTAACCTAACCTAGCTGGGGGCTTGACCCACCGATAACCTAACCTAAGCTAACCTAACCAAAGCTAACTGAACCAAATCTAATCTAATCTAACCAAATTAACTTATCCTAGCCTAACCAAATCTAACCTAACCTCCTAGCAAGGGTTTGGGAAGGGGTTCTCGACACTTCGGTCATCATTCTGTGAGGATCGTCAGGTTCACACGTCTCTGGGCTCAGAAGAAATCCAATACATTCTCCCTAGATCTAGGGAATTTTTGGAACACCCCTAACTCAAAAACTATGTGGTTGCATGCATATTTTTACCACAGCCAAATATCCCGCATTCCCCAGGTCCAAAGCCTGATTTGTGAGAGAGGGGGAGTATGGGAAAACACTAGACTAATACCTTGATTCCGACGGCTGTTGTAGGCGTTCATAATACTCCTTCTGATAAGAACAAAACGTCAGTAAAACACACCGATCGTGTATTGGTTTAAACTGCACATATAGCCGGTTTATGGAACTCTCGCCGAAACGCCAACCGAAAACTCTCGCCGACAGGGGAACACTCGCCGACGTGGAAATTTTCGGCGACAGCTCCACTGGTAAGGACCGTTCACTAACCTAACCTTGATATTGGTCAACTAGCCAACATAACATAACCACACAAACCTAACTCAAGATCAAGAACTAGAACTGTCGCCAGAAATAGGAACCACGCCGACATGAAAAATGGAACATCCGCCGACGTCGGCGAGAATTCCTATCGGCGACAGTTCCAGGTACCAAATAGCCTACCCTTTCACACTCGTTTTGCAGACCTATAAATAACAGTAGAAAGGTTAAAAATACTTTAATCCAGGGGGGTCTTTCTTAAAACCCGAGCCCCTGTCCACCCAGCAGTTAATGGGTGGCCAGGGTGTTTAGCCGGGGGTTTGTGACCCCCCTCCCGGGGTGGTGGCTTCGGCCAACACTAATACTGCAGCGGTAGATCACTATGTATCTGAGGCATTATCCTCTAAACAAACAAACAAACAAACAAACAAAACCCACTGGTCATGTTATACATACACAAATATTAGCCAAATTCTCCACTTTTTCTCCTTGACAGATAATTGATTGATTGATTTAATGCCTAAAAGGTGAATGTGCCAGATCCTTGACAGATAAGACGAAGAATCATTGCATATGTGTAGAACTCACACACGGACACATCATATCAGGCTATTTTGTTGTGTTTTGCAGAAAAAGTCATGATTTTTTTAATAGATTACCTCGTATCAGGTGACAGGCGTGCAAAACGAACCTTTATGATGCACAATAATGATAAATAAGCTCTTGAGACATCATTTGACTACAATTATGGAGGTATCATACATGAACTTTAATGAAATTTGTTTGTAAACAAAAAGCACGTGTAAGCGCAACACGCATTATGAAGCGTGGAGATGATTGGCTGTTGCGCGACACGAGACCCCTCTGGTGGCTACCAGCGGCAATGGACCTCGTAGCTTACTAGATGCTTACAATATCGTTGCCGAATACAGTTTTGCCATCTCTCGTAGCGGTCTAGTAACTTCGACCTCGTAACAGGGTATCGCTGGTAAGTTTGCTGAATCCGGCCCCAAGTTGGAGTGGGGACGGGAGGGGGTTAGGGGGGAGCGGGGCGGGGGGATCTAATAGGGGGGGAGGGTGGCTGACGGTAAGCCAAATACTGGTAATGTAAAATGTCATGAGTCATTATTTTCATTATATAGTAAAGAGAGAAGAGAGAGAGAGAGAGAGAGAGAGAGAGAGAAGAGAGAGAGAGAGAGAGAGAGAGAGAGAGAGAGAGAGAGGAGAATGTATTTTTTGCCACTTTTATGGAACTTTTTATACGGTATGTCAATGTATAATTATTGTACTTGAGTTTTAAAGGCACGATTTTGGGTCCGGCTCAAAATTATGATTCGTACTATGGGCTCATTCCTCATTAGAATATTCTTATACATCATAAATACAATACATCAACAAAACCGAATCAATAACCTGAGGAGTAAAAACACGAAACTCGTTCAATGCTTCAGTCGCGGGTGAAGTGGCGAGTCGTTTAGGGAAGCACCGCCAGTCGCTGTCGGGCGTCTTAAGGGAGAGGATCCACGCTGCTCTGCTGGTTGGTTGCTTGACGCGGACTTGGAGTGAGTAATAAGCTGTTTCTAATGTTTGTTTGTGTGTAAAATTCTAGAGTCCTTTCCAGCCTGATTAGTGGTCTTTTTTCTCAGACCTTCACCGATCCCTTCAGATACTCTAAAAGCGTAATTAGAGGATGGGGGATGAGATGCCCCTTCAAGTTTAAGCAGGTAGTTATGGATTTGTTGTGCCTAAATAATAAAATTATTGTATTGTATATTTCTTTAAGGATAGTGTGACAATAAGATATAGTTGTAGTTGAGATAGATAATAGGTAGATAGTGATGTGAGATAGATATAGATAGGTATTTGAGTGAGATAGATAATAGTAGGGAGTTGTGTGATGATAGATAATAGATAGATAGGGTAGTTGAGATAGATTACTAATAGGGTAGATAGTTGTGTGATGAATATGATAATAGATAGAGTAGTGGTAGTTGAGGTAGATAATAGTAGATAGTCTGTGTGATGATAGATAAATAGAGGCCCTGGTAGGCACACTTGGGGAAAGGGGGGGGGGGGCTGTGATGGTAGGCCCTGGAGGGCACACTTGAGGCTGTGGAGGTAGGCCTGGAGGCACACTGAGGGCTGTGATGGTAGGCCCTGGAGCACCACTTGAGGGCTGTGATGGTTGGCCCTGGAGCACACTGAGGGCGTGATGGCAGGCCCTGGAGGCAACACTTGAGGGCCTGTGATGGTTGGACACTGGAGGAACACTTGAGCTGTGATGGTAGGCCCTGAGGCACACTTGAGGGCTGTGATGTAGGCCCTGAAGGGCACACTTGAGGGCTGTGCATGGTTTTCGGCCCTGGAGGCACCACTTGAGGGCTGTGATGGTAGGCCCTGAGGCACACTTGAGGGCTGTGATGCAAGCCCTGGAGGCACACTGAGGGCTGTGATGGTGGGTGGCCCTGGAGGACACTTGAGGGTGTGTGATGGTGGCCTGGAGGCCACACTTGAGGGCTGTTGATGGCAAGGCCCTGAGGCACACTTGGGGCTGTGATGGTTGGCCCTGAGCACACTTGAGGGCTGGATGGTAGGGCCCTGGAGGACACACTTGAGGGCTTGTTTATGGTAGGCCCGCGCCCCGTGGGTGGCACAGGCAGAATGATAAAATAATGTGTAATGATATTATAAATCCTCTTTTCAGTCACATTTGATCAACATTTTTGGTTCATTATCCAGGAAGGCCGGAGGTCATTCCTGAGTACGATAGAAACCGCATAGGGGAGAGCTCGATTGAAGAGCTAGGTTGGATTGTGTCGTGCGATAAGGTGTAGCACGGAAAGTCGTGGACGACAATTCGCTGCCTCATGGGTGCCATTAAGGTGGCCAAGCTAGACTCTAGGACAGCGTGAACACCGCTCCTTGTGGTTGCCATCAGGGTGGCCACCATGGTCGACTCCATCTACAGTTTGAAGCTCAAGTCATCAGGGGAGGTCAAGCTTTGCTGCCCAGAGCTAAAATGGCCTTTTGTATGGGAGTGTGGTCAGGGGCTTGCCAATAATACATTTATCAAAGCATATGGCTGGAGTCATTCTTAAGTAAGGCCATTCTGGGTATGCAGCTTTCCACTTAAGACTTATGTTTCTGACTCTGTTCTGTACAGAGAAAGCTGACCGTCTTACCTCGTTGTTATAACCATTCGTTTCACCGAGTTCCATCCCCGTTGGAGAAACCCAAACTTCTGCACCGCCGATCGTGGCCTAAGAACACCCACATGCTGCCATTCAAAAACTCATCCTGGGATTGCGAGTTGCATGGCGAGGACATCAGGGGGCGGGCATAGCCTCTAATCACAGGCGTCACTATAACACTCTGCCTGCGCCACCATGGGGCGAGGGCACCATCACAGCCCTCAAGAGTGCCGCCAGGGCCTACCATCACAGCCCTCAAGGTGTGCCTCCAGGGCCAACATCAACAAGCCCTCAAGTGTGCCTCCAGGGGCCTACCATCACAGCCCTAAGTGTGCCTCCAGGGCCTACACCATCACAGCCCTTAAAGTGTGCCTCCAGGCCCTACCGCACCGCCCAAGTGTGCCTCCAGGGCCCCCTACATTCACAGCCCTCAAGTGTTGCCCAAGGGCCTGCCAATCAAAGGCCTCAAGTGTGCCTCCAGGGCCACCGTCACCAGCCCTCAAGTGGCCGCCAGGGCCTACATCACATGCCCTCAAGTGTGGCCTCCAGGGGGGGGGGCCCTACCATTCGGGCCTTAGTAGTTCATGCCTACAGGCTATAGGCACAAAAAAACAAAAAAAAAAAAAAAAAAAATCACAATTATCAGCATTACCGCCGGGTCGTGAAGTCGAACAGTCGTATGTGTAAAGGCGGCGAATAGTTGTATGTAACATATATGTGACCTGCAGTAAATAGTGTAACTTAGAGTGGAAAGACTCTTTTTTAAGGCAATCACCAGAGAAACCTTTAAAAAACCTGGTCATTTATTGAAAGTAACACCTGCACTGCCAACCCAACAAACTGCTGGGGCCCATTACTCCCTCAAGAACACAAGGGCACGGCTGCCACCACACATGTAACACACTGCCACCACCACCATGCACACAGGACACACTCACACAGGCACGGGTACAACCCAACACTGGTCCACACAACACACCACACTCACAAGGGCATTTCTATGTGCTTGGCAATATCACCTTTGTCTTGAAACACTTGACTACAATTATCACACTTGAAACTTCCCGCAAACCAGTGTGTCCTTAAAGGCTGTGTTGGGGGAGTTCAGAACGGGTAAAAAAACCCTTTTCCACCACTCAGGCATTCATGATTTTAACACCACTGTGTGTCAGGGTGTGTTTGGTGAGGTCACTCTTTGTAGTCAATTTTTCCCACACTCTAAACATCATGATTCTTAACCACCACTGTGTGTCAAGGTGGTGGGTTAGTTCAGAACGGGTATAAAACCTTTTCCCACACTCTAGGCATCATAATTTTTAACACCACTGTTGTGTCAGGGTGTGTGTGGTGAGGTTACCCATTGTAGTAACTTGTTTCCCACACTCTAAAACATTCATAATCTTAACACCACTGTGTGTCAGGGTGTTGTGCGTGAGGGAACCCATTGTAGAAATCTTTTCCCCACACTCTAAACCATTCATGATTCCTAACAACATGTGTGTCAGGGGTGTGTGGGGAGGTTACTCTTTGTGTAAATCTTTTCCCACCACTATAAACATTCATAATTTCTTAAACACCAATGTGTGTCAGGGTGTGTTTGAGTGAGGTTACCCATTGTAGTAAAATCTTTTCCCACACTCTAAAACATTCAAAATGTAACACCACTATGTGTTCAGGTGTGTTTGGTGAGGTTACTCTTTGTAGTAAATCTTTTCCCACACTCTAAACCATCATAATCTTAAACACACTGTGTTGAGGGTGTGTTTGGTGACGGTCACTCTTGTAGTAAATCTTTTCCCACACTCTAAACATTCCATAATTCTTAACACCACTGTGTATCAGGGTGGTTTGGTTGAGGTTAGACTTTTACAGTAAAATCTTTTCACACCTCTACAAACATCATAATTCTTAACACCACTGTGTTCTGTCACCGGTGGTGTGTAGGTGACTCTTTGTAGTAAAATCTTTTCCCACACTCTAAAACATTCAAATTCTTAACACCACATGTGTGTCACGAATGTCTCTCAAAGCAGATCTTGTGTTTGAATGTTTTGGTCACACTGCTGGCACTTAAGCCACTGTGTGCCTTGTGGCTGAGCTGCCTGCCTCAGGTGATTCTTTGCCCATCACCCCTGTGCCTCCCCACCCCTGAGGCAGACTGATCTGCTGCTCCCGGCCACTCATGCTGCTGCCGGCCCCAAAGCCTCCACCGCAGCATTAACACTGGCCACCACAAGCGCGGACGGTCCCTGCAGCAAACCCCTCGGGGATGCCGCAGCGAGCCGGGTCAGTGCCGGGCGGGGCACAGTCCAAGCCGGCTGGACTGTGACCTCAGCACCTGCAACAGTGGTTGACAGTCAGAGGCACACAGAGAGCACGCGCTGCCCTGGACACTCTCTCTGCCTGCGGGGCCACACCTGCTTCCTGCTCAGCTCAGCAAACTCGGTTGCTAAGAACACTTATGAGATTAAAGTAGCCAGAACAGCCGAACAGGGACCCAAAGGGTTCTATCAGTTTATAAAACAAAGACAAGGGAATTAGTGGGCCTTAAGGTCAGGACAAGGTGAGGTATTAAATTCGGATGAGGATAGTGTAGGAGTCTAAATGATTATTCTTAAGTGTTTTTACGGAGGAGGATACACAGACGATACTGATAGTGAACGATGTTCCAAAGGAAAGCGATGAGGAGAAACTCAAAGCTATTGTGATAAACTAGGGAAATGGTGGAAGAGGTATTAGAAAAATGAAAACATTTAAATTCGCAGGACCAGATGAAGTGTATCCAGGGTATTAAAGGAATGCAAGGAGGTTGTTAGTGATCGTAGTGCACATTTTTAGGAAATCGGTTGAGATAGGCGATGTGCCATTATTGTGGAGGAAAGGAAATGTTGTTCCCATATTAAGAAGGGAGACGGGACTAAGTAAAAATTATCGCCCGTAAGTCTAACTCGTGGGGGTAAATTTTTGGGAATCTTTTTGCAAAAAACTTAAGAGCATTTAGATAAACAGTTTGATCAGATTCACAAACATGGATTCAAAAGGTAGGTCATGTCTCCCAAATTTTTGAGTTTTTATGGGAAAGTTTATAGACGGCAGAAATATAAGATTATGATATAATTATTTGCTTTGAAAGGCTTTGACAAAGTACCAACAGCGACTTTTAAAAAGGTTGGGCTCATGGTATGAGGGAATTTTCTTCTTGATCAGAGCTTGGCTAAGTATGGGAAAAAGGGTTACAAATTATGGTTCCAAATCTGAATGGGGGCCCGTGACAAGTGGGGGTTCCACAGGTCTGTTTTGGCCCATTACTATTTTTTGATTTACATCAACACTTTGGGTAGTGGGATTAGCATGATATCACAAATTTGCTATGTACTAAGTTAGTTGGATTTTGGGTCCAGTCTGACGTAACATATTGCAGGGGGACTTAGATAAAATTAACGAGTGGGCATCAGATGGCAGATGGAATTTAATATTGTAAAATTGCGTTATGAATTTTGGTAAAAACCCTGGGAAAAATACACCATAAGCAATGTTCGCTGAAAAGATCAAGGGGAAAAAAATCTGGAGTGAGGTGAGCCCGACCTCCACCCAGGAAAAAATGGTTTGAGGCCAAAATAGAGCTAAAAGATATTAGGATTTATTCCAAAGTGTTTAAAAGTAAAGTCGGGAAATTATTCTAAACTTTATCTGGCTCTAGTCGGCCCTCCTAGACATGCAGTTCGTTTTGGGCTCCATTTCGTGGATATAGTGTTTTTAGAAAAGTGCAGAGAAGGATGCCAAAAGATCAAGGGGATGCGAACTTTAGTTAGAGAGGAGATTTAAGTTTTACAATTACACCACTCGAGAGACCAGAGTAAGGGGCGATCTATAAAGTTTTTAAGTGGGTAAAAAGGGGTTTAAAAAAGGGAAAGGTTAGGAAAAGTTCTTCGGGTTTTAAAAGGGGAGAACAAAAAGTAAGGATTCAAGCTGGAAAGCGTAGATTTAAAAGGAAATAGGGAAAAACTGGTTCACAAATAGGGTGGGGGGTGGTGGAATGGCTCGTAGACAGGGAGTTGTGCGGATTTATTAGGGGGCTTTAAAGGGAGCTGGATAATTCATGGGGGGATGAAAAGGGGGATGTAGGTGTGTTGGGGACGGGAAATACCACGTGTAGGCCTCGCGGCCTCTTGTACTTCCCTTTTTTCTTAGTTCTTTTGTTCTTATGTTCTCACACCCACTTGGGAAGCCTCCTCTCCTCCTCCTCCCCTGGAAGGGGGGGGAAACTGGACTAATAGGGTGAATAAGGCGTGTTGAAAATTGAAATGATTAGGGGGAAAAGACAAACTTTAAAATGAAGTGGAAGAAGTAGTAAGATTGGGGGCTTATGCTAGAAGGAAGAAACCCCTCAAACTAAATTGAAATGGCAGACTCAACCCGGGAGATCCTGGCCAGAGTTTTTAGGCCGAGGTCAACGGATGATGAAGGGAGGGGTGCAAAACAAGCCGTAAAGGAGACAAAGGGAAAAGGAAAGAGGAAGAAAGGCAAAAAAATAAAACAAAGAAGGGAGGAAAAAAAGCAAATGTTTTTAAGGGTGTATTAGATAAGGCTGAGAAAATTATTACACTAAAACCCTTCTTGGGAATT
Organism: Chionoecetes opilio; assembly: GCA_016584305.1. Lineage (NCBI taxonomy): Eukaryota > Metazoa > Arthropoda > Malacostraca > Decapoda > Majidae > Chionoecetes > Chionoecetes opilio. The sequence goes on from JACEEZ010014975.1 coordinate 13,498, forward strand.
TGGCCCGGGAGTGGTCCGGAGTAATGCAAGGGCCGAAAAAGGGGGGGATTATAGAGGGGGGGAGAGCTTATAAAAAAATAAAAAAAAAAATAAATTTAGGCGTATATATAGCTAGGAAATTTCGCCCCCAAAATAAAAAAATAAAAAAATAATTAAAAAATTTAGGAGGGGGTTTTGGGAACCCGGGGTCCGAATGGGGCGAGGTTTTTCCTGTATAAAGAAAAAGAGTGAAGGAAAATGTTGTGAGGAAATATGTTGACAAAAGGGCATGGCAGTGATTCCCGACCAAGATGTGATGATAAAAAGCCCCTGGAACGGAGAGATTATTTTTTAAAAAAGATCCGCGTGGTGTGTCAAATGACTCCATCACTGTCCTGTAGCCGACAACCCACGGGAAATGGTAAAAAACTCTAAAAAAACACGACTTTTTTTGGGAAAAAGTTCAAAATATTCCGTTCTATACCCCGTTGGGAAAAAAATTTTCTTTTATTTCCCCTTATTTTGGGGTTTTTAATTTAAAGGGTTTATTTGGTTGCCTGTAACCTGTAGCTGCCAAGTGTCTAATTTCCTTGTGCACTGTCCTGTAGCCTTTAGTCCTTAAAATTGGGTCAAAAAACGTAAAAAAAAAAAAACGGACTTTTTTTGCTCCCGTGGGGTTTCTGGGTAAAAACCCAAAAACAGCTGATTAAAAATCACTGCCAGCCACTTGCTCTCCCCCCTTCCCTCCCTCTTATTCTCTCTCTGTCCTTCCTCTCCTTTTTTCTCTCTCTCTCCACCTTTTCCTCTCTTTTTTCCCCCTTTCCCTTTTCTCTCTTTTTTCTCTCTCCCTTCCCTTCTCTCTCTTCCCCCCCCTTCCTCTTTATTCTCTCTCCCCCCCCTTTTCTTCTCTACCCCCCTTCCCCTCTTTTTCCCCTTCCCTCTCTCTCTTTCTATTTTTCATCTTTTCCTTTCTCTTACTCTCTCTCTCTTCCTTCTGGTGACCAAAATTGCGCTCAAAGCAAAAAACAAACGTGAAACGGGAATTATACAGTCATGATATAAACTACTGTGTATCATATTCAGTGGCACAGACCAGCAGTAAAATGCATTTCGAATATATGGGCCTGGCGACTTAGGGGAAAAGGTGGCGACTTTACTGTTTCACGGTAGTGATTTGCAACAAAAATGGCAAAAAAAAACACCAGGGATCTCCTGAAACTCATCCCAAAACTTTTCAAGTTCTACTTCAGAGATACTACAAACCTGGAGAAATTTAAACTAGCAGTGGTTTTCTTATTTTTTTATCCCTCCAACATGTTCAGACGCATTAAAGTGAAACCAGTCGTCATCAGTCGTCATTCAGTCTGTCGTCACTCGTCAGGAAATGTAAGAAAAATTTGACCTACGTTAAACCATTTGCTTAAAATATGGGCACTGTTGATTTTGGGCTATAAGCTGTATGGGACCATTTAACTGAACAATATGGCCGTTTGAGTAATTTGGGCTATAAGCGGTAGTTACCTTTTGTTTTTTGACGGGGGGTTGTGTGCGTTTTTCAGAAAGTGACAAGGAAATGTGGACTAACTTTTTCTTGAATTTTCATCAAAACCCCCGAACGTACGTTTGGGGGCCCCTGTTTTTTGCCTCAATGTTTTTTTTTGGAAAAATAAATGTTTTTTAATTTCACCTGGTGTTTTTTTAAAACATTTCCTCGGTTTGGTTATTTTAAACCCATTGCCTAAGACATGACCCCCTTTTTAGGAAAATTTTGCCTTATTGATTAAGCCTTCTATTTGGGCGGTTTCACACTAGTATACCATGTTTCAGTTTTTCAGGTACTTTATCATTCTATGCAAAAACCTGCATGATAGACCAGGGGAAAATATTTATAGCCTCGTTTTTTTCTAACTTTGTCGCACTGTCTTGTATATTTTAGACAATTTGGGACTTGTCTTTTAATGCGTTGTCACATTTTCCTGCGGCTGTCCAATGAAAAAGAGACGAAAACGTTTATGCAATACTATATGTGACCTGCAGAAAATGGGAGTGAATCATGCCTGGAAAGACTGTTTTTTTTAAGGCAATCAGCAGAGAAACTTTAAAACCCTGGATCTTTATTAAAAGTCCACGGCCCACTGCCAACCTAACAACTGCTGGGGCCCCATTACTCCCTCACAGAACCAAGGGCACGGCTGCCACCACAATGTAACACATGCCCCCACCACCAACCACCACCCATTGCCCACAGGCACACTCCCCCAGGCAGGGGTACAACCACACTTGTCCACACAACACCCACCTCAAAAAATGGATCTTCATGTGCCTGGGAATATCACCCTTTTCTTTAAACACTTGCTACAAATATCACACTTGAACTCCCCAAGCCGTGTGTCTAAAAAGGGGTGTCGTTGAGTTGTGAAGGGTATAAAAAATTTTCCCCCACTTAGGCATTCAGATTTTAACCCACTGTGTTTAAATGTGTTGGGGAGTTCGAACGGGGGATAAAAATTTTTCCCCACCTCTAGGCATTTATGGGGCTTTAACCACTGGTGTCGGGTTGTGTGGTAGGTGACCCATTGTATAAATCTTTTCCCCCCCTTAAAAATTTTAATTTTAACACCCCTGGTGTCAGGGTTTGTGGTTGGGGAAATCTTTTTTAGTAAATTTTTTTCCCCCACTCCAAAAAATTCTATTCTTGACACCCACCGTTGTCAGGGTTGTGTGGGGGAGGGGCCCATTTTTAGTAAATCTTTTCCCCCACTCTAAAATTCATAATCAACACCACTGTGTGTCACGGTGTGTGTGGTGAGGTTTCCCATTTCAGCAAATCTTTTCCCCACCTAAACTTCATAATTCTTAAAACCCCCTGGTGTCAGGGTTGTTTGGGGGGTTACCCATTGTATAAAATTTTCCCACACTCTAAACATTCCAATTTTTAACCCCACTTGTGTCAGGGTGTTTGGTGAGGCACACTTTCTACAAATCTTTTCCCACACTCTAAAAATTCAAATTTTTACACCCTGTGTGTCAGGGTGTGTGGGGAGGGCACTCTTTCTAGCTCTTTTCCCCCACCTAAACATTCATAAAAATTTTTAACACCCACTGTGGTCAGGGGTGTGGGGTGAGGGCACTCTTTCTACAAATCTTTTCCCAACTCTAAAACATTCATAATTTTTAACACCATGTGTGTCAGGGTGTGTGGGGTCACTTTTTAGCAAAAACTTTTCCCCACTTAAACTTCTAAATTCTTACACCCCTTGTGTCAAGAAATGTCTCTCAAACAGACTCTTGCATTTTAAGTTTTTTTCACACTGCTGGACTTCAGCTCACGTGTGCCTTGTGGCCAGCTGCCTGCCCCCAGGTGTTGTTTCCACCACCCCTGTGCCTCCCCCCCCCTGAGGCAAAATGATCCCGCTGCTCCCGGCCACATGCTGCTGCCCCGGGGCCCCCAGCCTCCACCATAGAACACTGGCCACCACACGTGACGGCCGGTCCCGCGGGAACCCCCCGGGGGTGCCCCAGCGAGCCGGGGTCAGTGCGGGCGGGCCCGGGTTGGACTGTGACCTCGCACCTGCAACAGTGGTGACAGTCCACAAAGAGAGCCCGCGCTGCCCCGCACTTGCTCCTGCCCCGCGGGGCCCACACCCGCTTTTCCCGCCCCACTCACACCACACTTGGCAAGGCCCCCCCCTTTTCCCCCTCCCCCCCTCCCGAAAGGGGAGGGGGATAACTGGGCTTTAAAAGGGTGAAAAAAAGGGCGTGTTGATGAAATTTAATGATGAGGGGGAAGAGACAAGACTTGAAGATGAATGGAAGAAGTATAGATTGGGAAACCTAGCAAAGGAAAAGATGTACCCATCAAACTAAAATTGAATGGCAGGAAAATTTCAAACCCCGGGAAACCTGGCCAGAGCTTTTTGGGCCCCAGGTCAACGGGTATGACAGGGGGGGGATGCAAAACAAGCCGTCAAAGGGAAAACAAGGAAAAGGAAAGGGAAGTAAGGCACAAAAAAAGAAAAAGAACGGAAGAAGAGAAAGCAACTGTTTTTTTAAAGGATATTAAAAGAATGGCTGAAAAATTATATACACTAAAACCTCTCCTCTTGGGGCTACTTGGCCCCGGGGTGGTCGAGTAATGCAAGGTGCCGAATAATGGGGGGATTATAGAGGGGGGGAGAGCTAATAAAAAATAAAAAAAAAATAAAATAAAAAAAAAAAAAAAAAAAATCTGTGTATATAAATATTATTAGGTTTGGAAATTTTGCCCCCTAAAAAAAAAAAAAAAAATTTAGTGTACAGTATATTACTAGGGAAAATTTTGGGAAATACTTTGGAAATCATCCTTTCCGGGGTTTGATGAAATGAAATAGCGATGTATTGTATGCTTATTTGGTACTTCAAATCTGTAAAAGGTTTCCCGCGTGCGTCAGCCTTGGTTAATCACACGGCCCCCTATGAAATAGAGGGGCCTCAAAAAAAAATTTAAGTCCCGTTAGGTTTGGTATACCTTTGTGGTTTAAGGTTAAAGGGTTTCTTTGTGGTTAAGGTTAGGTTGGTATACTTTGTGGTTTAAGGTTGGTTAGGGATACTTTTTGGGGGTTTAAGGGTTTGGGATACTTTTGGTTAAGGTTAGGTTTTGGTTTAAATTTGTGGTTAAGGTTTGGTTAGGTATACTTGTGGTTTAAAGGGTTAGGTTAGGTAACTTTTTGGTTAAGTTAGGGTTGGTTAGGTTGGATACTTTGTGGTTAAGGTTTGGTGAGGTTCGGTTTGGTATACTTTGGGTTAAGGTTTGGAAATAATTTTTTTGGTTAAGGTTAGTTTGGTTAGGTTAGGTATCTTTTTGTTAAGGGTTTGGTTTTGATTTTTACATATAGTGACTTTTTGATTTTTTTTTTGGGGGCCTTTATAAATCCTTTATTTGCTTCCCCACCCAAAAAACCCCTATTCCCGCCAGTTCCCAGGCTTGTTGGCTATAGGGGGAAGTAAAAAAAAATAGGGGTGAAGGACTTCTTTCCAAAGTTTTACCAATTTCGAACCCCTAAAAAAAAAAAAAAAAAAGTTTAGGGCGTCATATATAGGTAGAAATTTCGAACCCCCATAAAAAAAAAAATAATAATAATAATTAGGAGGAGGTTGGAAACACCGAGGGTCCGAATAGGCGGAGGTTTTCTTGTATCAAGAAAAAGACTGAAGGAATGTTGTGAGGAAAATTGATGTACAAAACGGTGTTGTGATGAAATCGGCCCCCCTTCGTAAATTGTCCCGCGGACGCTATTTAACCTAAATAAACTCTACAAAACCTAACTCAAACCTATCTAAGCCTAGCCTAACCATAAACCAGACCTAACATAACTTAAATATAACTTAACCTAACCTAAAAACTATGTTTACCGAATCTGAGGGGCGATCTGATAGTATTTTTTTTAGTGTTAGGGATATTATAAAGGCGATGTAGGAAAAGTTCTTATGGCTAGTGTGACCAGGGGGGACATGCTGAGAAGTGCCATAGAGGTAAGGCGAAAAGAGCGCCTTACCCGTCTTCAGGCGCTTTTGTAACGGCCCGGCTAGGCACCGACTAAGCCCATGTACAGTCGAAAGTTCAGGTCGCTTTTGCACTGCCTTACACCTCCAAAGCCTATGCGTGGGCGTGGTCCGAGAATCCTACTAGCCAATCACGTTGCCTATCTGAGCGCTGCTTAGGCAGCTTCGACAATCACAAGGCTTGAACACGTCCTCTGCTGAAGCAAGGAATGTTGTCCCTCCCTCCCTAACCAAGCACTTATGGCAGGATACACCGCTCTCCCCCCCGCCAAAAGCTGTTTCATCACAATTTGACGTTCAACGCAGGTTTTGACCACTTATATATTTTTGCATTGGGACGTGCCATACACCATGATAATCGTTAGGGTGTGCGATTCCGGGACAGTGAGTGAAAATTTAATGCAAGCAACATTCCAGGAATAGGAGAAGATGAATAAAAAAAGGTGAACAAAAAAAGTTTATACACCGATTTCATTTTGCTCTCGTTATCTTATTATAGGTATAGTTTACTGCAATTTTTATACATTCATGATATGCACTATGTCTCGTGAAGATGATGGTGGTTCAGCTGTCCTAAATATCATCTGGTAGTATGATAATACCGTATAATAGTACAATATTTTAGTGCGGGCGGAGCACCTGCCGCCCCGCCCCCGCCGCCCGCCCCTAACCAACACACAACACAACATTTCTTATCACCAGCATATAACATCCTATAATGCCGCATTAGTCTTTGCACGATCAATTTATACATACCACCTTGCAACACTATTAATATGTAAAAAAACCAATTGTTACGTTTGTAGGAACTGAAACAAGGCTGTATTTGCTTTATAAACAGAAGATGAATGTCTGTCAAGGCCCACAGCAGCTCACTAAGTCAGGGTCTGACCATGCCTTAGTTTTCAGCGCCTTTAGCGGTGCCACTAAGGCAGCAATCTCGACTGAGCATTGCGGTGGGAGGGCGTTTCGCCTTACCACAGGCGCCCTAGTGGATAGGGCGCCCTAGCTCACTCTCAGCATCTGGCCCCATGGTAGAACACGCAGTAACGTACTCAAGCTGGAAAAGCGTAGACATAGAAAGGAAATAGGGAAAAAATTTTTTAAAAGTTTAGGGTGGTAAGGGACTGAGGGAATCAGTGAGGGGCAAGGGGGAGTAATAGGGGTTTTAAAGGAGAAACCAAAACAATAATAGGGGAAAAGGGCGAGTAGGATGGTTTAAAAAAGGGGAATACTTTTATAGTCTCAGGCCTCGGTTTTTCATGTTTTTTAGAGCCAAAATTTTTTAGGTTTAAAAGATTTTTTGGGTTTTTGGTTTAGGTACGTTAGGTTAGGATAGTTTTTTGTTTTTTTTGTGAGTTATTGGGGTTTTAAATTTAAGTTTTGCGGGTTTTAGACGGGGGTTTCCCCAAAGGAGTATTTTTGGTAGATAAATGGTAATAAAGCCCCGGGGGGAGAGATTTTTTTAACAAGTGGCTGGTGTGCCCACGACTAAGAGGTAACCCACACCCGGAAAAGGAAAATCTAAAAAACCCCCGTGTTTCCAAAAAAAGACCCTATTCCCCCGATTCCCTTACCCGCCCCCAAAATGTTAAAAAAAAAGGGGGAAAAATTTTTTGTTCTTAGTTTGGGTTTTATTTAGGGTTTTATTTAAAATTTTTTTTTGGGCCTGATACCTGTGCTGCCAAAGGGGTTCTACAGTTACCTTTGCACTGTCCTTACCCCAAACCCCCGGGAAATGGGTAAAAACCCCGTAAAAAAACGACTGTTTGGGCGTTCTTAACCCCACTAACCCCTTTGAAAAAAAGTTTTTATTTTCCTTTATTTTAGGATTTAGGGTTTAAATTTTGCCTGAACCGGGTACGGCAATTCACATTTTACCTTTCAGTCCTGGTTATCTGAGAAATTGGAAAAAACGCTAAAAATAACGACGTTTTGCCGCCGCCGGGTTTGGGGCCCAAAACCAAATAACGGGAAGTTAAAATTTTTTGGGCCCGGAAGGAAGGGGTTGGGGAAAAGGCCCCAAACCGGGCAAACCCGGGGTTAAAGGAACCAAAAATTTGGCCCTTTTCATCCCTTCAAAAGCATTTTGGCCCCCTTTTGACAAGGCCCTTTCCGCCACGGATCGGGCCAAAACCCCCAAAAAACCCCCGGGGGAGGGGCAAAAAAGGGGGGGGGCCCAACCTGCACAAGGAACCCCAAAAAATATTTTTATATTTTCAAACCGTTTTTTTTCCCCAACGGAAAAGCCCCTCCATGGGAGGGGAAGAATGCCCCCGCAGGCAAAGAGAACCAAAAAAAAAGCCCAAGCCCAGTCAGGGAACGCCAATGGAGGGGGGAAAGCCCCCCCGACAGGGCCCGGAACCGGGAGCACAAAAGGGTGGGCAGGTAACGGCCCAAGCACGGGCCGTACTCCACTGCCCCTTCCCTACCCTCCCAAGGAATGGGTGCGGAGGAAGGCCAGAGACCAGCAACGTCTGGGCGCGAGGGGCTGCCCCCGGATCCCCGACTCGATGACCCCCCCGGACCCGGCCGGCAACCCCCCTGGGGGTAGGGACGACCAGTGCGGATCGCGGAACGGAACTGCGGTCCACGCCCGGCTCGAAGCATCCAGGAAACACCGGAGCGCCCAAACCGGGGACAAGGGGGGTTGGGGGGTCCCAAACCAAGCCCGGAAAGACGACCGTTGGAGACGGGGTCCTTTTCCCGTTTCTTACCCAGCACCTTTTGGGGGAGAGGGAGAGGGAGACAGCGGGGCCCTCCCCCGAGAGGTCGTCCACTGGGGAAACGGGTCCGCCCTCGCTGGAACCCAAACCCGTAGCCAGGCCCCAGAAAAAGGCCTTTGAGGAGGCGAGGTCCGGCAGATCCGACCCAAAAATGGGCGCCCCCGGGACCCCAGACCTTCTCCCCGGGGGCCGAAGGGACCAGGGGCGACGGGAGGGGGGTTTTTGGGGGAACAAAACCCCCCCTTTTAACAGGGGCACAGAACGCCGGTCCGACCAAAACCCCAACCGTATTTTAGGGGGTCACCCGGGCCCCAAGGGAGGGAGAGATCGGAGGACTCCCACGGTCGGGGCCGGAAGGGGGGAAAACCCGGACGCCGATTCAGAGACTCGCGGGGGCCCTTTAGTTTGAGGAACGACTGAAAGGCCTTCCGTGGCTGTCCACTGTCTCGTAAGGACGGGCGAAGAGCCCCCAACAGCCTCCGCTCCGCGCCGAACCTCCGCGGGAGAGGGACGGAGAAACTCCCGGCGTGTAGCTTTAAGGTGGGAAAAACCTGGCCGGGAGCTCCTCCAACAAAGCGAGGGGCCCCCAGAGAAAAGGGGGAGGGACCCAGGGCCCTTATTCGGAAACACGGTTCGCCGGCCAAAGGGGCCACCATGGTCACCTTTTCCCTGTAGGGGAAAGCAGTTTGTTTGCTACCTTCAGGAGGACACTGGGGCGGGAGGCGGAAAAAGGTAAAAAGGGGCCCCCCTGTTCCATCTTCCCGGGGGCTCCCCGGGCCTCCCCAGCTCCCCCCTCCCCCCCCCGCAAAAGGCCTGTAGTTGGGCAAGCGGGGGGACGCAAAAGGTCCACCTCCGGGTGCCCCACCCCTGAAGAGACCGAAAACCCCGGGTGAAGCTCCACTTACCGCGAGCCCGGAAAACGAGACAGTGCGTCGGCCCAACATTTTTCCACTCCCGGGAGGGAACCGGCGACAGGAAGGTTTGGGAAAAGGGCCGCCAGGCCGAGATCTGCTCCGAAAGGACAACAGAAGGGGGGACTGGGAAATCCCTTGGGGGGCGAGACAGTGGACCGCGACCATGTTGTCCCTTCGAAGAAAACCGTCCCCTCTGGGATCGGGTTTTATGGAGGAAGAAAAGGGGGCCAGCAGCTCCTTTACGTTATGTGGAGTTGCGTCCACCCCGGACCACCCCCGAAAACCCGCCGGCCGTCGGGGATTGGTAGCCCCCCCACGTCCGACGCACCGACATCACGAAACCGAGGGGGCGGGGGCAGCCACCCCGTCCCGCGGAGAAACCGCCCCCCACCAACCACTCGTCCAGTGTGGAGGGCCAGGGGAGGGACGGGCCCGGGGCAAGTCGGGGGCCCCCGGAACGGGTTGTTTTCCCCCCCCGGACAAGGGGACGGGGACGAAACGGTCCAGGGAGTGACTTCTGCGGCGAATTTTAGCGAGCCCAGAAAGGCCCCAATGCCCCTTGACAAAAACGGGACACCAGACCAGGTGCAGGCCCGGACGCCCCCGGGGGGGAAATAATGCCCAGGGGAGAAAGGGGGAAAGCCGCGCCCTTGGGGGTAGCTTAAACCCCGACCAGACACCACCAAAATATTTTAAAACCCATTGGCCCCCCGGCCCGGGATAAAGAAAAAATACATCTCCCCCTAAAAACCTTTCAGAAGGATTTCGAAGCATGAATGGGTAAAAACTTTCCAAACCCCACGTAAACACAAAAAAAGCAGGGGCTTTCCATATGGCCTGAAAAAGAAACCACGTGTTACAGGAGACGCAGCAGGTGTTACGTGATGAAAGGGAAAAAGAAGAATGGTTAGATGGCTCCGATCCGGGGTGGCGGACAGCCGGCCTCGGGCAGATGGCAGGCTTTTCCCGACTATGTTTCTTTTTCAGATTATCTATGTGTACCTGGTAATGTTTCCGATTTTGGGAAATTTGGTTTTCCGTATACCCGGGTTTTCCCTGGGTGGCGATCTTCCTACCTTAGCTTAGTGCACTAGCCTAAGGGGAAACCCAAAAAGTGATTTCAAAGTCACTGCCAGCCATTTCCCCCTCCCTTTCCCCCTCTTTTTTCTCTCTTATTTCTCTCTCCCCTCTCTCTCTCTCCTCCCTTCCCCTCTCTTTATTCTCTCTCTCCCCCTTCCCCCCCTTTATTCTCCTTCTCCCTTCCTCTCTTTATTCCTCTTTTCTCTCTTTATTTTCCCCGCTTCTCTTCCCCTTCCCCTCTTTATTCTCTCTCTCCCTTCCCCTCTCTTTATTCTCTCTCTCCTCCTCTCTCTTTATTCTCTCTCTCTCCCTTCCTCTCTCTTTATTCTCTCTCCCTTCCTCTCTTTATTCTCTCTCTCTCCCTTCCTCTCTTTATTCTCTCTCTCTCCCTTCCTCTCTTTATTCTCTCTCCCTTCCCTTCCTCTCCTCTTCCCTCCTTCCTCTCTCTTTATTCTCTTCCCTTCCCTTCTCTCTCTCTTTCCCTCCCTTCCTCTCTCTTTATTCTCTCTCCCTTCCCTTCTCTCTCTACCCTCTCTTCCTCTCTCTTTCTTCCCTCTCTCTCTTTCTCTCTTTTTCATCATTCCTTTCTCTCTACTCTCTCTCTCTCATTCCTTCTGTAGTGACATATACTTGCAGCTACAAAGCATAAAACAACGCTGAAACAGTGTAGATTATACAGTCATGATATAACTACTGTGTATCATCTTCAGGGGTACAGACACAGCATAGTAATCCTATAATTCGTAATATATGGGTTTTGGCGACATTAGTGCAGGTGGCGAATTTACTATTATCTAGGGTAGTGATTTGCAACAAAAATGGAAAAAAAAACCACCAGGGAAAATCTATCGTAACGCTTACCAACGTTCAAGTTACATACATTCAGAGGAATGCCGGACTTTTTCGTCCCATGGATGTTTCCCCCGCCCAATCGCGGACGTTTCGCCCCACATTAGCGGACGTTTCGCCCCACACTAGCGGACGTTACGCCCCCATTCGTGGACGTTTCCGCCCCACTCGCGACGTTTCGCCCCCATGTTTGGGCCCCCAGGGAAAATTACTATACTATTTCAAACCTGTTCATCAAATGACTACAAATCATCAGAAATATTGATCCCTGTATTGATCCATTTGTTTACGCCCAAAATGATGACGAAATGCTGTTATCGATCAGACTTAAAGGGACAGTGTAGGGTGGGGTGGGGTCACACCGAACGGGGGGGATCACCGTACGAAGGCTACAACGCGAAAATTAAATTTTCAAATTTCGCGCCACCATGCCACCACGGATGCAGCGCCACCCTCAGTGAACTACATGCGAGCAACAGGGTAGCGTCAGCGTCCCCTCCGTGTTTACCAGGTTAAGAAATTTTATTTTTCGTATGTTCCTTGTCACTTTTCGCCGTTCTTATATAGTGTCTCATTTCGGCTGTGATGGCGTGATTCTTTTGAGGTAAGTTGCAATACGAGGTATAACCGTATTGACATGTTATTGAGTAAAAAAGTAGTGCATGCTTTCGAACAGGCCGCGGTGGCATTATTTAAAAAAAAAAAAATTGGTGGCGGGGGGGAAATCAACGTATGGTGAAGTGCGGGGGTTTCAACGTACAGTGAAATTTGAAAAAGCTATATCTTTTGAAATACCTACACAAACATAACAAACAGTGATTGACTGTATATTCGCATGATATTAAATGGTGGTGGTGAACAAGTGCATTTAAATTAAATGGAACAGTGTTTTTTTGTGGCTAAAGTTGAAGGTGTTTGGGTTTTAAATTATGATGCTATATCAGTGTTATTCTGCTATAAGCACTGAACTAACTATTATATAAGTGATTTATGTTATTAGAATGATTCTAGAATTAATTTTTTATGGTTAAAAAAACCATTTAACACTGCATATTTCGGGGCATGACGTTCGGTGATCCCCCGCATCACTACGATTTTGGAAATCTATATATTTTTAAATACTTAAAAACATAAGAAAAGTGACTGACTATGCATATTAGCATGATATTAAATGGTGGTGGTGAACTAGTGATTTAAATTAAATGGAACAGTGTTTTTTTGTTGGTGAAAAAGTTGAAGTGTTGGTTATTAAATTATGTGCTATATCCGTGTTATTATGCTATAACCCACATGAAACTAACTATTATATAAGTGATTTATGTTATTAGAATGATTCTAGAATTAATTTTTTTATGGTTTAAAAAAAAACATTAACACTGCATATTTTGGGGGCATGACGTTCGGTGATCCCCCACATATATTGCCAGACTCATAGTCCCAAAATAATATGGTGGCCATGCAAGAATCGCCTCTACACTGAAAAAAATACTAAGCTAAGCCTAACCTAAACTAACCTAACCTAACAAATGCATGATGTTAATGTCATTAACTCTTTTCAGATCTAACCTAACCTACCGCCATCACCGTCATCATGCCTCGCAAATATGTCAGGAAGAGCGACAAGCAATGCGACCGCACTGACCTGGAGGCTCCCTTTAAGCACCGCGTGGCCACTAGCTGCAGCCTGAAAGAAGCCGCTGACAGATTCAACATCAAGAAAACAACTCTTGCTGTTAAGTTGCTCTATTTAGTTCCATATCTCCCCAAAGGTCTTTTTGTATGACCTCACCCCACGTCTTCTTTGGTCTCCCTGGGATGAGGTCATGCAAAAAGACCTCAGGGATAGTTTAAAGGGGTCCTCTAGTTTTATAGATTTTAAAATTTATTCATTTTTTTGTTAGCTTTTATTGCAGCAAGGGCCTTCTAAGTCCTAATTAATTTCTTTTGTTAAAGGATGCCTTCAAGCGCTCTATTTATTAATTTTTTTGGCAACTTTTGTTGCCAGCAAGGGCCTTTTAAGTCCTAATTCATTTCTTTTGTTACAGGACGCCTTCTATCTATCGAAGAAGCTGTCGGATGGAGTTACCTATATGGCTGTTGCTTCCCGTAGCAATAGGGTTTTCAGCCCTCAACAAGAAAAATCATTGCTGATTATACCATCCACGCAGCCAAGATGTTCTACGGCCTGCCCATGAACGATGTGCGTAGGATGGTGTACCAGAAATCCATAGCTTGTGGGAGCAAGAGCATCCCTGCTGCCTGGGAGAAAGAAAAAATGGCGACAAGGGACTGGTACTATGCCTTCTTTGAACCGTCATCCAACCTTGTATTAAAGGGCCCCCGGGAAGGCATGTCCATTGCCAGGATTGTTGCCTTCAACAAAGTCAATGTGGAAACCTTCTTTAAGGCTTACACTTTGGGCTTTGGAGAATTTACACATTCACGCCGGACCGGATATACAATTTGGATGAGAGTTCATTGTCGACTTTTTATGAAGCCAGTCAAGGGTTTTGTGTTGTGCGGAGGCCAGCCAGTAGCCACGCAGGTAACTCGTGAACGCGGTGGACAGCATGACGTTTGTGGGCATTATAAATGCTGTGGGGCAGTCCATCCCTCCAGGGGTTTATAATTCCAGATGCCGATGGAATCCCGCTTTCATGAGGAACACGATCTTTGGTTCCAAAGGGATTTTGCATCCTAGTGGCTGGATGAAGGGTTTGAATGCTTCGTGCAGACACTTCAGCATCTCCATGAGAAGTCTTTTTTCTTCTGTAGAGAACAAGATTCTTCTGATCATGGACAATGCTGAATGTCACATGAACATTCAGCCTGTTGATTTGCGATAATGCATGGTATCGTGATTGTTACCTTGCCTCCGCATACAAAAGACAAACTCCAGCCATTGGATGTGAGTGTCTTTTGGTCCCTTTAAGACATTCCTGCGTGCCCTACTGAACGACCACGCGCTCATGCACCCTAACGAGCACATAACAGTCCACAAGTTGCCAGAGTTTTCTTCTGAGGCATGGACCAAAGCCACTACCCCCTCCAACATTCTCAGTGGTTTCCGGGCGGGCTGGTATATGGCCACTCAATCGCAACATCTTCCCAGATGATGTGTTGTAGGAGCGCATGTAACCGAGCGACCGGCACCACCGAATTTGTAGTGGAATTACTCCAACTTCTTCTGATGGAGGAGTTCAGATGGAGAGGAGCGGGCTGGCTGAAGGCCATACCTCAGAAGCTATACCCCTTCCCCGCTGTGTCTCCCAGGCTAGATGATGTGCCTGCCACCCCGGGCCCCAGCACGACAGAGCCTGCCACCCCGAGCACCAGCACGACAGAGCCTGCCACCCCGGGCCCCAGCACGACAGAGCCCGCCACCCCGGGGCCCCAGCACGACGCCCCCTGCCACCCCGGGCCCCAGCACGACAAAACCTGCCAAACCCCCAGCCCCAGCACGACAGAGCCTGCCACCCCGGGCCCCAGCACGATGCACCCTGCCACCCCGGGCCCCGAGCACGACGCACCCTGCCACCCCAGGACACCCTTCTCAACCAGACAGACTTAACCCCAGAGGTGTCCAGGCCGTTCCCTAAGGCTAATCCTCGTCCCTTATGGAAAGGGACCCGGAAAGAGGGTGCGGGCCTGCATTTTAACCGGGGAATGAGGAGGCAATATCTGACCTGGGTTGAAGGCAGAGAAGAGGCAGAAGCTGGAAGACAAAAAAAAGGCAGCGGCTGAAAAAAAAAACATTGGGAAAGAAGAAGGGGCCACAGCGGAAGAAGTCTGTGCCTGTCCCGGAGGAAGACACCACTGACGAGGAGGTTGATGATGTCCGACTTCAGCTGGACGACTCCCCCGAGTACTCGGATGAGGTGGACGACGAGGGGACCTGGACTGCAGCATCATACCCTTTTGCTGCGAAAACATCACAGGTGGGGGACTTTGTTTGGGGTTTTAGCTGAAGCTGGAGGAGGGAAGGGTTTTGGGCACATTAGTGTGCTATGTTGCTCAGGTGTTGGCCATCATGGAGGATGGAAAATTAAAAAACCCTTTCTTTCCTCCGGATGAAGTCCGCTAACAAACCCCAGACAGTTCACCTTCCCTACATCCTAGATGAAGCTTCTGTTGATCCAGAACAGTGCAAGGGTGTCCTGGTGACCCCCAAGGGCATCACCAAGAGGCAGGGTGACCTGGTGAGGTGTTCCCCCGCTGCATGCCTTCATGATGCACTTCTGAATAGTGAGCTAAAATACCTAGACCTATCTTTTAATAAATGCATTTTATATGAGCTTTCTTCATTTCATCACCTAATAATAATGGAGGGTGTCTAGGCTTAGCAATATGTTGATTTCAGGCAAAAAAAACACAATAATGTTTGATGTAATATGAGTTTAAAAATATCATACGGTGCCCCCCAACCTGATCCGGTGTCCCCCCCCGTGGGGGGACACCCGGGCGGGTGCCAAAATTTATAAAAAACCTTAAATGACCCTTATTATCTGAGTTAAGAAATTTATGAGGGTACCATAGGTGGGCCATATTGTGAAGTTTGTTTTGGGCACAGTGTGCACTCTCTCAGGTAAAAAATGGATTTTTTATGAATATTTTTCCACTAATAGTACGGTGTCCCCCGACAACCACCCTACTGAATTCCGTACTAGAGCGCCGGAATATGAATGGACTGCCACTCCCTAGAGGGCTTTTTCTAAAATACATGTCAAATTTCATAAACCCTCGGTTTTAAGAAATAAAAAAGTTCCTTCAGAAACGTCCATTAAAATTTCTGGGATTTGGAGTCATTTTGTATTATCTAAATCCCAGAAATGTTTTAAAATGGACGTTTCTGAAGGAACTTTTTTATTTCTCATCTGATTTTTATGAAAGTTGACGTGTAGTTAGGTATTGGTTAGAAACTATGTGTGTCAAAATTTGGAGAAATTTGAAGAAGAAATATGGAAATTATCGTAGAAAAATCGACTATCACTCAAATCCTGTTTTGACTATAGTACGGAATTCGAAGCACACTGTCCCTTTAAGACCGGTCGATAACAGCATTTCGTCATAATTTTGTGCTTAAACAAATCGATCAGTATTTTTGATGATTTTGTAGTCATTTGATGAACAGTTTTGAAATAGTATAGTAATTTCCGTGCGGCGAATCCGGGGGCCGAAACGTCCGCGAGTGGGGCGAAACGTCCGCAAATGGGGGGCGAAACGTCCGCAAATGGGGGCGAAACGTCCGTTACAGTGGGGCGAAACGTCCGGGATCAAAGGAAAGATAGTTTGAAATAGTGACGAGGATTTACCTGCCAGGGAATGTGTGAATTTGGCGGTAGGTAGGAAAAGCTACCTTCACTGAAGAAAAGTCATGTAATTAAATAAGGTGTGTCATAGCGTGACCCATAACGCCCCCATTTGCGAACGTTTCGCCCCCCGGAAATTACTATACTGTTTCAAAACTGTTCATCAAATGACTACAAAATCATCAGAAATACTGATGGACGATTGGATGATTTTAATGGACGTTTCTGAAGGAACTTTTTTTATTTCTTAACCGATGTTTATGAAATTTGACATGTAGTTAGAAAAAGCCCCTAGAGGGCAGTCCATTCATATTCCGGACGCTCTAGTACGGAATTCAGTACACTGTCCCCTTTTAAATCTGATCGATAACAGCATTTCGTCATCATTTTGTGCGTAAACAAATGATCAATACAGGGGTCAATATTTCTAATGATTTTGTAGTCATTTGATGAACAGTTTTGAAATAGTATAGTAAATTTCCCGGGGCGAATATGGGGCGAAACGTCCCGGTGGGGGGAAAAGTCCACGAATGGGGCCGAAAAGCCGCTAGGGGGGCGAAACGTCCGCGATTAGGAGGGGGGAAAG
>JACEEZ010014978.1:0-27500 GCA_016584305.1 Chionoecetes opilio
GCCCCTCTTCGGGGTTTGGACACCCAAAACCCGGGCTTGAGTATGATGGCTTTTGAAACCTGTGGCGACGGGCCCCAAGGAGTGATGACTACAGCAAGGCCCGGGAATATGTCACAAGTAAAAGTAGTAAAAGACTTGCTGAGGGGGGAGTAAAGTGAGACTGATTTCGCAAAACATTACCACAGATTCTCACCCAAAAACAGACCTTCTTAAACTGTGGAATACAACCGTGAGCGATTTATAGTTTCAAGAAGCAAACCTGAAAAAAAACTGTAAAGGGGTGCCCTTCGACATAGAAAATGATTTTTTCTGCCACTTGAAAATAGTTTTTAGGTCTTTGCACAATTTTTTGATGTCAAGATTGTAATATTTAGAAATTTATATAAAAATTTTCAGAAAATTTTGCTTTTTTCGGGATATGATGTTTTTTTTTCTTGAATGTTTACTTGGATTTTTTTTCGAAATAATTTTAAAAAAAGTTTAAATTTGAACCCTTTTTGTTGTTCTATCCCAATTGTAACAAAAGTCTCAGGTGAAAAAAAGCGGGGGGAAAGGCAAAATTAGGCCTTTTTACTTTCCGGGGGCCCAATTTTTGATTTCAAGGGGCAAAGTTCCTGACATTTAGCTCAAAATGGTTGGATTTTGGCTTTCCAGGTAAAAAAAAAGCTGGGAAACTTGCAGGGGGTATAAAAATGGAAAAAATTGTTTTCTGAAAGGTCAATATATATATTTTTAAAAATTTTTTTTAAATTTTTATATTATTTTTATAATAATATATAATATAATTATATTATATATAATATATAATATATATATAATAAAAATATATATATATATATTTTATATAAAAAAATTATATAAATAATTTATATATATATTATATATTAAATATTATAAATTATTTTATTATATGTAAATATTAAATTTTATATATATTATATATATATTATTTATATATAATATTTTTTTTAACAAAGGATGCCAAGGGCCCCACGGAAAAAGAGGTAAACAAAGACGCTTAGTTGCCCTTTTTTCGCTTTTCCTCCCCTCAAAAACTTTTTTTTTTTTGTCCCAAAAAAGAAGGCAGATGATAATACAAAAAGGGGGTGGGCCAATTTAGTTCGGGGGGTCTTTTCACCCTTTTCTTGAAAAAAATTAAATCATTGGAAAGTGGGGGAAAAAAGAAAAGGAAGAGAGTTCCAGAGTTACCCGTGAAAGGGATAAAGAGTAAAAATACTTATCAACTCTTTCATTAGGAAGATGAACTAATAGGGTGAGAATGAGTAGAAAGTTTTGTGCAGCGTGGGGAGTGGGAGGGGGGAGGCATGCAGTTAGCAAGTTTTAGAAGAGCATGAGCAGAAAATAACGGGAGAAAAGAGCAAAAGAAGCACTTTTCGGCGTGATTTAAAGTTGAAGACAGCCAGAGGAGGGGGGTTGATGAGACGAAAAGCTTTGACTCACCCGTTTAGGAGAGGTATAGGGATCCCCCCCCAAAATGGAGAATACTCCTCAGGGGGGATAAGGCCCAGTAGAAGCAAGAATGGGAGGGGGGAAAAAAAAGGACGCACACCGGCAAAAGGACCCCAAACTCTTAGAACATTCTAGAAAAAGATGAGATGTAAAATTTTCCATTTCAGTTTTTTTAGTAAGATAGTCCGGGGAATTTTCATGTAAAAGAAGGAGAATTTTGGAGGTCATTGAAAGAAGGGGGGATAGTTATCGGGTAGGTTTTGCGAGTAGTAGGGAAGAGAGGGGGGTTTTTGGGGATTAACAAAAAAGGTCGCTTTGCCCCAACAGAAATTTAGAATATCAGAAGTCGGGCTCTCGGTGGCATCTCTCGGAACCCCTTAGTTCCTTTTGGGTTTGGGCCGTTAATACATGGGTTTCTAAACTTTTTTGGGCGCGCCCCCAAAAATTTTTAAAAACTTGCGACCCACCTTACCCAAAACATTTTAACAACCTGACCAGTTTAACCTTCTCTCTCTCTCTCTCTCTCTCTCTCTCCTCTCCTCCCCTCTCTTTCCCCCTCTCTCCTCTCTCCTCTTCCTCTCTCTCTCTCTCTCTCTCTCTTCCTCTCCTCTCTCTCTCTCTCTCTCTCTCCTCCCCTTCCCCCCCCCCCAAAACCACACCAAAACACACAACACACACACACCACACAACACCACACAACACCACACACACACACACACACACACCCCACACACACACACACACACCACCCCACACACACACACCCACCCACACAACACACACACACACACACACACAAACACAACCCCCCCACAAATAAGTCGTATTGTCCGTATCAAAAATTCTAAGATATTAATAATTTGGTACAACTTTAGAATATTTAAAAAAGGTACCGAAAATCAATCAATCTTTTCCCTATATTCCGCATACAGCAGCAAAAAAATAAGTAACCTAAATAAAGATTATTTTGTGTTGGGGTTTTGAATGCAAGAACAAGGGTCGGGCAGTGATGATACAAGACATATGTCCCTATAGGGGCTAGGGGACATGTGACTGGTGGTGACTCTTTTCTCAGAGTCAATTGTAGTACCGTACTTTTTTGTGGATGTTTAAAACTTAAAAGATAAATCATTTTTTGTTTTATACTAAAAATAATTTAAAGAATAATCATAAATAATGCATATTGTGTTTTCTAATGCATTTTTGCCCTTTTAGAAATCTCGCAAAACCCCGGACTTTCGCGACCCCTCGGGGGGTCGCGCCCCCTAGTTTGAAACCCCTGTTTAAAAAAACGGCTTAAAAAAATGCGGGGGTAGAATCATCAGGTAGGAGTGAATAGGGTTTTGATTTGGGCCCTTAGAAGATCATTAAGAATAATAGAAAGAGGGGGGTGATAGGGGCAGAACCCTGGGAAAACCACTATTTATAGAATTTGTATAAGAATAAAGTCCGTCTACGTAGCTGCAATAAACAGTTTTAAAGGAAACTTAAAAGAAGGGAAGGAGAAAAATATAAACCCCAATTAGGGTAGTTTGGATATTAAAGATTTTTTGCCAGACTCTTTCAAAACTTTTTATTGCAGGGCAACAGCAAATTTTTACCGAAAATAATAAATGGCCATCCCCCTTTAAAATGATTTATTCCTTTATGAAAGTTTTTAATTGCCCTAGTGGATTTGGTAGTGATTTGGGTAAAACCTTCTAGAGCGTTTAGAAAGTTTTTTAAGTAAGGAGGATTTAAGGTACCGTAACCTCTTAAAAGTTGGGGAAACCTCACAAGAGGTTTTAGGACAAATTGACCAATTTAAGAAAAACATTTTTAAACCTGTGAACGTTTAGGGTTTTTGGCCCGAATCGGGGGAAAAGGCAAAGACCCCTCCCAAAGTCTAAACGAAATAAAGAGAAAAAGACAACCTTAAAACCCCTTAGACCCCAAAGTATTTTTGGAACAAATCATTTAAAAAATCATAAAAAAAAAAAAAAAAAAAAAAAATTTTCTCCCCTAATAACCCAGTGTTACACATGTAAATACAGACAGGTCTGGTGACGACCTTTTTTTCAAGTATGAGAGAGGTCCGGGTCAATTTCGTGAGGCACAGGTAAAAACTGTGAAATTTTGCCCCTGCTTCGGTACCCCCCCAAATATTTACCGGAAAAAATGTTTTAAGTAGTTATTATTGATTGATTAGATTTATGAAGTATCCAGAAGATGAAAAAAAGCAAACATGGTAATTTTTTTTTTTATATAAAAATATATAATGGGAAAATATATGTAATATTGGGTTTTTGGGGAATATCATGTAAATGCTATATCTTTTTTTTTCGAGGGCAACATTCAACGTGTTGCTTTGTTTGTTGAATAAAGGAAAAAACGATCTAATTAGATTATAATGAGGTCAGTGTTTTTTTTACTCCCTACATTACCCTAATCACCCATAAAATTCCAAAATCTAACCCATAAAAAAAAAAAAAACGGAAATTGTATTTATATGTTTTTTTATATTTTATTTATACTTTAATTATTTATTTTTTTATTTATTTATCTTTTATCTTTTTTATTTTTTTACAGAAAATGTCAAATGTGATGGAGGCGTGTTTCATTGAGAAACTAATGTTAAAGGGAGTTCCATTATAAGCAAATTTAAAAATTTTATAAATCAATCACTTTGGGGGCATACCCGGGGGCGCGCCCCTCACCCCCCCTACAATGCCACTCCGGGGGGGTCCCCTTGCGCGGGTCCCCCATGCAGGCTCCCTTCCCATACCAAGACTTCCAACAGGAAGTATAACCCCCCCAGACAGCCTTGGACCCCCGGGGCCCCCCCACGCCGGATTTTTTCTTACAGATCAACCGTGGGAAGGATGGGTTTGGGTTAGCGCGTCCCCATCCCCCTATAGCCGAAGTTGGTACTGACGGACTTTTCGGAAATAGGCCTCGGCAGTCTCCGGTGTAATCGGGGTTTGAGACGTAATCATCCCACGATCCGCATGATTCTTGAAGACATTTTTAAAAAAAAAAGGGGCATCGATACCCTTTCAAGTCGTATTTAGTGTCCATGTCCCCAAACCATGCAAAGACAGGTCACAAGCACCTGAAGATCCGGATCTTTGTCCTCTGCACAGTACAGACAACCCCAAAATACTCCTGCGAACAAGTCCATAACCCTTTGGGGCTAGGCCAATCCGTGAAAAAAAATTTTGACTGACCCGCCGTCATTAGGACTGCGCTCCCCGGGGAAATGTAACCTTTCCCCAAATTAAATGTCCCCCCCCCCCACGCTAAACAGATGTACGTTTCATCTATAACCCCCAAAAAACCTGGACCTTGGTTGACCCATGAAAACCACAAGCCAAAGGTTTTGCCTCTCGTGCAGCGCCCGGACCCCTTTACCAGGCCCTCCCCCGATCAGAAAAGATACTGCATCATCGGCAAAACAAGATCAGTGTCTTGATATGGGGGGATGTCCACAAAAATTTGATTTTAATTTCCCCAATACCCGTTCTCAAGTGTTAAAAAAAAAGGACGCACCTTGCCCACTCCTTATTCACGGGAAAGAAGCGGAACACCTCTCCAACTTCACAGCCTCTTACCCCAGAGTACAGACCGTTTTTAAAAAAATAGTCCTTGCAGGAATCCCGCGAAGTCGCAGAAGAAGAGGGTGACTCCGATGCACTGAATAAAAAGCCTTTTTGAGTCAACATGGCTGCAAGCATCCCCCGTCGAAAAATCACGTTGCGTTCCACCAGGACACAAAGTACTAGGATACGGTCCCTTGTTGACTAAAAAGGCGTGAACCAGACTGCTGAGGTTCTCTGAGCCTCGCAATAGATGGGCACACCTTGCCGGCACGCTGAGCAGGCAATACCCTGGTTTTGTTGCGCCTGACGGTACCCCTTTCCCTTTTCCCTAGGGACGACCAGCCCCTTTTTCGTCAGGGGAATGGTACCTGATTTTCACACGGCGTCAGGCAGCATGCAACCCGCGGATATGGTCACCCCGCTTGGGAGCTCCGCACTGAATTACAGAAACCACTGCCTTTCCACCCACAACTTTGCAAAGCCCCTTTTGCTTCGTCAAGAGAGGGTCGGTTCGGCAAAAGGGGGGATCGACATCCCCTGGAATGAAGTATCTATTTTTTTGGTTTGTTTTTGAAATCTTACGTTATTATTTTTATTCTAGTAATAAACAGTGTGTTCAATAAAAGTAAATTGCAATTTTTAACTGTCCCTTTTGTTTTAAAAATCAAACACAATAAAATGTGAAACATTATCATATTTTTATACCGATATAAGAAGTATGTAATGAAAGACTAACACAACCCAGGGGACATATGTGTTTCATTTGATAATGACCATTTTTTTACCTATATGACCCATTTTTACATATGAAAATTCCTATTTCCCACAAATACTAGAGAGGTGAAAATAACGCATATTAATTCTACAGGTCCAAAGTAGTCAAATAAAGTGGTTCTTGAATTTTTATCCTGCCCAAAAAAAGGCCTGGGTTTTAGAGGGTTAAAACAAAGTGAAAATATCTTGAAAAGATAAAATTCGTTGAAATAGTATACTTCTAACGAGATCGTCTCAGAGAAAATCTCCTGCCTGATATACTTAAAATATTATAATATAAATATAATATATTATATATATTATAAAATATATTTTTAATTTTAAAAATATAATATAATATATATATAAAATATATATAATATATATATATTTATATCAAAAACAGAACATGGTTTGGACACTCAATTCCCGTTTTTCGAATGGCCCCATAAAACCCGGTAGCGGGCCTTTGGTTTTTTCCTAATATTTGGGTCTTTTTAACAAAAACAATTTTAAAATATTTTTTAAAAAAAAGCTAAATCTTACTCCAATATTAAAATTTTTGTATAAAATTTGCCAAGCATTTAGTATACCACAAAAAAAAAAATGTTCTACATACTTTCAGTATACATTATTATAAAAAATTACTTTTGTTCATTGTAGAAATCATGAAATGTCAGCTTATCACTAGTATGCTTGCGCCATTATCGCATTTTGTCCATTCAGCGCTTTTGAAAGACCAGTCTTCCATTGGAGTGGATATGTTTATTCACGCACTTTTTGCCCGCAAACAAATTGAAGAGTTCCCCGGATTTTTCAGTGACTTTGTCCAAGCGTGCCCTTTTCTGCGGGGGGGCCCCCTAAACTGGGGATTTTTTGCAGGAGGCGTTCACCACTTACCAAACACCCTTCTGGGGAAGGAAAACTCCCGAAATTTTTTTGTACCTCTTTTTTTTTTTTTTTTTTTTTTTTATTGCATACAGCGCCTTTAGGCAGTGGCCTCTTGGTCAGATGTTAGGCCCTGAGGTTTTACTTAATTAAGGACCGTGATGGTGGCCCTCGCCCGTGGTGGTGCAGCAACTGCAACAGAGCTGAAAAAGAGTGCAAGAGTAGAGTAATAGGACGTGTGTGCAGACAGCTCTAGTTTAAACCACGGCTTTTTCGAAGATTTCTTGAGTATCTTGCAAGTCAAATTACCTACCAAAAATGAGGGGGGGTGCGTGTAGAGTGCGTAAGAGGGTGATATCTGACTGTGTTGGGTGGAAGGGGTGTGGTGTGTGGATTCATGTGACTTGTGTGGGGACCTTGTGTCCCTGTGTGATCCCTGTCGGATTGCACCAAAGAGCGTGGAAGAGTGAATATGCAGGGCATATAAATGTGAAATGAGCGAAAAGACAGCCAGACAGAGGATGAAAACTAAGATCATAAAGGAGGCCGAAGTGCAGCCCAAACCATCATATCCTGGTGGGAAAGCAAGATCGCAAGAGAGGTCGAGGTGCAAACTAGCCCAGCAGGCCCAGGAAAAGGAAGAGGACCAGCCGGATGTGGTAATTGTGGAGGACAAGGAGACAGACAAGACCACCCGATAGAATGACGATGGTGAGGAGGGCCTCAAAAACACATTATTGGGAACAGTATGCTGAGGAGGGCACCGACACAGGTCAAGTGCTTCTTCCCAGGGAGTGGTTGCACCACTCAGGGAGGAGCCAAGATCCAGCAGGTTATAAAAAGAGTCCAGGAAGACTGCAATACTATGGCAGATGGAATGCTGGTTATCAAGTGGAGGGAATGACCTGGAAAATATAGGATGTGAAGAGACTGTAGGAATGGTGGAGGCAGTGAAGGCTGTGGAGGGCAAGAAGATGAAGATTGCAGTGGTGGGTTTTTACTGGTAAAAGGTAAAGATGGGGGGCATACGCTAAGCTGCGCGTGGCATTCGGTGCTATCTCCCGTGGCATTAGCCTTAGAGCCTGTGGTTTGGGTGAGGACCCGTTAACCCCGGGACACAGGGCTAGTGTGACACCGGTTACCACAGGTACCTTCCCAGGTTACCCCAGGTACCCATTTATCAACCCGAAAGGAAGGAAGAACAGCTGGTTTTTGGGTGGTCACCGACTTTCCCTGGCCCGGGACGAACCAGGGCCCGCAGAATTCGTAGCCAGGCGCCTAGCCCCCTACACCACGGAGGTGTACTGGGGCGACCCATAAAGGCACGGTACGAAAGACTGAGAAAGGCAACGAGCAAGAGGATTCTCGAAGAAATGCTGAATTTGAAGATGGACTGATGAGTGAGAAGAAAGAAAACGTGAGCCTCCTGGACATGAACGGGATGGAGTTCACCTGATTGCTGCCGGGAATGAAAGGATGGAAAAAAAGACTGCAAGAGTGGATGAGAGCACGGTCGACATGCAACGTGGACATGGCTTTACGATGAGGACAGAAAAAAGACACAGGACGAGGAAGAGAAGACACCAACCAGGCGAAAAATGTATGAAGTTTGGGTGGTGAATTGAGCGATTGGGGTAATTAGGAAGTATGAGGATGTATGCAAGGAATTAAAATGAATGGAAATTTGATTTAGTTAATGTGACTGAAACCCACCTAAGATATGATGTACGAATGGGTGGTAGTGAGCATGTGATGATTGGAAGGGACGGATAAAAAAAGAATAATCAGGAGGAGGAGTTGCCTTTCTTCATAGAAAGGAAGGAAACCTCAAAGTAGATGAGATAGATGTGGGTAACAGTGCCATGAATGAGGAGCTCTTGCCGTGAGAGTAGAAGTATGGGTCAGCACTACATGCGTATACAGTTTGTAGCTATTGTGGTTTACATGACGGTTGAATGTGAAATAACAGTGGGAGAGTAGATAATGAAGTACAACATTTTGAAGATTGTTAGAGAGCATTGCGAAGAGATCGTGTGCGGTGGGTTATAGGGTGATATGAATTCACATTGGGTATGGCTGGGAGAGCTAATAATCATAAAATTGGTGAAATGCTTGCTGAATTAATAGATGAGTTGGAGTTAGAGATTTGAATGATACTGTGGCTAGGGTCAAGTGACGTGGAATGGCAAAGAACCAGGAAAAGTCTAGTGCACTTGTGATTATGTTGTTGGTGAATGGGACAATGCGCGAAGAGTGTGGCTCGATGTTGATAAAAATGAAAGCATGGAATAATTGAATATTGTTTTGATCCCAATATGGCTTGTGGTGGACTGTATGATGTGAGTAAAAATTGAGCCAAAAGTAAGGACGGGGAAGACCAATTGGAGGTTTAATAGATGCAAACTGAGACTTTCAGATATGTTTTGAGTTAGATGTGGGACAGAGAAGCTTACATGAGGTGAATAGCTCAATGAAAGTTTAACGGAAAGTTTAACTTGTATAATTGTTATAGTGAACTCATCGCATGACACCATATCTAATTCCGGTTGAAATGAATGGTCGGTGGAAAACTATTGTTTGAGGCAGGGGGCAAGGAGGCAACAAGGCAAAGAGCCATGGAGAGCACAGCCGATATTTGGAGAGCGGTCAGCCTCAAGAGCAAATACCAATCATCTGACCGCATATATTATAGTATATTACGGTTGAAATGAACGAAGACTTTGTCAAAATTTTTAAAGATGGATTATTGACCTAGTAATAGGATTCCGAAGTATGCAAGAAGCAACTTTGTCGTAAGCCGCAACAACGAGTGGTGTAATCCGACAGCGGCGACGTGACACACACTGAATCGTGCTGACTGACTGCAGAGGTAAGCGCGGGAGTGCGGGACAGAGCCGGATATGGAAATTTACTGAACAGTGAGTATTATATACCGGAATATTACGTTAAGCTAATGTAATTTAAGAACATAGTAATCCACATACAAAAATAAGAAGCTACAAAGAGGCCGCGAGATCTACACGTGGTAGATTCTGTTATTTAACACACACCTGCCTCCCCACCTTTCATCCTCATCCATGAAATGATCTAGCCTACTTTTAAAAAGCTCCCTTTGCTCCGCACTAAACTACCGCTAACGACTGAGTCCATTCCCAATTATTTTCCACCATATTTTGTGAACTAGTTTTCCCTATTTCCTTTTTAATCTATACGCTTTTTCCAGTGTGAATTCCCGTTACTGTTTTGTTCTACCCTGAGTACTAGCCGTAAGAGCTTTTCCTACAATCTCCTTTATTGTATTCCTGTCATCCACTTCACAATTTATATTAGATCGCCTCTTAATCTACGTCTCTCGAATGAGTGTAATTAAATAGCTTCAATCTCTTCTTAATAACTAAAGCTACGCATACCCCCTGTAATCATTTTGGTCAGCCTTATCTGCCACGATTCTAACAATTTTTTACCATCCTGTAATAGAAGACCTGTCAGTCAGTATCACTATTAACATATATAATAACTTTGCCATACCTATTACTATTGAATTACAAGCTATCATCAAACATGTGTAGGCACGTATTTAACTTCCATACAGATATTTTTACAGGTACTTAACATTAAATGAACCAGTATAATTTTTTAGGAGCATCTTAACATATAATTATATATATAATGTAATGTATATATAATGATATGTATATCTTTCCTGCCATGTTCCACGTGAGAACCATGACAGCTTGCACTCTCATCTTAAGCTCGAGTGGTGTGGTAAGTAGGTCACAGGCCAAAATGTAATAGGTATCTAGCCCTTTTGTAAATGTCCAACGACGCTTTATTCACACAAGAAGAGAAGCGGACAGAAGCCGGAGGAGGAAGGGAGAACAGCTCGGATCAGGCCACTACAGGGACGTGGTGACTGGGCCTCTCTATAGTGGGTGCTGCTCCTCCGAGACTCCCTGGCTGTGTTCATTACTAAATCCTCTGGTTGTAATATTCTAATGTTCATTATTGGACTTATAAATAAATGTTCAAAAACTGGAAGTAAACCTTTAACTCAGCCCAGATAGTCTCTACAATTATACCGAACTTATAATGGTGGCAGCGTGTTAAGACACCCACAGCCTATCTACAAACTTCTACAAGAGTTTAACTAACTCTTGGCCATTCTCCAGCTTTTCCACGTCCTACCAAGACTTATACGCCGCTCTTTTCAAACAAGCCACGTACAACCAGCCAGTCCAAGACCACAACCACATCCTCACAGCCGTTAACAACACAACCCTCAACCACACCTACAATCCAAGTCCGACTACAGCCAACAAGCAACATTTTGTCTGAAACGACATTCATTCTACACGAGGGCAGAGAACAGACGGCAACACTCCGAGGTACTTCTCCTTGTCATCGAATACTTCAACACCAAGGTCGCCTCCACTACCCTACACCTGACCTCAATGCCGACAACACACCGTGCCGCTGCAACCAGAAGCAACACAGATCACTGATCATATCGTCTGGCCAACGCAACACAACCCCCAGCCCCTCCCCAACACTTAAATACCCTCAAGCAGCAAACAAACCCATAGCTCCATCCCCCCCCAACTCGACAGCCCCTACCAACCCTCACTACCCTCCAGCAACACAAGCACCATCCCCCGTCCACGCCAATCCTCTTTGGTCCTTCCGGAGCGCATCCGAGCTAACTCAGCCCCCCACCTTGCACCCCACACCGCAGTGTCCTTGAAGCTCACTGACCGCCACCAACCGTCCCACACTATACGAACTTGAACGCGCGGCGCAACACCACACGGCCTGAGTATAATATATACGTTCCTATTTCCTTATTTGGTGTATTTACATTTTATTTTTTTTTTATATGCCCTCTTTACAGATGTATGTATCCGGGCCACTGTCGTTGTACATTTCCGTCATCCTGGCAGGCACCCAACACCTGTGGTGTTGCTCATCCTTCAGTCATGGGACCTCCCTAATCAATACACCAATGCAGTAGCTGACCAGCTAGAAATATTTTTTACAGATTTAGGTACAGTACATTTAGTGTTAATACAGTGATGTTAACATACACAAACATATACGGCCATTTTAACGTTAGAGTATTATAGTGATGTTTTAACCTACATGTCCATTTACAATTACAATGGAATACGTACAGTACATCTGTACAGACACCGTCTTGGCACTTAAATCATGGTGCTCAACAAACGACTATCTATCCCTCTATACTCTAAGCGAAGTTTCTAGACGCGGTTTTTTCCATAATTATTTCCCTTCTATACACGGAGTACGGTCGATTTTAATTCCCAGCAATATGCCTAATGGGCATTAAACAAGTCCACCGTCCTTTCGTGACGCTGCAATATCACAGACAAGTCAGCTACAAGACGCAAATAACAGGTATTTTTCTGTCCTTTTTTGTCAAAGTTCAGGGCATACTCTGTCCATTGTAATCAATCGACTACAGTCAGTCGCATTTTACAGAAAACGGGTACTGTATTATCCAATTCCTGAGAACATAACTCTAGACGATGCCGTTATTTTGCAACACAGCAACACAACTTATCCCTCCTCCTGCCGACGGAGGAATATATGGACGCGGCCGTATACAACGCCCTACGTTACCACATTTCCCTCATTGCAGACCACACATGAAAACATAACGCAGCAGGCTGCACCAGAAACTACCATAGAACAGCAATATTGTCCTTTACCCATGCCGACAAAGTTTAGACCTAATTATTGCAGGCTCCTTTTTACTGAGCAGCCATTACAGGGTACCTTAGAAGTGACGTTTACGGAAATAATGATGATTCACCGAGTACTTATCGGACTCTACTTTTATATACGAAGTCCTCAACTGTGCCTATCATACCAAGGACAGGCAATTTACTGCTTTTCACGGACCACAGGTGCAGGAGCAATATCAATGGACCTAAATACGCTGAATGTTTTACGTAAATAAACCGAAATCTGGTCCCTTTTCCTTAGAAGCCTCCGTCAATCAGATTGACGGTTTAGATACAAGAATTCCCTGTCATTGGTAAAGTCAGTTTCAATTGGTAAGATTCTTACAACTTAAGTTTGAGGAATTCGTGGCCTGCAATACCTATCGTTTCCAATATCACCAAGGAAATTATCGCGCCTTCAATGATGTTTGTCAAATTACCAGGTAAATCCTCCTACCTGTATTCAGGGTATTCTGATGTCCATAGGGCCCCAGATAGAAAGTGTTCTCTCTACACTGACCTTGTCAGTGGATAACCCGCCAGGGTGGCTCGGTTGGTAGAGTCGTGGAACAACGAGTGGCAGAATCCCTGCATTCGGTCAGCGGTTGAGTCCACCAAGTTCGTCCTTGGTGGTGGTGGCGCTTTGTATAGTCATAACCTTGCAGTTGGTATCTTGCAAAGTGTCTAATAGGATCAAGTATCTTATCCTTGTCAGTGGGAGGTCCTGGCAGTCCGCTAGATGAAGTATCTAAGGAACCTTACAACGTTCAGTACTCCTTCAGCCATTACGCTTCAAAAAGCTACTTTTGGATAGCAGGTGCACCACTAGCATTTTCAATATCTAACCTCCAACACTGTTTTCTCAGAATTACTAGAGCTAACCCTTTTTGCTTTCCTTGGACGACATAGTTATTTGTACCCCTGATACGAACTCTCACCTACGAACACTAGACAGGGTACTTTCTAAACTTAAAAGAGCCAAATTCGAAGGTTACCCTACAAAATGTTCCTGTCATAGAACAAATATCTTTCTTATGTCATGTTTTGGATGTCCAATGGTTTAGTACATCCTACCGACGCTAAGGTAGATGCTATGATTGATTTTCCAAACCTAAAAATGTCAAAGCCCTCAGAAGTTCTTTGGCCTCGTGTTTTTTTCGACAATTTTCTCATGGATTACTCACGAATCGGCAAGTCCACACTATCACCTCTCTTAAAGAAAAGATGTTAATTTTAATGGAAGCTCCCCAAGAACAATATTTTTGTAAATTAAAGGCATTGTTGTGTGATGCCCCAGTCCTGTTGCTACCCAGATTATACACGTCAGTTGACACTCTTCACTGTGCATCCAGATGTAGGGCCCTTGGTGCTTGGTCTGATTAGAAAGATTATAGAGGTAAATGGCGCTCATTAGCTTATGCCAGCAGAACTCTCAATTACCGCAGAGCGTAAATATTCACCACATATAAAGAAGTTCTGCTGTCGGTTGTATGGTCTTTAAAGCATTTCAAATCTTAATTTATGGGTACAACATTCTTGTTAAAACACAACCCATGCACCTGTAGTAGATTGTTCAATTCCAAAAGAATTGTCCAGGCAAATTACACGTTGGCGCCTGGCAATACTAGACTTTCCACCCAAAATTTGAGTATCCTGCCAGGCAAAGTAAATTTCGTGGTTGATTTTTTTCATTATCAACAGATTTTGCACTTGTAACCGCATCACATGAGCAACCAAAACATTAACACCCAAATCGCTATTCACACATTGAGGAGGAACAGCGACATGATTTCCTTTCCTGTGCTTCCATCATTACTACTTGGATCCTGGAGATGATACACAATTGTCCAAATTACCTGTCCCACTTCACGAGTTTCGGTTACAAGACAACCTTTTTGGTACGAGATACATATCTCACGACAAACCAGGAACCAAAACGCCAGGTTTACACAGCCTGTAGTTACCTTCAGCACATATACCAAGATTTCCTTTCCCTTTTACATGATTCTAGCCTTGGGCCAGGTCAACCCTGGAAGATGATGTTTTGCACCAAGCACGTTAGAATACTTTGGCCATAATTCGCCGTGATCATTTTTTGGCACACATATAAAATGTCAAATCATAGGCGCTGAAACAAAGGGTTCAGTTGAAAAACCTGCACCTATGGTACCTGTATCCTACACCTAACAGGACCTTTGGGAGACAATAGTATACTTGCTAAAACGCCCACTAACATAATCTGGTTCTCAATAAATACTTGTTAGTAGCCATTGATAAATGTTTCTAGTTTGGGGCAGTTTTTTGGTACCACTGAAAGACAAAACGGCTCTAACAGTTGCTGAAGCACTTACGGATGAAGTTTTTCTTTAAATTCATACACCATCCACAGGCTCCTCGACAATGGTACCGTTTAACAATCAATTCTACAAAATTTGCAAACTATTCACATAAACAAATGTAACATAACTTGTATCACCCAAGGCAGCAACGGCATGGTAGAAAGACAAATATGAAGATTATTCAATTTTGAGTCCTGGGCACAACCTTACAGTTCACATTGGGATGAATGGGAAGCCGCAAGTGTCTGCACACTTACTCTTCCTTACACAAGTCTAACATTTGAGAGCACCACATTTCCTGGTCTTTGGGCAAGACAAAAAAAGACTTACCTTACACCCTGTCCTAGAGCAGAGCTCACAGCCAATATATGAATTTTGAAGACTAGTTTACCGTTAGAGTGGTGATTGTCAGAAAATAACAAGCGTGTCACACGACGCTAATTGATTTGTCACAAGGAGGACATAATTTAATTACCAACGCCCTACACAGCATAAAAAAGCCATTGGCTATAGCGATGTTGGTTACGTTCAGTTTTGGCACAATGACATCAAAGTTTAGATTCCCTACATATTAAGAACCTTACAGGGTCCATTGCCATTGAACATGACACAAAATAACTTATACAGCACATTATCATAACTTCGCCTTATCCTCATCCTTTGTGACACACACAACACACACACACACACACACCACACACACACACACACACACCCACACACACCACACCCACACACACACACACACACTACACACACCCACACACACACACACACTGCCCTGGAGTACCACTAACTACCCTTCCTCAATCAACACGAGGAAGGCACCGGAACTACTCCGGATCTCGCCGGTTTGTTTCGACTCAAAGCTGATGAAGCAGCCTCCAGGCACATACGAGGGCATTTATAAACCCTCGTTTTCTTTTGTTAGTTCAGTCATCTTATATAGCTGAAGCGTTTACCTACCTCCGCGAGGAATATAGCAGTACACCATTCTTGTGCCTTTAAGTAAACCAACCAGTCACATTAGCACTGCTGGGGACGCTACTCCAAGTCAACTTACATTATTAGTATTAAAGCTTTTCTACCTGGTGGTGAAATTCATCTTAGTATTCCCTTTTTGTGTTTTTTTCCCCTTTCTCATCAGGGTTTAATTACCTTGTGTTATGTACATATTGGTCATTTAGTTATATACGCATTTTCTTTAGTCATCTCTGTTTGATGCTTCAAAAGCAAGATCATCTTACTCCTGCTACAAGTGATTTATTTGATATTATTAAATTGTTTTTGTTATCTACTTCTTTCTCCATTAACCTTTTTTTGTTATGGTTTCGGGCGTTTCAGTCTCGCTACTCATTCTCTAACAACTCACTGTCGCGCTTCGTAACAGTTGGGGGCCGTCCGGGATGTAATAACCTGTACGGTTGTTATTTCTTAAATCTCACTTCAGTGATATTCATAGTTTTCTGTGTTTCACCCCGAGGTATTTTTCTTTTGTTTTGAGAGTTCACTGTGTCTATGTTGTGGGTTGTTACCTTACGTGTGCTACAAGTTGAGCGTTGTGGATAGCTGTGACTTGAAAACTCACTACACGAAGGCCTGGTGTAGAGCATTTTCCAGTTCGTCACACTTCTTAACACTTTATTGCTCTGTTTGATATTTTTCCAAGTAGGACCTTCCTCCCCCGCTAAGCCTATACGACTCATCTTGTCTCACGGAACCAGCGATGTTCCAATCTAGTTAACTACTCGATTATTAAACTTGACATTTCTAAACTCAAACATTTGAGTACTTATGCCATATCTTGTGTGCGTATTTGGGTACGTGAGCATTCTCTGGTACTTCTCCACTGGCTCGTTAATAGTCCTTCGAAGATTATAAATCTCCATGGGGTCATTCCCCTATCAAATCTCATGTCAGGTATGTTTCAGTGAATAGCTTCGAGTGATTTTCCTGAAATACGCCCTTGGCCTCTCTCTTCTAACCCTATTGTGGTTCTTAATTTTTGTTTTAAACATTAATCATAGGGGTTTGATGCGGAAGAGGTTTGGTCGTAATCCCTCTCTAAGACTTAAAGCTGCAAGAGTTACTAAAGATCAACCCCCGTCAAGTATATTGCCGCTGAACCTTTTTGCATCCGTTTACTCATGATACTAAAAAAGGAACACTTACTGACCTCATATTAACGCATCTAGGTGAAGACCAAACCTACCCTCAGTCAGAACCACCACTCTAGAGGTTCTCAGACACAGTAACTCTTCTCCTAGAGTGGAGAAAGTTGAAAATGGCAGGCTTCAAATTAAGTTAGACTATAAAGAGCAGAAAAAAAAGAACATGATAGAGAAGAAAACAGAGCGTGAAGAGAATGAAAAGTTCCGACGGGGGAAACGCGATACCAGTTACCAAATACACATAAGAGCGTGAAAGAGCAGTAAAAAAGAACATGATAGAGAACATCAGTTAAAAGCCTCGTCTGCAGAATAAAGGTCACGCCACTCAAACTCCCAAATAATTACATTAACAAAAATTTTGCCTCTTTTACCTCAGTTCTCTTGATTACGATCCTGAAGCTTTCCTTTAGAGAGTTCGAATCCTCTGCCACGGCATTTTCAGGTACCTAAAGAGGATTGGACCTGGCTTGTCAAGCCAAACTTAATGGAAAGGCTTTATCTGTTCTAGACGTGTGCAGGATAATGCCGGATTATGATGTTTAAAGTCTATACTTACAGCTTAACGCGTCACCACAAGAAAGATACCGACAATACTTCCGCAACATGAACAAAAATAATGTCAAACTTACCTAATTGCCTCAGAGAAATTTCCACAGCCCTTAAAAAAAACGGCTCAAGTCTTCATCAGTCCCCATTTGACGAATCTGGTAAATCTCGTAGCACACTGGAGGAAATTTAAACGTAAATATCCTACTCAATCATGTTGCACATTACCAGACAAGGATGAACAAACCTACTCAAGCTGCTAAAGAAATAAGCAGATGTTCTTTTCCCTTAGTACTCGCCCTGTATCCATCTCAGAGAGAAGAAGGCTCAGGTCCATTGTAAGTTTCAGGTGCAAGTTATGAAAAGGATGGTAAGTGTCTGTAGATAGTGGTTCCAAGCCAATGTGTTCTGCTATTTCTGTAAGAAAACTGGCCACCTCATAAAAACTGTCTCTGGACCCTCAGGTGTAAAGTACTAAATGGGCACATTTTCTTAACCAGTTGCTTCGGTGAACACAATAATTCCACTCCCTTTTGTTACTGATCCTTTCAACCCTTCAGGTCACAAGGTACTGTCTCCCTCGACTCTGACTCTGAGGACGCCCTCGTCCAGATTATGCGGGATACTGTGCTTTCTTTCTCCCATCAATCCTCTTAAACTGCACTTCCAGAGTAAACGGAAGTATACAGGGGAAAAGGGTGTACCTCAAGGATTTTCCCAACTTTCCCCGTCACCTCCTGGCTGGGTGGACCTTGATTTGTCCCGCTTGTTAAGGGAGTATACCATTGCTGTCAGTGAGGACAGTCCTTT
This sequence comes from Chionoecetes opilio, assembly GCA_016584305.1. NCBI lineage: Eukaryota > Metazoa > Arthropoda > Malacostraca > Decapoda > Majidae > Chionoecetes > Chionoecetes opilio. The sequence goes on from JACEEZ010014978.1 coordinate 18,297, forward strand.
ACCCCAATTCCTCAAACCTAACTTCCTGTTTAGCTAACGATCTGGCTGGTGAGTTAGTCATTCCCCCCCTTTGTCACTAATACTCACCATTACCATACACCCCCCCAAGCTCACATTGAAAAGGAGGCAGCCAAATCTTTTTTCCTAACTGTGGCCGTTTACCCGTGCACAGTCCGAAGCAACTGCTCAATACCCCTCAGGCCTTTCAACCTACCACTCATACGCCTAACGTAAGTCTTGGCAAGCGTATCCCTCTGACAACTACTTGCTGAGGCTCAACTAGACGATGCTACTCTGTCTCGGTACCATGCCAGAACCATTCCTAAAGATCAGATCACTCATTCCCCTTCTTTCTATTACCAGGACAAAGTTCTTATGAGGCTATTCCAAACTGCATAACTTTCTGATGATGCCCACTTGGGCTGAAGTTCACCCAAATTTGTATTGCCAATTCAACTTGAGAGAGCCAATCATGGGATCGCTCATGGGAACAAGCCGGTCACATAGGAATTAAGAAACTTGTGTCAAAATACTCAATGATTTTTTACTGCCCAGGATTAAAAAGACATAAATTCAATATAAATTCATGTCACACTTGCCAGATTTATGGGAAAACCTAACAAAATATTCCTCAGTACCACATCACCAAACCTATCCAGTGCCTGAGGACCTTTTCAAAAAGATCATCATTGAACATCGTTGGCCCCATTCCCAAAACTAGAGAGGGAACCAATACATCCTCACTATTATGTTCAACCACCCGATTACCCTGAGGGGGGGCCCTTTTTTCCCACTTAAAACATTACAGCCAAAACAATTGTGTCAAAACTCACTCACTGTTCACTACCTTTGGCATACCTAGGAGGGAAAATTCAAAGTGACGCGTGGCGCGGCACAAATTCACGAGCGGTCTCGTTGCAGCAGTTCTGGCAGAGCTTGGAATCAACAGACTCTAGTCTTACGGCATACCATCCTCAATCACACAAGTTGCTTTGGAGAGAAACATCCCGACCAGCCGTAAAAGCACTCAGCTAATTCACACAATTAATTACTGAAAATTATACAAGAGTAGACCAACCTTGCACCTGATACACAATAAAATACCCTGATTCAAATACAATGCAGTTTGCACCATTTCTGTACCTGAAAATACCACCACCCTTGTAACAGGTACAGATTGAAAAAACTCAACCATACTTGGTAATCTCAGAGATTACACTAAACCACACCTATCTTCCTCTCACAGGAGAGACATAACCACATTAGCTAACCCTAAAGATGTCCTTGGCGATCATCCAAATTATGTAACAGACCCTCCAAGATGTCCTCGCTTCTCCAGGAACCTCCCTCTTCGTCAACCACCCCTAAACCGACTCATCCTCGGAAATGTGACCAGTATGAGGCAAGGGTGGATTATCTACTCCAGCAGGGACTGGCTATTCCAGCCAGTCATCCGTGGGCGTCAACCATGTCTTCTCAGTCTCCCAAGGAGGATGGACAACTGCGCCTCTGCACGGACTACCGCATAAACGCCTGTGACTGTTCGACGCCTCCCTCTCCAAGAATAGATTATCTCATGGACAAGGTTTGACAGACTAATTATCATAAACAAAAATTGACTTACTGAAAGGGATACTTACCAAATACCCCTTACGGAAAAAGGCCCAACAAATAACAGCCTTCATTCATCAACACCCTTTGGTCTTTTCCATACAGAATCATGCTTTTGGATGGGAATGCCCCTTCTACCTTCCAAGGGCAAGGGACTACTTATTACAGGATCTGCTGGAGTTTTCTGTATACTTAGACACATTCTGATATTTACAGAGCATTGGGAGCAGCACCTCTAAAACTCCGGGCAAGTGTTGACCAGGCCTGCATGCAGGGAGCACAACTGAACCATCAGCTGGCCAAGACCACCTTCATCCGAGCCACACGGTGACATACCTGGGACACGAGGTGGGACAAGGCGCAAGTACGACCCAAAATGGCAACATCTCCGCCATCTTGGAGTACCCCTGCCCCTCTACTCGGAAGGCCCTACGGCGCTTTCTGGGTATGGCAGGTTACTACCGTAGATTCTGTCCCAACTTCCCGGGCGGCACGCTAACCGTCCCTCCATCCCGGCTCCCTAGTGGGGCTGTGACCTTACAACTGGACGGACGTCCTGCCAAGCCGCCTTCACCACTGAAGAAGCTTCCTGTTCCCAGGGTCCCGTGCTCAATCGCTCCTCCCGACTTCGCCAAACCTTTGGCTCTGCAAACCAGATGCCAGCGACACCGCCTTAGGAGCTGGTACTCTTATACAAAGAGGTGGAGGGCATTCTTTCACTCCCTTGGCTACCACTCCAGCAAGTTCAACATCCAACAAAGCGTACAGCACCATCGAGAAAAGAACTCCATGGAATCGTCTCAAGCGGTACAAAAATGTTCAGTGGTTATCATCCACCAATCAAGAATCTTTAAAGTCTACACTGATCACAACCCTCTGTCCTTCCTAAAAAATGGCGCGCCAAATTTACCAACAACGCCTTCTCCGATGGTCTCTCTTCCTCAACTTAAACAACCTGACCATCCATCCCATCAAGGGCACCGAACAACATCATTGCAGGACGCTCTCTCTCGCCCCTAGAGGCTCACACCCTTGACCAGTTCAACTCCTACGACTCCCTTCTTCAGTGGCGTCCGTCTTATGGGGGGATGTATCATACGCTTCTTCGCCTTAAATCCTCATCCTGTGTACACACACACACACACACACCACACACACACACAACACACACACACACACACACACACACCACACACACACACACACACACACACCTGCCTGGAGTACACTAACTTACCCTTCCTCAATCACACGAAGGAAGGCACCGGAACTACTCCGTGATCTCGCCGGTGTTTCGACTCAAAGCTGAGTGAAGCAGCCCCCAGCAAATACGAGGGCATTTAATAAACCCTCGTTTTTCTTTTGTTAGTCAGTCATCCTGTAATTAGCTGAAGCGGTACTACTCTCTCGAGGAACCATAGCAGTAAAACCATTCTTGTGCCGTTAAGTAATACCAACCAGTCAGCATTAGCACTGGGGCCTCTACTCAAGTCAACTCACATCATTATTATTAGCTTTTCTACCTGGTGGTGAAATTCATCTTAGTATTCTTTTGTGGAGAGGGAGGGGGTTTTTTTCTCCTAGGGTTAATTATCTTGTGTTTTATGTACCTATTGGGTCATTTAGTTTATATAAGCATTTTCTTTTAGTCAATTTCTCTGTTTGTGCTTCAAAAGCAAGATCATTTACTTCCTTGCTCAAGGTGATTTATTTGATAGTATTAAATTGTTTTGTTATCTACTTCTTTCCATCACCTTTTTGTTATGGTTTTCGGGCGTTTCAGTCTCGCTACTCATTCCTCTAGACAATCACTGTACTCGCTCGTAAACAACATTTATAAGTACCATGAAAAGAACAGTCCCTATAGACCAGTTAACACGAGTAGCTAGAGGATTAGAATACAGGTGGGAGATTTACCAGGCCCTAACACTGGTAAAACACAGGACACACACCTGCAGTATGATGACAACCACACTGCTAACAGTGATTACGTCACAAATTGCGGTCACACAGACGCAAAAACAGTAGTGTCATCCCATTCCGATACCATGCCATATTAGGGTGGCGTGAATTATTTTTTTTTTCATTATCTTCATAGAATGGGTTGTAAACAACGTACTATATTTTAGATCAACATGCAAAATTATAAAAATAAATAAAATATTTTCTGTTTCCACAAAGCACAGAATATGTTTTATTTTAGAGTTGCATTTTTCGATACGTTAAGTAATACAATTATGCTGATATGAATTTTTTGGGTTGTAACAACGTAGCTATTGTGTAGGAATCAACATGCAAAATTATAAAAATAATACAAATATTTCATGTTTCCACAAAGGCACTTTAATACTGTTTTGTTTTTCGAATTTCATTTTCGATACGTTGAATATTCAATTATGCTCATATGAATTTTTTCATTGCAGGTTCTACGTGGGACTACCACGCGAGACCAAGTGGCATACCTGTGTTTGGAGCACTGGCAGATTTGCCGCTAATTTTCTAACCGACTTATGCTGATGTTATGAAATACTGTGTTAGAAATCAAATACCACTATCGGAGAAAAACCAGTACCAGCCATCGTTCCAGATGCCAGCCGATTTAGTCCCTCTCGACGTGGAGAAACTGTGGAACAAGGCGTTGGTCCCATCCGGTCCCCACCCCCCCTCCACAAGCGAGTACTTTCATTTACCTGAACAACTAACCAGATACAAAGTACAGACATTTTTCGTACAGAAAAATTTCTAAGTGAGGCTGACGTACTCCTTTGATATATCACGTGTATGTGACACACGCGTACGAATGCACATGTGAACGAGAGCGGGGGGTAAGTGCCCGCCTAATGAGATAGCAAATTTCTAGTCGACCAACGAGTTGTAGGAAAATATCAATCGGTGGAGAGTTGACAAGGCTGAAACAAAAACTCGAAAGCAAAGTTAATTGGGTAAATTACACAAGCGATAGGCGGCAGAAACAGAATCGGCATTGAAACGAAAGCGAACGGTAAGGTGATACAGATGAAAGGTTGGTGTACGAGTGCGATATATGTCATAGTCTTGACAGACAGTGCCAGCGACAACACGGAAACATTTGGACGGAAGTGGTAGTTGTGCGTGTTGTGCCCTTCCCAGCTACGCGCAGACACAATCTACAGTACATCAAGCCAGATGAAGATGAAGCTGCGCGTGGCCCTGGAAAGGCCTGTCGACAGGCACGCGTTTCCTGATCGAGCGCTGGCAACGATCGCATCATCAGGGCCGCATTAGTACGACTCGGCAATTATTACAGCTCCGAGGCATCAAGGTGATCGACAGATCGAAAGTAATACGAGAAAGAGACGCAAGTGCGCGAGTCATCCAGACAAGAGTTTTGGATGGCGAAATAATACAAGGTTATATTATGATGGCAGAAAGGACCGAACTGTTCAACAAGAAAGAGGCGGAAATGGTAAGTACCACACAGGAAATTTATGTCGAGGAGCATATTTTCCGTCGGTTAGAGAACAACCGCTCTCATATTTCTGCCATCTACGGCGACCTCTGGATTCCAGTAAAGCATTGTAAAAGCACTAACTGACACTGTGAATGAAAACACACAGCCCTTAGTCCTCGCCTGGAGTCAATTGGCTGCGATGGAACCCCGTAAACACAATGCCCAAAGGAGGAGTTATCGCTTACTGGAGCTGGCACCTTATCGAGTACCATTGCAATGGTTCGTGTGTTGGCTCACGCGATCGAATTGCCACTGGCGACACCTGTTTCAACCCGGATGGTTGCCAAAACGGTCCAAAAGGTTAGACGGGCCCAACTGGAAAGGCACTTCCAAACTGCGAAAAACATCCACAATTGTAACATTTCAACGTATTGGCATGTGATCTCACAGCCATAAATTCAGCTGATTTGAGTACAGACCAGCACTACATGTACGCCATCTGCAAAGACGTATCGACTGGTGAAATGTGCCGTTGACGGTCGCCCTCGTATCAGGAAGCTGCGGCTCTGTGTGTGACTCTAGATGGTTGACAACCGCCACCGACCGCCTGTTTCGACTTATGTTTCGACAGAAAACCCACTCTGAAGAGTTGTCTTCCATCATCACGTTTATCGTCACCGTTTACCGCACCGATGGTGGTTCGACATCAAAATGCACCCTTCGTGTCAGGGATGTTCTCTGAGGGCATGTCCTACAAAATGATCATGAGATCACGTATGCTTGATTCTTTAAGAATATTATTGATCTCGTAATTGGAACGGAATACATACTTTCGCACATCCTCAGAAAATATCCTCATCGCAATGAAACGGCTTAACGTCGACACATGCGCGAAATTGGTCTGCGCGAATTCTCAATGCTCGACTCAAAACCCTGGAAAGTCAACGAGACAGTGTCACAGTCCCTCCCTCAACCTCGATGTGCTGACTACACCGTATGATCATTGGACAGTGGAAAAGGTTACCGAACCCCAATCACCATGAAGATCAGTGATGGAGATCTCAAATATTCATAAATACCCTAAACACAACTCGATTGATTTGGACAGGTTCCCCTCAAACACATCAGGCCGTGTAGAGAGGTGTATTAAACTTGTTACTGATGCGTCGATGGCCGTGTGCGGGTCAGACACGACGCCAACGGCTTTGTCCCCCCCCCCGATACGCGCTTGGCTAAACTCGCCAAAATTATGCCAAAGTTCGAAACCAAGAAGCAGCATCAAATGTAAATTGTCGTCATCTGTACAGTGTTTTACTGTTTAGGTAGTTTAGTATAGTTTGGGTCTGTCACTTATCTTACCTTCAAGAGAACTGTTTAGGGTAGTTTAAGATTAACATTTTGTCTGACACTTCACTTACTCTCAAGAGAACTGTGGTGTTTAGTTAGTTTAAAGTAGCTCTTTTGGTCTGACCACTTCCACTTCTTCTCTCAAAGAACTGTTTATACTGTGGTTTAGTGTTTCTGTACAGTGTAAAACACCGTGTATAATATACATTGTGGGTTTTTTATAGCATGTTTTATGCTCACTATAGTGATAAAAACATTTATCAATGTATTTTACTTATACTGTATTACATAGATAGCGTGTTGTGTGTGAACGATTTTCGTTATTTAAAAAAAGTTGCTATATTTCATCATCATGGTGGCAATCCTGAGATATTAAAATATTGGAATAAAATTTTAGGATGTTTGTTAACAACACATACAAACCAGTCTTTTTTATAATTATTCCATGTTTGATAATGCAATAAATAAAAAATTGGTGAAAAAAAATCCACTTTTTCTTCCTTCATCAAAAAGTAGCTATATTTCATCATCCAGGTGGCAACCTCAGATATTAAATATTGGAATAAATTTTAGTAATTTTGTTACCACATTACAACCACGTCTTTTTTATTACTATTCCATGTTGATAATGCAAAAAAAAAAAATTGGGACATTTTTCACTCAACCCTATACCATATCTTACATTTTAATCAGTTGCACCTGATTATTTTACAATTACCTGTATTCTGAATCTTATGTGTGTTGTTCTTTTTTTAGAAGATGTCTACACAACACACTAAGCCAATGTTATATACCAACTCAAGAAAATACTTACATAAGTGTTTTCGAAATTTTTTTGGTTCAGCAGCTACATTTTATTCGACCCCCTACTATAGAATCTGATATAGTTTCCATTCTTACCTGTAACTCCTTGCACTATAGGAAACTCTACTTGATGACAGAACCTTGATAAACTATTATAACTATCACATAAGAATACTGTGATCAAGAGTGAAAGCTGCACATACTGTTGCAACTGTTTCTTGAATGAATTTTACATTCCTCAATTGAAGGAGTTCTTACGTTGGCAGGATAGAAACTCTACTTGATGACAGAAACTTGATAACTATGTATAACTATTCACATTAGAATACTACGGATTTAGGATTTAAAGCGTGGCAATACTGTTGCACTGTTACTTTGAATTCAATTGCTTCATTCCTCAATTGAAGGAATTCTTACGCACTATTGTTGCCAAGTTTATTATTTTTTTTGTACTTTGAATGGATTCCTTATGTTTTAATGCATACGTGAATTACGTTCACTCTTGAATGAATTATTTCCGTTCTTCCTGTTGTACCCAAGATCACTACTTGAATGATAGATTGTGTTGTTACTAACATATTAAACTAGGTACGATATGCATAACAAGCATTACTCCAAAACTATTTACCCACATGATGCTCACATGTATTGGATGGGAACCCTATGTACAACTAACTAACCATTTATAATTACTTTACCAACGAATTCAACTCGCAGGAATTACAATGACTTCTTGTCCTTACTACAGACATCAGAACCCATTGCTTTGTTCAACCAGCAAATACAATTATCGGTCTTAACATTGTCACCATTGACGAATTAACTGTATTAACCACAGCTGAAATATTCTTCCTCACAGTAAAATTGATGAATCATTTCCTTTTCAAACCAACATGGCACTATCAACATATCAATCAATCAATCAATCATTGGGGGTATACGCCGGGGGGCGTCCGCCTCGACCACCCTACGGACGCCACCCGGGATCACCACGCGCGAGCTCCCATGCAAGGCTCCTTGCCCATACCAAGCACTTCTCGGGCAAGAAACATCAACTTGCACGCCAGCCACGAGCGTCTGTGTGGGCGACCCCTTGGCCTCCTCCACGCCGGATTGTCTCTTCAGATACACCCGATGGACGGTCGTTTCAGGGTAGCGGCCATATGCCCTATAGCACGAAGTTTGGCGCTGCCAGACTATATGCCAGGTACTAGGCCTCGATTCAGTCTCACGGTGCAATCGCTGATTTTGGACCACGTAATCATCCCAGCGATACCCCCATTATTCTGCGAAGACCCTTATACCAAAGGCATTGATTTCGTCTCTTCAAGTCACTATTTATGGTCCGATGTCTCCCAACCATAAGAGTAAGACAGGATCACACGCGACTGAAGATCCATGATCTTTGTCCTCGCTGCACAGGTAACCACCGACAACAGCAAATACTCCGCTGAGCGAGTCCTAACACCTGGGCTATGCAACAAATAACCGCCGTAAGACTTCTTGACGTGACCACCGCCGTCATTATGGACTTGCGCTACCAAGGTATGTAAAACTTTCCAAGATCTCATGTCCTCAGCTCACACGCTGAACCAGACTGTACTGCTTCTCTAGTAGTCTCCAAAACACCTGACCCTTGGTCTTGAGCCAGGAGACCTCAAGTCCCCAAAGGCTTTGCCTCCTCATGCAGTGACCTCCGAAGCCATCCAACCAGGACGCATCCCCATCGACCTCAGCAAAGATTACTGCATCATCGGCAAAACAAGATCGTATCTTGGTGTTGCCCGAGGATGCTCCCACAATCACTTTGATCTACAAACCTTGTCCAAATTACCAGTCCAACAAGGCGTTGAAAAGTGATGGGGCGAAGGACGCCCCCTTGCCTCACTCTCGTATTCAACAGAGAACGAAGCGGGATACACCTGCCCCAACACTTTCACAGGCATCTCAGTCCCAGAAGTCAACAGATGCGAACTTATACCTAATATAACATTTTTACATGTTCTCTGTTC
>JACEEZ010014978.1:35000-54615 GCA_016584305.1 Chionoecetes opilio
TTCACGCCCTTCTGAAGTTACGGCTTAATTTGGGGGTTTTTTTGAAAAGAAAATTAAATCAGAGAAATGTTTTTGAAATATTAAAATTAAGGGGAAAGGGACCCGCTGATAAAATTCAATCTGCCATTTTGTTTTTTTAAGGTTTAAGAAAGGGAAATTTTGCAAAGGGGATGCTTTGAAAGTGTTAAAATGTAATGGTAATCACAATTTTAATGTGGGCTTTAAATTGAATTCAAATATTTTAATGACCACATAGGTTGACCTAAAACCAGGTTGAACCCCTAGTGTCCCAAAGGGAAAGAGTTATCATTTTCGCAAGGTAGTGTTTGCTTTTCAAAATATTACCCCCACAATAAAACTGTATATTTTTGCAAACACCAAAGGTTAAGGTTGTTGGAACAATGGGGGCTTTAGATCAAACTTATGTTTGACATTTGGGTCTGACAGAACCTATGTAAGTAGAAATCATCAAAAAAAGTGAAAACCCAAAGTGGCTTTCTAGTCAGAAAATTCAATTCCTTGGTGGTGAAAATCAAATAAGAGCAGGAAAAGAACATCTATTTCTCTGAAATACTTGATTTAATAATGCTCACATTCATGATTGCTTTTTAAATTCCTAAGATTTTCTAAACCCTTTGATTGACAAACTTTTTCCTCATATTTATTAGTCCTTTTCCCAATGAACCATAGATATATTTTTTTGGTCCCGAAATACTGGAATTTTTGACCCCCAGTGATACTTTTCATTTTATGGAATAGTAAAAACAAATTCAGTTTTTTGTTGGATTCTGTAGGAGCTTGGGCATGCGTGCCGATTTCTCCTTTTCTTCACATCAAATGTTTTTTTATTTTCCCCCGTGTAACAAGTTGCCGTTTTGGGGTTAATCTGAGGGATTTTTTTGATAACCCCCTTTTTTTTGAGCAAGTTTTTTTGCCCCTGCCAGGAAATTTTTTTAAGAGAAAAATTTTTGATTTGAAATTAAAAGCCCCCCCTTAAAGATGAGCCAAAACCCCAAATAAAAAAAATTTTATAAAAAAGAAAATATTTAAAACCAAAATGATAAATTTTTACAAAAACAAAAAAATTTAAGGTTTTTTTATTAGAGAAAGGTATTTTTAGGGAATTTCCTGTGTGAGTTCAGTTTTAACCAATTATCTGCCCCTCAAACCTTGTGCAAAGGGAAACATTGGGGTCAAATTAGGGCCCGTGTTTTTCACAGGGTTGAAATAATATGAAGCTGATGAATGGCCCTCCCTCCCTGAAGTGGAATTGATAGTTAGGGGGTCCCCGCTTTTTTTGTAACACCCCGCTTTTTTAAATTAATATTTAACAAATAGGGATGTGATTTTCTTTTAAAAATGGGAAAAGGGGGAAAAAATTTTTTTAAAAACTGGTGTTCTATTTTTGGGAAACGCCCCGCCCCTTTTTTAAAAAGTTTTCGAAATTTTTTAAAAGGGGAAACCAGATGGAAAAAAATGAAAAAAGAAATTTGTAAAAGATAAGGGTAGTGGGGTATTAGAAAAAAGCTTGCAAAATTTTGTGGGGGTGGGGGTTTTTTTAATGGGGATCCTTTTTAAAAAGGGGTTTTTCTTAAGGAAACTAATTTAAAAACAATTTATAGTTTTAAGAGTTCTAAAGTTAAATTTCAGTTTACCCCCTGTCATTCCTTTTTAGGGTAAATTTTTCCAAATTTTAGTTAGTTTTTTAAAAAAAATTGCTTTGTTTTATTGAATTTTTGACCTTGGGGTATAAATCCCTTTTTTTTTGTTTAAAATTTTTCAAGTTTTTGGAGGTTGGGGAAATTTTCTTGGGGGGATTGTTTTCCCCTAAATAAAAGAAATTTTTTTAAAATTTAAAATGTTCTTTAAATCAAAGGTTTTTTGAAACATTTTCGGTTTCCTTGGGAAAAGGGCCCTTTATAAAAAAAAATTTTACTTTGGGGACCTCTAAAAATTAGGTGAAATTTAAATGGCCAAGATGGTCTTTGGGGTCAAAGTGCCCTTAATTAAGTTTCAAATGATTTTGCCCCGGGTTTAATTTCCCCTCTGAGTTTTAGGGGGAATTTTTTTTTAAAAAATGGCTTATTAAATTAAAGGGAAATTTAAAAACCCCCCTTAGGGTTGTCCTTTTTTGGGTAAAGGGGGACTTTATAAAAAAAAAGGTTTTTTTAAAAAGATTTAAATCCCAAAATGAACTCCTTTTTTTGTGGACATGAAGGTTTTGATTTTTTATTGGATTAAATTGGGGTTTTTTTGTTTTTTTGGGGAAAAATTTTTATTCTTATTATAGGTAACGGAAGGACTGGATTTTTGCTAGTGCAGGGGATTTTTGCTTCCCCCCAAAGATTAGAATTTTGCTCCCCAAATTTGGGGGGGATGGTTGGAAAAATGAAAAACATTTTTTTTTTATTTAAACCCCCCCCTTTCCTTTTTTTTTCCCCCCCCTTTTTTTAAAAAATTTTATCACCAACAATTTAAATACCCCAAAGCCCCCTCCCCCCCTTTTTTAACCCCCCCAACTAAATTTTTCCCCCCCCACCAAAAACCCCCTTTTTGAACCCCTTTAATTTTTTGAAAAAATGTGAAAAATTTTTTTCCCCACCCCCTCACCCTTCCCCCAAACCCCCCCCCCAATTTTCCCAAAACCCCCTTTCCCACACCCCCCACCCCACCCCCACCCAACCCCCAAAACACACCCTTTTTAAACCCCCAAACCCCACCCCCACCATCCCCCCCCCCATTCCCCCAACCATCAACCCCCCACCCCTTCCCCTCACCCCACCCCCCCCCATTTAAAACCCCTCAACCCCCCATCAATTCCTCAATTCTCGCCCCCCTTTTTTTTTTCCCCAATTATCGCTAATGGGCCCTGCTAAAAAAAAAAAAGAAAAAAAAAGTGATCAAATATCTCATAAGTGGGCTTTTTGACCCCCCCCTGGTAAACCCCGGGGTTCCCAAAAATGGCCATATGAGGTGATTGGGGCCAAGGGGGGGGGCGGACCCTTACCACACAAACCACACACACACACAACAGACAGACAGAAAGACAAAACCCCCTTTCGTTTAAATTTTTTTAAAAGATATTTTGTGCCCGGGGGTTTACGTTAATTATGATGTAAATTTTTTTTTATAGATATTTAAAAAAATTTGTTTGTAAGAAAAGATTTTAGAGTAAGCAAGGGTTTTTAAAATTTAAAATGATTGGGGTGAAAAGGAATATTCTAATAAAGGGGGAAAACCAAAAAACACAACCCATCCACCCTTTTCTCTGACCCTTTCTCTTCTTGTTATGAAGATTTGCCACAGATTTTGAAGCAATTAAAACAATATAAAATATATATATTTTAATAAAATTTATATATATTTTATATATATACAGTCGGGTCCCCCCTGGAATTAGGGTCGGGCCCACCCAGGGGAACTTTGCCTTTCCCCGCTTTTGCACAACACAAAGCGAATAAATTTCCCCCCCCAAACCCAAAGACAAAAAAAAAAAGTGTTCAAAACTAACCCCCACCCCATTATTTGGGTTTCACGTTCCCCTTTGTTTTTTATAACATCACGAAATTTCTACGGGGGGAAAGGAGTCAACGGGGGTTTTTTGTCCCAGAGTGTGCAAACCCAGATTTTTTCCTTTACATCCAAGAGGGCCTTTTTTTAGTTTTGGTGGGGAAAAACGGGTTGTCTTTCTCTTGAGTTGGTAGCCTTATACACCCGTGTGTATACGGGTTTTTTTAGTCTTTACGAGGACAAATGGGTTTTTTAACCCCATACCCCTTTGAACAAAAATGGGGAAAAAAAAAAAAGGACGCTCCTTTTTGGGGGAAAAAAATCCGATCCGGGCCCCGGGAATCCCCACGTACGTCCCATGTGAATTAGGGTACCCCGTGGGTTCCAAAAAAGTGAAAATATAGATTTTTTCGAATTTTGCAGGGTGTTACTTATGTAAATTTAAAATTTTAAGGGGGTTTTTTTTCCCCCTCTTCAATTTTTGGGGGTTTGAGCACTTCTTGCTTTTGAAAAAAGGGGATTTTTATTTTTAAATATGAAAAAAACCATGGGCTTAAAGTGCGATTTTGCTTAAAAAAGGAAATTGCTAAAATTAAAAAGGGGAACATGATTTAAAATGGTCTTTAGATTTCCTTTTTAATGGGGAAAATGTCAGCCAAAGCTGATAAAATTTTTTTTTTGTTAACGGCGTACCCAAAACCAGGGTACCAAAAAGTTGGATTGGGTTTTTACAAATGGGGGAAGGACAAAAACCGGGGGCGTTTGGTCCCCGGGGACACCCAAAGGGAAACTCCCCCCCAAGGTTGTCAGGGGGGAAAGCATCTGTCAGTGACAGAAAACCCCATCGGGGAAGGTACCTTTGGAAACTTTGTCCCAAGGACCCGGTCCCACCTGAGAAGCCGGTTTTTAAATTTTTGGTCGGTTCTCTTGTTTTTGCTGGTGACATAGGCCCCACCGACTACTGATCTTACTGAAAGGGTGACTAAAACGGGGCCCAAAAACACGGGGGGAAGGGTGGTACTCACCCCCCATTTGGAGAAGATGATGGGACGCAAGCTCTTCGGGATTTATTTGCGTTTTGACACAAAACGAGTTCCCCCGGGCCCCAAACCTTATAAACCAGAAATCGACGGGCCTACCTTCATTGACACTGGCTTCAGGGGGCCCCCCCAGGTGCAGTTGCTTTTCCAGGGAATGGGGTTTTCCCGGGCACAACGCAGAGTTCAAGGGGGGAAATGCCGGGCCCGGGAAAAATCTCACGGGGGAAACCGGGGTATATCCGGGGTCAACTTTGGTACACTGACCAGCAGGTCCCCTTACCAGCGGGTCCAGGCTGTGAAGCGGGGGGGTTTTTTCCGCCCGGGGTTGAAAGGAGATCAAGTGTGGAAAGGGTCCCACCAAAATGGCCCCACCAAAAGCCCAGTCGCTCGTGTATATGTGGACCAGAAAGTATGCTGACTGGCCAAAGAACGGGGAACACCCGGGGAAACCCTTTAAGTCAAGTACTCCCTGCAGGTGTACTTAAAAACTCTACACGACATCAAGGTTCACCACAGACTAGGGGGAAGGGCCCCAAGAAATCCCACCCCAGTCGAGGGGGATGAGCGTACCCCCCGGGAAGGCCCAAACCCAGCTGTGAAAATTTCACTTTGGGGGGACGGGGACCAGGGTTTTCGCACCATAGAATGTGTCCCCCTCTCGCTGATGGCGAGTCAGTGGGGACCGCCCGGGAAGGTTCCCCCGGGGCCCCCAGATTTTTGAAGCTGGGGGCTGGCAAAGGAGTAGGGGGGGAACCAGTGAAACCCCCTTGCACCCCCCCACCCCAAAAGGCTGAACTTGTCAGCCCCCCAGTTTGGGCGGGACCCCTGTTTCAGTGGCAGCCGGGGCCGGGGGTGCACGAGCCGGATTCACCTGTTCACTGTCCGGGGATCAGTCCAGGAGATCCTGGTCAAGCCGTCCGAGGTTCCGGAGTTCCCCTACCCCATACTCGGAGCCCCAAAAGGGGTCGTGAAGCAAGTGACAGAGGCTGGGGGGCACCCGTGGTGGGGAGCGGGCCCAAAGAGACGGGTTACCGGGGGTGGGGCCCCACCACCGGGGGGACCATCCCCTTTTTTAAGGCCCTAAGAAGGACATGATGGGGAAAACGGTTCTGGGCCCAAAAACGTAGAGGCTGTGACACTGTGGTAGTCCCTTTGATGAACCAACTGATCAAAAAAGAGTTCCCCACGCTATTTCTTTTGGGGAACTCATATTGGTGCATGATGCAATACACGGGATTTTTAAACCCGGCCCCCTGCGTATTTCTTTAAGCATTATTCGAAAAAAAGGGAAATATAAAAGTGCGTTTTTCCCATAGAAAAAAATTGCTAAAATGAACCAGGGGAAAACAAAATAAAATGTTTAGAATTCCACTTTACATGGGGAAAATTGGCATGAAAAATTTTGATAAAAAAAATTTTTGTTTTTACGGCGTCCCCAATTTTGATTCCTGGTGGAAACTGAGTGTTTTTAAAGGCTAAATATATGGAAACCGCTTCGGGGAAAGGGGTTGCGAGATAACAAATTTTTTTTATTCTCTCATGAGCTACGGATTTACAGCCACCGGAACAAAATTGCCACTTATTAGGCGGCGGACGGGCCACCGCCAAATTTAAAGACACAACTTTTATTTTACATAAATTATTTTAATAATATAATTATATATATATTTTATATATTATATATTTTTAATATATATATTTTATATATATATATAGTTTTAATATATATATATTTTATATCCTCGTCAAAGAGAATTTAGACAAATGGTCACTAAACCAGGAAAAACCCAACCCCCACCACCAGCGATCCCATAAAGCTTTTCTACAAAAAAAACATGTCTTCAGGACTACAAGACAGACAAAAAGATTATTAAAGACAAAAATAAAATGAAAACTTTCGCCCTATTGCCCAAAGGGGAAAGACCTCTCGCTCCTTCATCTATTTATAAAAAAAAAAACGTCCCAACCCCGCTCCGTAACCCCCCTCATGTGCCCAAAAGGACGCCCCTTAAAGAAGGCCCAAGGGTCATTTTCCCAAAACACCCCGGGTAACGGGTAAAAGAATATGGATTCACCCCTTTTTTGGGTATGACTCGGAAAAGGGGGGGGGGGGACGACGGGGCGATTTTACATGTAATTGAATAATGGATCTAAAAAAAAACCTTTTAGGGGACACTGAAACACAACTCCCGTCTGAAAGAGACGCCCTAAACCAAGGAACACCTTTAAATTCCGAAAAGGGGAAAAAGGGACCCTCGCCGCCTTCTTTACTTTAAAAAGCAATAAACATCGAAATTTAAAAACACCCTTTAAAATCAAAAACTCAAACCCCGATGACTTCCCAAAATTTTTGCCTTCCCCCAAAACCCGGAACCAAAAACCCCAACCAAAACAAAAACCCCGGCCCCAGCCCAAATTGGGCTACCCCCCTTTAGCTGCTTAGCCCCCCCCACCGGCCGCGCCGATCCACCCGCTTTCTTTATGAGCTGAAACTCCCGTACGCAAAATTTTTCCGAAAGACCAGAATCCAAACCCCCGCCTGAAGAGGGAACGAGTTAGTTCCGAAATGTTGAAACCAATAGGAGAATTTCTGAATCTTTTTTTAAAAAGAAAAAATAAAAAACTAGTCCGAGAATAAAAACCGTACCAAAAAATTTAATAAAAGAGATGTTTCGACCCCTTTCAACACCCGTTTTTTTTAAGGGGAAATAAATATAATTTTATAAAATATATATAATATTATATATATAAAATTATATATAATATTTTAAAATTATAATAATTTTATATAATATATATTTTTATAATTTTTACATTTTATATAAAATTATTTTATATAATATATTTATTTTAAATATATAATATAATTATAAAATTATTATATATATAATTATATATATATATTTTAATATTATATAATATATAAAATGATTTTAAAATTATATAAATTTTAATTAAAATATATAAGCCTATTTTATATATATATATATATATTTAAGTATATACGGGCGGGGAAAATTTTCTCGGGAGACAAAATCTCGTTAAAAGTGTGGGTAGTTCAGCTTTTATTATTTTTTTTAAATATATTTTCTTTTTTTTAAAAGAGTGTCGATGCCTACACCCTTTCAATCAGCATCGGGAGTTTCTAAAACATATTAAAGACCCAAAAACCCCAGAGGTGCAATCGCTTCGTTGGGGTCAAAACCCTCTTCCCCAACGACCTTTTGGGCCCTTACAATAAAACTCCATCTTTCCCCAGGTGTATAACCAATGACCCCATCCCCCCGTTAAAACCAAAAACCCTGGCCACTAGGGGACTCTTCGAATGCTGCACTAAAGAAGCCCCTTTTCCCTCTCCCGAGGGAACAAGTATAAAAACAAATAGACGGGTCGCTATGGGTTCTCCCTTTTGAAGTTTTGCGGGAAAACTTTTTATGGGTTTGCTTTAGAAGAAGAAGATTCAAGAAAAAAAAGCAACCCCGGGACATATACGCCGAACATCGATGACATCTTTATAAAAAGGGAAAAGTCACTACGAAGCAGCCCCAGCTAAAGCTCGCCTACAAGATACTTAGGCCTCCCCTTTCCCCAAGGGAAAAGCAGCCGGGAACAAATCAAGGGCCGTTCTTGGGACGCCCTTGTAACGCGGGAAAAAGAAATCATCTTTTCAAAAACCCGTCTTTTGTAAAAACCAACAAAAACCCCGGGGACACTGCCTCAACGGGGGAAAGCGAATGCCCGCAGAGATATAAAGCCCCACAATCGGTGCTTACATCAAAAAGAGCTCCAAAACATCCCGTACATGGCAATTTATGCAAAAAGGAAATCGAGGGGACCCACTAAAAGCCCCTCATCAACAACGGTTTCCCAGCGAAAAGAGACTTTTAAACCCCGGGGTCAAGAAAAAAAAGAAAATCATGGAGAAAATTTGGTTAAAAAACCCCCTTAACGCCAAAAAAAAGGAAGGGGGTCAGGACAAACTATCTTTCTACCGGGAAATTCTTTCTCCCCCGGCCACCGAAGGGGAAAAAAGGAAAAAAATAACAAATCGTAAACCCGTAGTGTAAAACCCTGCAGACCAAGAAGGGGGAATTTAAAAACTAAAAATTTTATTAAAAAAAAACAAGAACACCAGAAAACCCCCTTTCCCCCGAAAACAGGCCAACCCAAAAACGAAGGAGACAAAAAAAAACCCCCCGGGGGTTGAAATATGGGACCCCTGCAAAAGGGAAAATTGTGAAGTCCCCCTCTTTCCTTTACCCGGAAAAGAGGGGACAAGGGAAGCGGGTCCAGAATTTTACTTGCCACCTACCCCCTTCCGGACCCCCAAAAAAGTCACCTTTTGGTAAAACATATCATCATCATCACAAGAACATTTCTAGAAAAAAAATCCCGGAATTGGCAAAATGGTGAGATGTCCCGGCGATTTCCAATTCAAAGAAGCATTTAACTTTAAAAGGGGATCAATCCCAAGCTTAAGGGAAAGGGCCCAAAACGACCTACAAGCTTCCCAAAAAGCTTTGAAAAAGAACCAAAAAAGGGCAAAACAGTCTACCCACAGAGAAGCAAAGCGAGGAAGTCAAAAACCAATAAGCGTTTTCCCACTCACGGAGACGAAAAGGGCAAAAAAACTTTTCACCAATCAGCGCCCCACTAGGCTGCTTGGCAGGAAAGACTTCACAAAAAAATGGGCCCCTTTCACCCGCAACATAAGTCTGTTCACCTCTACAAATGAGGAAAAAAAACATCTTCCCCCTGTTTGCTGAAAAAGGGGTTTCTTAGCCCCGGGGAAATCGCGTTTACAGCAAAAAATGAAAAGCTAGGGCAAAGTCATACAAGGGGTTTAAAAAAGAAAAATAAGAAAATTCAAAAGGGGACAGAGGGAAAATATTTTTAAAAAAGATAAAAACGCTGAACTAGCTATCTTTTTAAAACGAGATTATTTTATTTGATAATATATATATAAAATATAAAACTTTATATATATATAATATAAATAATTAAATATTTTATATATATCATATTACATAAAATAAAATATACCATAAATTATTTTATTTATATATATAAAATTAATAATATAATTTTAAAAAACAATATTTTTAATGATTAGTAAAATATTTTATATTTTTTTATTTTAAGTTTATAATACACATTTTAATATAACATATGTATAACATCCCAATATATATCCGGGTATATATTTATACATATATTTTACCCGTACAAAGTATATATAAAATATATTTTATATATATAATAAAAATATTTATAAATATATAAATATATTTTATATATATATAAATATATTATATATAAAATATTTTAATAAAATATATTATATTATATTTTAAATTAAAATTATATATTTTAAAAATATAATATTATATATATATATTATATGCATATCTATTATCTATCTATCTATCGATTACCCATACCCTTATAAAATCTATAAAATAAAATATATTTTAAAAATAAAATATTATATCTTTCTCTCTCTCTCTCTCTCTCCCTCCTATATAAATATATAAAAACAGATAAAATTAAAAATATATATTTTATTTTTTAAAATATCCTCTATATCTTTTACCCTATCTTTTCTTTTTTTTTATCTATTTTATTTACCCATTATCTATCTATTACCCTATCTATCTATCTATCATCAAATCTACAAATCTAAATTATCCCCCCCCTATTATCTTTTATCTACCCTACAATCATCTATTATACCCCAAATATATATATAAAATATATATATATTTATATATATTAGATATATATTAATAATAATTTTTAACCAAATTTTATATATATATATATATAACAAATTATATTTTGGCTTTACTAAAAATATTGAACGGGGTTTTTTTTTCACATCTAAATCTTTTTGCAAAAACCCCATTTTTAAAAAAATATGTGTTTTGTGGTGTCTGCGTCCATTTTTTTTCCTCCCAGCTGTTTTGTCTGTACGGGGGCGTATCCGCCCAAATCGGTTTTTTATGCCCCACATTTTTGGGGGGGTTTCCCCTTCATACACCCTCCCCTAAAATGTTGAGTCAAAAGCTTTTCTTTCCTCATAAATCCTCCTATCTGCCCTGACTGTTTTCCCAATCTTTAATTCACCGCCACTTGCTGCTACTCTTGCAAATCTTCAAACCGTTATTTACCTGCAAACTGCTTACTAAATTTTTCTAACTGCATGCCTTCCTCCCTCCAGGGGCCCGCGGCACAAGACTTTTTTACTCTTTTATCACCCTATTTGTCCCTCTTCCTAATGCAAGATTTAATTTGTACTTAAAATCTTTTATCCCTTTTCACATTTAAACAATGGAAAATCTCTTCCCCCTTTTAAAAAAAAATTTACCGTCCTGCAAAATTTAAATTTTTTTTCCCAAAAAAGGAAATTTCCCAAGGGAACCCCCCCCAAAATATATTCAAACCCCCCCCCTTTTTTTTTTATCTTTTTGTTTTCTTAATAAATGACTGCCAAAATAAGCGGCCTTTTTGGGCATCTATTTTGTTTTTTCCCTTTTTCAATCATTTTTTTGGGGGTAAGAAAAAAGAAAATAATATATATATGGTTGCACCCCGAAAGGAAGGAATGGCAACAAATTTTTTTCTACGTTTTTAAATTTGCGAGAATTTTGTAGCGAAAACATTGGGTTTAAAAGGCTAGAAAAAACCGAAGCTTGAAAAAAGCGCCCTTTAAAAAATGCAAATGGGCCATGGAATTTTTTTTTCAGGCCCCCCGCCCTTTTCCAAACCCCACCAGCAACGCGGGGGTTAATAAGAATAAAAAAAAGGGGAAAAAATAAGAAAAAAAGAAAAAATAAAAAAATGGGAAAAAAAGAGAGCGAGAAGAAATAAAAAGAGGGGAAGAAGAGGCAGGGAAAAAAAAAATAATGGTTTGGTAGGGGAAGGACACGGGAAAAAAGGTTTTTTAAAACTGAACTGAAGATTTAAAAAAACCAGGAAAAAGGGAAAAAGGGCCCCGTCACCTAAACCAAAAGGTTTTTAAGGGAAAAGCCCAAAGGGGACCCCTATGTAAGCATAGGAAAAAACATGGGGGGAAAATGAGGAAAAAAAAAGATGTAGTTATAGGCCCCAAACCATTGGGAAGAAGGAGGCCACTATGAGGGCGGGGTCTTAAGTCTCTCGGGCAAATTTAAGGGGGATAGGGATAAGGGAAACACACCCCTTAAAAAGGGCAAGGGTAGAGATAAGAGGCCCAAATTTTGGGAAGTTTTCAAAATTGTGTAGGGCAAGGTAAGAGAAGCTTATAAATAGTAAACTTATGGAAGATGTGGAAAAGGGGTTGGGCTTGAAGGGAAAAACAGAACCCCCAAAAGTAATTATGGGAAAGGGGTGTCTAGGAAAAAAAGGGAAACCCCCAAAAATATAGAGAATAAGTTAGTAAGGACCCACCCGAAACATTGTCAAATACCTTTAAAGAAAGATTTTATAAGATTAAAAAAAGAAAAGAGACTTTTCTCATTAAAAACCTCTGACTAAAACCCGGGCACTTTTAAGGGGAATAGAAGTTTGGTTTTTTGTAAGGTTTTTAGTCCCCTAATTTAGGTAGTTAATGCAAACCCAAATTTTAATGTGTTAGGGAAAATTCAAAAATGGGGAGGATTTTTTTGAATTAGGAAGTGTTTTTTAAATTGTGAATTTTGGAAGTGCAAAAACGCTGCATATCCCCCTTTTCAGTAGGGGTTTAATTGGTAACAGGATATGACATGTTTTAAGTACAGTAGAAAAAACAGACTCGTTTTTTCCTTGAGCCCCAAAACTATGCCATAGATTTTTTGGGGGGAACCCCAAGAAAGTTCGTTTTTGCAATAGCAACAGTTGCAGATACGACCCGATATAATTCATAGGGAATTAAAATGGGGAATTTTTTTTCCCTGACTTTCATACAAACCCAAAAAAAAATTATTGGAATGTAAATTCTTAATTTTTTACATAAATACAAGAACACCTATTTATTCCCCTTAAAAAAAAAAAAGAAAAAAAAGTAAAACCCTTTGGTTTTGGCCTTCAGGGAAAACCCCCCGGGACTCTCGTCGGTTAAAGGAAAATCCCCGCAGACCGGGAATTTGGGGAGGGGTTCCAAATTTTTACGTTTGGGAAGTGGTTTTTAATCTCGGCAACAGGTTTCCCTTTATCTTGAATTAAATTTTCCAATAATGCACTTAATTAAATTTAAGCACTTTTATTCGGGTCTCTGAATTTATGGATTAATGCCCCAAAAACGTAGCTTTAACACAGTAGGTTTAGGGTTTGGTAACCAATGTCCCAAAGGGGTTGGGGGTGAACTAGCGGGGGGGTGTAAAGGGGGTGGGAGGGAGGGGGGGGGGGGGTGGGGGGTATGAAAAAACAGGCACTAAAAAATGTCCATTTTAAATTTTTTTAAACTGCCGGGTTTAAAATGTTTTGGGTAGGGGTGTTTGCCCGAATGGTTACGTCTCCGAAATTTGGTTCTCGGGGACCCCCAGTTCGATCCCCCATGAAAAACTTAGATGCCCCTTAAAAAACTTTTTTTGCACTGTCGAGTGGGCCCAAAAAACACCCACCCTACTCCAATTAATCTACCTTCCCCCATTGCGAGTGCATCGGAAAAACGCCAGGGGGGCCCCAAGAGCCCCTAATTTTTCAGGCGGGCGCAATTTAAAAAAACTGCCTGCGCCCCTACGGGCCCAGGGCCAAAACCCCACAGCCCCGAATTTAAAAGGGCCCTACCCCTCGGCCCCTGGAGGGGCACGGTCTACAAAGGGGTATGGCACATATGTAAAGTAAAAAAAAAAAGGGGAAAAAAAAAAAATTAAAGTTGTGTTTCCAAAAAAATGAAAAAATCCATTATTCTTCCTTTTTATAAAAATACAAATAGAAAATGTCGAAAAATTTATTCCAAAACAGAAGCAACAGTAAGGTTCATTCGAATGTTAAAAAATTAAGTTGACCCTTTTTTAAAACCCAGGAGAAAACCAAGGGGCATACATTTTGTCTTTGAAGCAGGGTTTAAAAATCAAAAAACTCTGTAGATTCCAATTGGTTAAAAAAACCGGGTTTTTTTGATCCCCTTATTTGTTTTAGAGTTTGGTCAATATTTATCTCATCTAAACTTTCCCAGCAATATGATATAACTTTTCCCCTAACGTGCAAGTTTAGTCAGGTTTACATAATATTTGTTTTTTTTGGAAAGATACGCCCGTTAGGTGGATTTTCATAAAAAACCCCAAAGCTTTGACAATATAAATTAAACCCCACAAAGGTTGTTGCACAAAATGTGGGTGCGCAAACTAAAATAAGTGGGGAAAAAAACACTTCCTTTTTGGGGGGAAAGGGAGGTTTTCCCTTTTGCATGTTTAAAACAAAATTTTAAAAAAAAAATTTTCCCAATTTTAAAAAAAAACCCCCTCCAGCAGGTATTAAATCAATTTCTTTAAAGAAAAAAATGTTGCAGGGTGTGACCGTGCTCCTAACTTTGTTTGCCAAGCTGTGGGTCCCCGGGTTATAAATTTCAAGTTACCCCTGAAACTTGCACATCTTCTTTTTGTTTTTTACACAAAAATATTGCCTTTTTATCGCTCGGTTTTGTAGTGTTTAAAAAATGAAAAAAGCTTTTTCATTTGAAGAAACCTGCTTGGGCTTTTTTTTAAGGTTTGGATAGTCAGAGCTCGATCCATTCTTTGGGCAATGTTTTAAAGGGAAAAGGAGAAAAATTTTTTGTGAGGGCCCTGAATTTGTTTTGCCGTGATTGCCATAAATATGATGTCACTTATGCCCGTTAGTTCTTAAAAACTGTATAAGATTTACCAATATTTTTCGTTAACACTTTAAAACTTATGAAAGGGGCTGTAGTTTTCATTGGCAATCACTAAAAATTTTGAATTAAGGGCCCAACCCCCTGGACCCCCTATTTTCAGATTGGATTTCATTATGCAGGCAAAAAAAATACACAACAAAAACCCTGATAAAAAAAAGAAAAAAAAAACCAGGCCCAAAAAGGGGCTCCCAAAAAAAAAAATACATTTTTTTTCTTTTCTGGACCCGGGGTTAAATTTTCACCCTTTTTCTTGCATTTATTGTGTCAATGGGTGTTACAAATGTTTTTGCATACGGGGGGGAAAAAATAGTCCTTTTTGTTTGGGATGAACCATTTCTTAAAGGCCAAAAAAAGCTTTTTATTTTTCAAAATTGCTTTTTCCCCGGGAAAACTTACAAAATGGGGTGCGTTAAAAATTTTTTTGTTTTCGAGTAGAAAATCAAAGTTTTTCAATTTTTTCTTTTTTTTAAATCTTTGTCTGATGGGTAGGGTTTTTTGGGAAGGAGCTTTTAATAATTCCATTTGCCCTTGTCCCAAAAATGGTTTTTCTTGCACACTCCAGTCTTTTTTTTTTTTTTTCTTTTTTTTTTTCTCTCCCTCTCTTTTCTTTTTCTCTCTCCTCTCCTCTTCTCTCTTCCTTTTCTCTCTCTCTCTCTCTATCTCTCTCTCTCTTCCCCTCTTCTCTCTCTCTCTTCTCTCTCTTCTCTCTCTCTCTCTCTCTCTCTTTTCCTTTTCTTCTCTCTCTCCCTCTCTCTCTTTTCCCCTTTTCTCTCTCTCTCTCTCTCTTCTCTCTCTCTCTCTCTCTCTCTCTCTCTCTCTCTCTCTTCTCTCTTCTCTCTCTCCTCTCTCTCTTTTTCTCTCCTCTCTCTCTTTTCCTCCCCTTCTCCCCTCTCTCTCTCTCTTTCTCTCCTCTCTTTTCTCTCCCTCTCTCCCCTCTCTCTCTCTTCTCTCTCTCTCTCTCCTCCCTTTTCTCTCTCTCTCTCTCTTTTCTCTCTCTCCCTCTCTCTCTCTCTCCTCTCTATCTCTCTCTCTCCCCTCTCTCTCTCTCTCTCTCTCTCTCTTCTTCCTCTCTCTCTCTCTCTCTTTTCTCTCTCTCCTCTCTCTCTCTCTCTCTCTCTTCTCTCTCTCTCTCTCTCTCCTTCTCTCTCTCTCCTCTCTTTTCTCTCTCTCTCTCTCTCTCTCTCTCTTTTCTCTCCCCTCTCTCTTTTCCTATCCTTTTCATCTCTCTCTCTCTCTCTCTCTCTCTCTCTTCTCTCTCTCTCTCTCTCTCTCTCTCTCTTTTCTCTCTTTCCTTTCCCCTTTCAGAAAGGGCCCAACCCCTCATATTTCTAGTTCTAATATACTCATGTTTTTTTGTCATTTTATTCATTGGGTTTAAAACGAACTCCCCCCCTTCCCCAACCATTTTTCTCAACCCACCCAAAAAATACCAACTCTTTGAGCAATTGAAAAAATAAAGTATTTTGCCCTTTCCCCATTTAAAAATTTTCATTTTAAAAAATTATATCCCTGATTGGTAACCTGGATGTTGCCCCTTAAGTCAAATATTCAATCGTAAAATAGCTTTAAAAATTTAATTTTCTTCCCCTTTCCCGCCCCAAATTACTTAATTTTTTCATAAAAATTCAAGTACAAAAACTCAGAAACCCATAATAAAAGGGGGAAAGTAAGTTTTTGCATTGTAAAGTTAAATGTTCAATGTAGAAAATTTAAATAGAGAAAAATAAAGAGGGGAAGGAGGGGGTTGATCCCACCCGCCTCTTCTTCCCCCCCCATTTCTTCTTGCCCCCGTCAAAATAAGGGGGAAAAGCTTTGTTTATTTATGAAAAAACCCTAAAAGACAAAAGGGTATTCCCAAAATATTGCAGCAATTAAATACCTTGAAAATGATATCATATTTTAAAAAAAAAAAAGGCAATAAAACCCAAATTCCCTGACAATTTTCGTTTCGAGGAAAAAAACCCTTTTTTTGGGTTTTTAATTGGCTTTGGGTCTGCCTACCCGTTAAGCTCTGCCCCCTTGCTTCACCAAGGACCCGTGAGCAAAACCATTCTGAGGGGCCTCTCCATATATTATAAAATCCATGGGCCCGGGCACACACACCCCACACACATAAACTCACCACACATACACACACACAAATAAACTAAAAATAAACACACCCCACACACACACCACACCAAAACACCACACAAACACACACACCCACACACACACACACCACAAACACACACACAAACACACCACAACACAAACCACCCCCAAACCACACACCCACACACCACACACACCCCACCCCCACACACACTGTCCGGGTTTTACGGGAAAAAAATATTAAAAAAGCCCGATTAAAAAAGCCCCCTCAGGCATTGAAAATATTTCCTTGAAACGCGGGGAAAATTGCTGTCCAAACCCCGATGGGGGTTTTGTGTGGTGGTTGGGGGCGAGCCTTTTCCCAAAGATCGGGTCTCTATGAAACCTAAAAATTGTTATGGGATTTGGGAACAGCTAGCCCGCCCCGTTGGGTTTAGCGCATGATCAAGGCCGTGAAATGAATTTCAATTAAACACACACAAAACGCAAAAAATACACAGGGCACAGACACAGACACAACACATACACACACAAAAAAAAACCACAAAAACACAGTCGCACACACACACACACAACCCCACATACACACACCACACACCCCACACACAACAACACACACACAAAACACACACACACACACACACCACACCAAAACACAACACACACACACACACACACACACACACACACACACCCACACACACACACCCCACACACACACACACACACACCCCACACACAAAACACAACCCCACACAAACACCACACAACACACAAACACACCCATATTAAAACCCGTTTATTTAAAATACACACACACACCAAAAAACATGAGTAAAACATGGGAATCCAGGTCCAGCTCGTGTGGGCAAGATAATGGGTGAATACACACAAGCAACACGCAACGCGGGAAACACAATACCTCCACAATGGTTTTAATTGATAAACGTCCGGGGGCCCCCTGTGTTAGCCGGTTCGAACCTCACTGCTCCCCGGGGGTTTTTCACTGACAAATTCTGGCGGTACTGTCCCCTTTAGCAAGGCAAGGGGGGGGGGTTTTTTGTGGTGGTGACCCCGGGCCCAGCATTGCCCCAAAAAGGGAATAATGAGCTCCAAGCTCGCACCCCGGGGGGGTGAAAATGGCGATCAAAGAGTCAGACTCGCCCAAAAAAAGACCAAGGGTTAATAAAATACAGCACACACACACCACACACACACCCACACCACCCCACCCAAAACCACAAAACACACCCCCACACACACACACACCCCAACACACACACACACACACACACACCATCACACATACAAAACGCACCACCTACTCGCCAGTCTGATTTTTCTTTTTTCGGCTGCAGTAGAGCAGGTCCTAGGTGCGGACCCTACAGCCTATATAGTTTTTTCAATGAAAAAAACAGGGGGTTACTGAAAATTAAATGTCCCGCCCTTTTATTTGAAAAAAGGAATTTTGGTTTTTTGTACAGGGATTATACGACATGGGCCTCCCCCAAAAAAGCAACAAAATACTTATAAATGTTTTAGTCTCCCCTAAATATGTTATTTAAAATATGAAAAGTCCTTTAAAAAAACCCAAAGGGGAAAAACATTGAAAAATACAAAAAAATCCGGGAATGTCGCAATTTTCCCCTTTATAAAAAAATAGATTTTTTGCAGGGCTTCTTTTCTGTTCCCCCTGAGAGTTTCACTGAGAGTTTCTGTGAAATGGGGGGATGTTTTCCCGGTTCTTTTTCCCGGAATACATGGGGTGAAAGGAAGGGTGCGGCCTTTCCCCCTCAATTTTTTAACATTGTATAGATGGGTATTGGACAAATTGTAGGGTTAAGTGGGCTGTTGGGGGATCCCCTCGGCAAAAACCGAAAGACACTGATCTTGTTTTTTTATGAGTTTCCCCGGAGGTCCTGGTGATGGCTCTCGAGGCGCTGCACGAGGGAGCAAAAGCCTTTGGGACTTGAGGTCTCCTGGCTAAGACCAAGGTCAAGGTGTTTGGAGGCTTACCAGATAAAGCAGTACAGTCTGTTCATGCGTGCGGCGAGGACATTGAGATCTTGGAAAGTTTAACATACTTTGGTAGCGCAGTCCATAATGACGGCGGGTCACGTCAAGAAGTCTTACGGCGGATTGGCATAGCCCACGGTGTTATGGACTCGCTAGGACGAGTATTTGGTGTTGTCGGTACGTGTACGGGGAGGACACAGATCCGGATCTTCAAGTCGCTTGTGATCCCTGTCTTACTCTATGGATGTGAGACATGGACACTAAATAACTTGAAGAGACGAATCAATGCCTTTGGTAATATGTGTCTTTGCACAATCATGGGGTATCACTGGGGTGATTAAAATGTCAAATCAGCGATTGGGACCGTGATACTGAATCAAGGCCTATTACCTACATATTCCGTCAGCGCCAACTTTGGCTATAGGGCATGTGGCACGCTACCCTAAAAACCGATCCTTCCTATCGGGGTTTTTTTCTGTAGGAGACAATCAGCGTGGAGGAGGCCAAGGGGGGCCCCCCACAAGGCTCGTGGCTGGGGCAAGTTGATGTTTCATGTCGAGAGCTGCTTGGTATGGGAAAAAAAGCCTGCATGGGGACTCGCACGTGGTGACTCCCGGGAGTGGCGTCGTAGCGTGGGCGAGGCGACGCACCCCCCGGCGTATGCCCCCAATGACTGATTGATTCTTGTCTGATGTCCACACAAAAGGGTTTAGTACTGTCCACAAACAACTAGAAACTGTGTTTTTTACAGTTTGGAAGCACTGCAGTGCATATGCGTATGGAAATTGTGAATATTACAGTCTTTTTGTAAGAATAAAGAGGTGAACCTCACACAAATTGCACAAGAGTTTCGGACATATATATACATTTTTTTGCTTCCTAAAATAACCAATTTGTTGCTTCCTAAAATAACTTTTAGAAGCATATATTAGTATAGGCTTTCTAGATACAAGGGAACTTGAATTGGCATTAATCCATATAAATGTTGGCATTGATAAAAAACAAGAGAACGCACACCCAATTACAGGTGCTGGTGCTGGCTTGGCAACATTACCATACAAATGTAAAATGGCATCACTCATGCCCTTCCAACAAATTTCAGCCGTAAAAATGTCTATGAAAT
>JACEEZ010014980.1:0-24784 GCA_016584305.1 Chionoecetes opilio
AGGTTTTACTGCATTTTAACTTGTCTTTTTTTTTTTTAACTGAATTTTTTTTATAGGCAGATTTTAGATTTTACTTTTATTGTAATTTATGTTTACTAGAATTTTCTGCTTGTCTTACTATAATGTTTAGAAAATTTTACATATTCTTTTATTGTAACTAATGTTTTACTGGAATTCTGCTTTTTGGGACTGGTATTTTATTATTTTACCCCTACAGATTATTGACAATGCTGTACCTGGAATTTGTGCCAATATATAGTTCACTCGTATGTCAGCTACAGTGACTTACTCACTCATTTTTTTGCCTTATTTTAGCATGTAAAATAGCTTGCATGTAGACAGTCTACCAATTATTATACGATTCTGATTTTAATAACCACTACCCTATGAAATAAATGATTTAAATTTAATTTGAATGATCCTCTCTCTCTCCCCCTTCTTTCTCTCGCCTTCTCTCTCTCTCTCTCTCTCTCTCTCTCTCTCTCTTTTTCTCTTCTCTTCTCTCTCTCTCTCTCTCCTCTCTCTCTCTCTCTCTCTCTCTCTATCTCTCTCTCTCATTTCTATCTTATTATACCCCTATCTTATTATATCTCCCATTCTCTTTTTTCCTCCACTCTCTCTCTCTATATGTCCTCTCTCACCCTTTCTCCCATTTTCCCTTTTCCCTTTCTCTTTTATTCTCTTCCTCTCTCCCCCTCCTCTCTCCTCTTCCTCCTTCTCTCTCTCTCTCTCTCTTCTCTCTCTCTCTCTTCTCTCCTCTCTCTCTCTCTCTTCTCTCTCTCTCCCCTCTCTCTCCTCTCTCTCTCTCTCTCCTCTCTCTCTCTCTCTCTCTCTCTCTCTCTCTCTCTCTCCTCTCTCTCTCTCTCTCTCTCTCTCTCTCTCTCTCTCTCTCTCTCTCTCTCTCTCTCTCTCTCCTCTCTCTCTCTCTCTCTCTCTCCTCTCTCTCTCTCTCTCTCTCCCCTCTCCTCTCTTCTCTCTCTCTCTTCTCTCTCTCTCCTCTCTCTCTCTCTCTCCTCTTTCCTTCTCTTCTCTCTCTCTCTCTCTCTCTCTCTCTCTCTCTCTCTTCCTTCTCTCTCTCTCTCTCTCTCTCTCTCTCTCTCTCTGACGACTTTTTATTGATAAACTTGCGGTCAAGTCGGCTTGAGAAGGGAACACTTGATGACGGTTTGTCCGGTTTGTCCTAGGGGACAAGTTGGACAAGGGACAAGATGACTTCATTACGGTATGACCTGATACCCAATTCACTTGTGTTTTTATGACTTGGGACGCAAATGTCTTGTGGGTCAAATGACATCATTCACAATCGCCTCAGTACCATATGACATGTAACCCCCACACACACACACACACACACATACACACACACACACACACACACACACAAACATACACACACACACACTTAAGTAAGCATATTGAGGCACTTTGCAAGGCAGACTTCAATTGAATGCAATGATATTCACCACCACCACCACCACCACCACTACTACCACTACTACCACCACCACCACCACCACCACCACCACCACCACTACCATCACCACCACCACCACCACCACCACTACCACCACCACCAGGGGAGGCGGTAGCGGAGTGGTTAGCGTCTCCGACTGGCGTTCTCGGTGACCCGAATTCGATCCCCGAAGAAAATCAAAACCTTTCTGCTCCGTCGAGTGGCCTAAGAACACACACATGCCCTGCCCATCAACTCTACCTTCGATTGTGTGTGTATCGGATGACACAGGGGGTCGGCATGAGCCTCTAATCACAGCCGTCACTATAAGAATCCTGCCTGCGCCACCACGGGCGATGGCCAACCATCAGATCCTCAAGTGAACCTCCAGAGCCTACCATCCGAAGTCTTGGGTCACCACTGCCTACAGGCGCTATAGGCACAAATGGAGGGGGAAAAAAAAAAAAAAAAAATGCATAAATAAGTAAATAAATAAATAAAAAAATAAAAAAAACACAACCAACCACCACCACCACCTCCACCATCACCTCCACCACCATCACCACCACCGCCATCACCACCATCACCACCACCACCTCCACCACCATCACCACCACCACCCCCA
The DNA here is from genome assembly GCA_016584305.1 of Chionoecetes opilio. Taxonomy (NCBI): domain Eukaryota; kingdom Metazoa; phylum Arthropoda; class Malacostraca; order Decapoda; family Majidae; genus Chionoecetes; species Chionoecetes opilio. Next base: position 2,079 of record JACEEZ010014980.1, read on the forward strand.
TCACCACCACCATCACCACCACCACCACCATCACCTCCATCACCTCCATCACCACCATCACCACCATCACCACTACCACCATCACCACCACCACCATCACCATCACCACCTCCACCACCATCACCACCACCACTACCGCCATCACCTCCATCACCACCACCACCATCACCTCCACCACCGCCATCACCACCATCACCACCACCACCACTACCACCATCACCATCATCACCACCACCACCATCACCACCACCACCTCCACCACCACCACCACCATCACCACCACCACCTCCACCACCATCACCACCACCACCTCCACACCATCACCACCACCACCATCACTACCACCACCTCCACCACCGCCATCACCACCACCACCTCCACCACCACAGAGGACAAGGAGCTCTAGGCTTTAATTTGAGTGATGCAGTGGTTTGCTGTGTGTGTGTATGTGTGCGTGGTGTGTTATTCACTCATGGTCTTGTCCACGCGAGCTGGCTCGCGATCGCCAGTTTTCACCCTCTCAGTGCGAGCTTGGAGCTCATTATTACCGATCTTTGGGCAATGCTGGGACCTCACACAACACACACACCCATCCCCTTGCTCAAGGGAGCAACCGCACAAATTTGTCAAGTGAAAAATCCCCGGGAGCACGAGGATTCGAACCGCCTACCCACAGAATGGGAGCCCGTCACGATATCAACCTGACCATCGCGCGGTGTTAAATCACCACCATGTGTGTGTGTGTGTGTGTGTGTGTGTGTGTGTGTGTGTGTGTCTGTGTGTGTGTGTGTGTGTGTGTGTGTGTGTGTGTGTGTGTGTGTGTGTGTGCGTCCGTGTGTGTGTGTGTGTGTGTTTATGTGTGTGTGTATGTGTGTGTGTGTGTTTGTGTGTGTGTCAGCGAGTCATAAGTCAAACGTCCACCTATAAATCTACAATGCCAGGATAAAAAAAGAAGTCTAAAAAAAATACAGCATCATTTTTCATTTATTCAAGAACCTCGATTGAGCGAAGCAATAATCCATCCCTTCACTGTTTCCAGACAATACATAAAAGTGATAACAGCGGTTCATTCAGTTCAATAACCACACTAAGGCCTTTTGGCATGAGAGCACTGATATATATACACCATTACATACATATATACATTTAATACTAATAACGCTATACTTGTTTCCCTATAATAAGCCCATGTACTGAATACAAATGTACAAATAGCATTACTTATGCATGGATGAGCATAACGTGGCCTCGCAAACCCACAAAAGAACGACCAATTTGTGGAAATGGTGAATAATAAATTTCTGGACGTTTATCTTAATTTTTTGTTAGACATAATGATGGAGACATTGTTAATATTTTTTTTTTATTATTTAATTTTGTGTTAGAATTGATTATATAGACATCGTGCATTATATTTTATGTTTATGTGAATTTTATGTTAGACATAATTTTAAGACATCGTGAGCTGTACTTTTATATATACTTCATTGAGTTATGTGTTGATTAACCGACTAACTGACTAACTAACTACTACTACTACTACTACATATTACTACTACAACGATGATAGTCTACCACTACAAGCACCACCACCACCACCACCACCACCACCACCACCGCCATAATTATTAAGCAAGATTTGAGATTCCAATAGATTTCTCTAATATTTAAAGAGGAATAAAAGCGAGTCAGATATTGCTTTTACCTCTCCCTCTCTTTCTCTCTCTCATTATATCTTTCCTTTATTCCTGTAAACCTTCGCACTTCTTGTTCATAACTATCTATTTTCTTATCTTCCTTGCTTCCTACGTTTCTCTTCCTCATCCTTTTATCTCCTTTCTCTCCTCCCCTTTCCTTCTGTCATCGCTTCCTTATCTGTATTTATATAAATATACATTTTTTTTTTTTTCTCTCTCTCTCTCTCTCTCTCTCTCTCTCTCTCTCTCTCTCTCTCTCTCTCTCTCTCTCTCTCTCTCTCTCTCTCTCTCTCTCTCTCTCTCACACACACACACACACACACACTTTCACGGATAAATTCACTTCTTCCCCTTATTCGGTCATTTCTCTAGCTTTTTTCTCTCGCTTATTGTCTCAGCTCCCTCCTCTCTTCCTCTCCATGTAAGGTTCACAAGGGCAATAAGACAAAAAAGGGTTTAAGTGAATTTCATATTTGCCATAATTTGCCTTCCAAAGGGTTAAACTAGACACCCCTCTGAACTCTTGCCTTAATGCTGGCCATACGAGGTCAGGTCAAACGAGGTCAAGTTAAAGAGTCTACAACGCGTCAAAACTATTCCAAGGGTGTCAGCTCTACCAATACGTCAAAAATCCAATCTTTTCAAAGCATCTAAAAAGCTGGATCTCATCAATGTGTCAAGTAGCTGAAACTGACTAGATGTTATCAAATCATCAGAAACACCATATGTCTTCAATGCATCAAAATTGGATGAAGTCATATCGATGCATCAAAAACTTCAATATTAGCAAAGCATCAAAACACATTGTGTACTGGTACAGCAGATGAAGCACGATGCGGCACAATAAGAACACAAAATGCATATCAATGTCCGTCTTTATTTCAAGAAGCTTACTTTAACCAAAACCTAAGAATCATACAATTGAAATAGAAATATCATACTTCCTTCCGAAGACAGTAATTGAAGCGAGTAGTGAAATAGTACTAATGGCAACTTTCAAGACTAGATTTTAAAAAGATTTAGAAGCATTTTAGTATATCCTACTGAATGAATATTTCGAATCGCCCCAGCACCGGGACGCATATTCCCGTTTTCTGGAAGAGTTTTGGGGACGTTTACTCTAAAACACGTCTGGTTAGGTTACGTTAGGTTACGAATAGGGTAGATAGGATATCCTGGTTGACCCGTTTTAAAATTTGTGTGGGAATCACATTGTGGGTATTTTAGAGAAAATCCTATGGTTAGTTTCGGAGCTACAGCCAAGCGTCTTCACTTGGAAGCCACGTACTCGCATAGAGAACGGGAATATGTCCCCGGAACTCTGCAGTTGAAACATGGATGTCCCATGGCTTCCATGACGTTGCTGCAGCCAGTGCTGGGCACTAAATACATTGAATGTATTTAAATACTAACTACTAAATACATGGGAGAAATGTATTTAAATACTAAATACTAAATACATTTTACGAATGCATTTAAATACTAAATACTAAATACATATATTGTATTTAAATACATTTGTAGATACATTTTAAATACACACAAATTTTAACGTGTATTCAGTAATTTATGATTAACAATATAAAATGCTTGATACTTTCCTGTTGATAAAGGATACTTTCCTGTTGTATATTTAATTAATTGATTAATTAACTTGATTAATTGAGATTAATTGAGATTATTGAGTAATTAAGTAATAAAAATGTATTTACATTTTTATATTATGAGTATTTAAATACAATGTATTTCAATACTCATTACAGTATGTAAATACTGTATTTAAATACATGAAAACCAATGTATTTATAAATACATTTATAAATACGTAAATGTATTTAAATACGTATTTAAATACAAATGTATTCAAGTACTGCCCAGCTCTGGCTGCAGCCTGGACAGACGTGAGCTTGATTGACAAGGCCTGAAACAGATCGTTCTCTCTCAAGGTGCCAGGCACACAGCGCAGAGACGATGATTCTGTTGCTGAGAAGCTTGATTTTCTTGGTCAACAGCAACTTAATCAGCATCATCCGAGTCTTCTCCGTCCCGAGATGGGGTCGTCTCGAGATGCAGAAGATGTGTGTCCCTCGTGTAGGCCACAGCAGAGATAAATTGCATGTGAATGTACTCCCCTCTTGCATATTTCTCCTTGGTTGCGTTTCTCCTCTCCAGATTTGTTTCATTTGTTTCTTCCTGGACCTGCTGATGTTCAAGCCTCGGTCCAGGCTCTCCAGGTCCCAGGTCCTTCTCCGTGTCTTCTATCATTTGATTGATGTGCCCAACGAAAGACCACATGGACGGGTGGTGCACCCGTATTCTTGCCTTCAGCCTGACAGAGGGTTTCCTGGCTTCGTGACCATGAACAGAGTATCACTTGTTGGTTCGCGACTATCTCGGTCATTGATGATGATGGATCGAGACTTAAGTTCCCAAGCCGGTCTCGAGCTTACTGCGTCATACTATTTCGGTCATTGATGTTGTTGGTTCGAGACTTAAGTTTACAAGCCGGTCACGAGCTTACTGTGTCATACTGTTTCGGTTGTTGATTTAGTAGTATTTGTGTTAACGATGGCTGTGATGGCGTACCACTATTACGGTCGTAATACCCCATATCATCATCATCGAGTAGGTTTTTGATGCTGTGATAACTTCTTGGATTTTTTTATGCTCTGATGACTATTGTCAGTTTGATGCTTTGATAACCTCTGTATTTTTTTATGCATTGATGACTTCTCACTTTTGATGCATTGAAATGATATTAACTTTTTTGACACATTGATAGGATATGGGGAAAGTTTTATGGACAAAATGAAAACATCTACAAAATTTGATGGATTGCTAATTTTGTTCATATTTGATGAAATGAAAGGATCAGTTTTTGACGTTTTGATGTTCTCCCGTTATAGGGTACAGAATGAGGTAATTTTAGTATAGGATATGACAGTTTTTATATTCCTAATATAATTTGGGATGTTTCTTTTGACTATCTATTTGTCTCTTCTGTCTGTGTTTGGTCCCGTGAGCTGGTGGGTTGGTCGGTTGATGGATGTGGGTTGAAGGAAGAGGTTTCAAAGCATTCAATTTTTCCAATCTAGATCATAATCTAGGCGTTTAAAAGTTTGCATGGTTCTGCTTTTTCCTCCTTTTTTGCCAATGTGACTAGGATGTTGCACAGAGAGGGTAGAAGAAAAAAGAAGAGAGAAGAGAAGAGAGAGAGAGAGAAGAGAGAGAGAGGAGAAGAGAAAAGAGAGAGGAGAGAGAGAAAAGGGGAAGAGGAGAGAGAGAAAACACCCCCCACCCCCCACCCCCCGTACTGCCCAACCACCCCCCCCCTTTTGCGACTATGAGGGTGATGTAATCACCCCCCCGCCTCATCGCACGGCCCCGCGGCCTCCCTGGTAACCCCTGTCTTTGGTGTGCAGTCTGTGGCAAGAAAACCACCGAAATCAGTCGCGAAGCTCGGATTATTGCCCCAACATCGCCCAACCAGCTGTCTCGCCCAACACACAACACTCGACTGCTGAAAGTCAGTGTTCTACGCAAGCTGGGGGGATCCGGCCCCCGGGGCTTCCAGGAAGCAGTTGCACACCCACCCCCTCCGATCTGCCTCAACTAAATTTTCCCTCACTGCGATGATGAGATTATGAAGAACTGCGAAATTTACAGCCGGGAGATCTAGAAAAAATCATCGGGATTTAAAGAGGGAGCTAGACGAAAAAAAGCTCCCGGTTTTTTTTGATACACATCCGCGTACGCCCAGCAGAGGCGCTGTAAAACCTCCGGGAAATTTTATTGAAAATTTAAGCAGTAACTAAGTCGCCTTAAAGGCTTGACCCCAAAACCCCTTTGGCCAAAAGCGCAAAGCCTGAATGGATTGACCGCCAGGGCAAAAACACACTGCCAAAAATCAAACCTCCAGGCGGTGGCGTCTATAACCACTCCCACTTAAGTCTGTTGTCATACAACAAAAAATAGTGTAACGTTCTCAAGAAAACACCCCTACCCGGCCGGACCCCTGATGCCACCCCACCCCGCCTACCATCACGATCCCAGCGCCCCCAACCCCAAACCTACCCAACCCCTCCCGCGAGCCCCGAGCGCCGGGTTTTCAGTGCTCCACGCCACAATCCTGAGCCCCGGCTTCTCGCCCCCCCATTCCGCGAGCCCGAGAGGCAGTACTCTACTCGCCCAAAGGGTACCCAACCAAAATAATCAAGCAGATAACTTCAATTAAACCCAAAACGCACCTTTCCCCCCATCCCTCCCGCGCCGGAAAACTGCAAGGGGGCCCGCTCACCTAGGTCTGCTCCTACACCCCGGGCACCGATTCAAAGACTACTGCCTCATGCAAGAGAAGGGGCTACGGAAACGATTGCTTCGGGAAGTTAAAAGTGCGACTACTGCCACCCCACGGACACCCCCCCAAAGGGGGCCCGCACGCGCCTCGTCAAAAAAGGCAGGAAATTTTTTTTTTTTTTAAAACAGCTGCCTGCGGAAAACAGGCAAAAAAAAACGCTGGCTATTCACCCCCTAAAAAGAGTTTCTTTCCTCCCCCCATTCTGACACATCACAGGTGGGGAGGCGGACACACCCAACCTTCCGCCCCCTCAAATGACAGCCAACATGCTACCCCCCGGCTACCCCGCCCCGCGGGCAAGCTTTTGGTAATTTTCCCTCATCCAGAAAAACTTTAAAGGGGTTTCCAGACTAACGTCGGTGACCTAACGTACGCCATGTTTTACCACACAGTCCTGCATCATTCCCATACGAGACCTTCCCTCAACTCCCCAGTGCCAAAATTTTGGGAAGTTAGGGGGCTATAATTTGGTTCCGAGTGACAGACCCCAAGGTCCCTTTTGGGGGAGTCGCGTGTGTTTCCGCAACAGCCCCTGTCAAGCTCTCCCGTCGATTCCTGCCACATGGAGAGATGTTTTTAAATTTGGACACCACCAAGCTCCTTCTGCGTCGTGTGTTCCCGTCCACAGTGGAAAGGGGTGAGCCCCTTCACCCCTGACCCCAAATTAGACCCCCCTGCTCCCCCAGCCTCCTGAAAGCATCTCATCATTGTGGGTGTTAAAACCATCCCTTGCCCGGGGCATTTTGACGAGCTGTTGGGGGTTTTGGCTCCCCAAATCACGTCGACTTCCCCACCCACATCTAGGGTCTTCATTTGCCCCCCTGTAATCCCCGTTTTGCCCTGCAGATAGGACCCCGCCGCTAGAAAACAGGGGTTCCTCCACCCCCGGGCTGTTCTCACCAAATCAAGCGGGCCTTTGACAGAGAGAGGCAGTGACTTGCACAACTGCTATGGGACAAGGGGAAATGGGAGCAATGAAGGCAAAACCCTTTAAAACATTGTGTGGTTGACGTGCTTTTCGGGGACGTTTACAACCCCGTAAGAACTTCACAGAAATCCTGATGTCCCCCCCAAAGAAAATTTTTTGGCCCCGCAGACATACAAGTTAAACCCGGGGGACCAGCCCTGGTTTGGCCAATGCAGGAAAACAGCAGACAATAAGAGGGAGGCCCGGTTGCGATTAATCCCACCCCCAAGAAAAACAAAAAAACCAGCACAAAAAGGCCTGTGAAAATAAAAAAAAAGTCCAAAAGAGGCGATCAAAAAAATGGGGGGGATCAACCCAAAAGGAAAAACTAAAGGGCCCTCGTGGGGGACTAAGGGTTGGTGGAGCAGCATCAAAAAAAACAGGGGTTTTCTCGTGACGACAGCATCCCCCGTTTACAGCACCTAATGGGTCGTTGTCACAAATCACCGGGGTAAAGCTCGGTGTTTTCTTCCACTTCTCCCCCAAAATGACAGTTTTCCCGACCCAACGTGAACCTCCTACGTTCCGGGTTTAAACCAAGGGGCCGCCCTAGGGAAAAATCCCATTTCCAGGGGAGGGGTTTTCAACAAATTTAAAAAGTTATCCCCAAAAAACGCTGGGACCAGATAGTATGCCCTCACCTGCTTAAAAATGGCCTCAAATTGCTTGCCTCTTGCTACCACTCCGGGGTGCCTTTTATCTCAGCGTGGGCCCTCTGAGTGGAAATGGCGAATCTGTGCTATCCACAAAAAAGAGCAAGGATCCCAGAACTACCGCCCCCATTTCCCTCCTTTTCCCTTTTTGGGAAAGTTTTTGAGTCCCTCATTTCCTCCAAAATCACTACTTTTTTTGACGCTCACCGCTTGCTAAATTCACGGCCAATCGGTTCCGACAGGGGAGATCGAAGCAGAACTTCCCGTACCAGCGCCTGGAACCCTCCCTAATCGGGGGGAAGACTCCCTTCGTCGTCGCCCCCTTTACTCGCTGGGGCCTTTTATAGGGTGGTCAGGGCATCCCTACCAAGCTGAGAAGCCTGGGGTCGGGGGACCCGTTTCACCTCCTCAAGATTACCTTTTCCCTGAAAGAACTCGCGCGTGGTGGGAATGGGCCCCACCCCTCTGAAAATCTATCAAGCCCGTGTCCCTCAAGGAAGTTAACCCGGGCCTTTCTTTGGAAAGTTACTTTAACACATCCCAGCGATTCCCGGGGAAGCGTACGCGGGCGACTTACTCCACATTCACCTGTGAGACGGTGGGCTTTCCCAACACGTCATTCTATCAACCAGGCACTGCAGAGATCGCCTCCGGGGGAAAAGATGGCAAGTACCTTTCACCAGACAACCCAAACCGTCCGCATCTCCCGCAGGTAAGATGCAGTCAAATGGGACCAAACCCCATTTCCTGGAAGGCAGAAAAATCACCTCCAGGAGTTCCCAACTTCTAGGGGGGGAGTTTGACTCTGGCCTCATACACAGCCCGCAAGAAGGGCGCCAAGGATCTGCCTGGAAAAAGAGCTGCATCCGACGCGTGGCACCCCCGGGGCTAGGGGTCGGGCCCCCTCAATCACAAGTCCGCTCCCCGATGGGAAAACTCCCCCTGCAGGTCCCCCCCCCGTCATACCCCGCTCCCTTTACCCGGGTTCAAGCCAGAGCCCCCGCGGCTGGCCCCCCTGAAAGCCCTAGGCTGCTGCACAGATCATTCAACCTCTCCCGCAGCGTGGGCGGCAGGCATGGCGTCTGACAAGGCTCACAGGATGCAGCCCACAACTACAGAGCTCGCCTCAAAACCCCCGGGGCCGGGCCCTCCATTCTACCCGTGCGGCCCCAACACGACCCTCAAGTGACTGTGCCCCTTCGCGAGGGCGGGAAAATTACCTCCGCTCCTTCCTACCCCCCCGCTATGGTCGACAGGAACACCCTTTGGCGCCAGAAAAAAACCCCCCCACCTGCATCTCACCACTTCCCTGCACGCCTTCAAAACGGGGGTAAAAAGGGGCTGCAACGGAATAACGCAATAAAACATGCAATAAAAATCATTTCTAAACATTTGTATAATAAGATTTTTTTTTTGTATTGTATAAATTTTTTTTAAAAATTTTTTATATATAATATATAATAATATATATATTATATATTATATATATATATTTATAATTTATTATATATTTTTATATATTTTATTATATATGTGATCAAGTTTTTTATTTTTATATTTTGATTGCGTTTTTTTTTCAATATTTTAATGGGGGTTTTTTATAAGTTAAATTTTTTTTATTAAATAATTAAAACCGCTAGGTAAGTCTTTGGGGTCCCACAGGACTTTTTGCACATCAACTCCCTTCTGTTTTCAATGTATTAATTTTAAAAAAAAAAAAAAAAATAAAAAAAAAAAAAAAAAAAAAAGAGGGGAGAGAGAGGAGAGAAGGAGAGAAGAGAGAGAAGAGAAGAGAGAGAGAGAGGGGAGGAGAAGAGAGAGAGAGAGAGAGGAAAATAGAGAGAGAGAGAGAGAGAGAGAGAGGGGGGGGGGTAGGGCTGTGTGCACGGCTCTCTCCTCTGGAATGTATTCCTTAATGACTTTGCTCCAGCTCATCCCAGAGGCACATACACATGTCGATGACTGCACCCTGACATTCCCCTGCGACAGTGGTGATCACCGTACGACTGTCGCTCACATAAACCAGGTCCTCCAAACCGTCATATCATGGGGTCGTCGATGGCAAGTGGATCTCGCTCCAGAGAAAATCCAGGCGATGCTCATCTCCCGTCGACAACGTCCTCCTGATACTCCCATCTCTACCATCTTACTGGGTAGGAGGCCGGTGCTCCTGTAGATGTCCCGCTCCATACTTGGTATGAAATTGAATAGAGTCCTGACCTTCACCGACCATATCCGAACCATTGCAAGGAAAGCTGCCTGGAAACTCAGCTGTGTCCGGCGTCTTTCAAACCTTCTTGACTCCCAATGGATCACCACCTTATACGCAGCCCAAGTCCGCTCCCTTATGGAGTACACCCCTGTCATGTGGTCGTCCTGGCCCCCTTCGTACCTGAGCCTTCTTGACAAGGTACAGGCCCGAGCCCAACGATTAATACGTCTGAAGGCTCTGCCGGACCAGCTTCTCCCTCCTCTGCAACCCTTGGAGCACAGCGTCGCGACGTAGCAGACTGTGTGTCGTTTACAAGACACACAAGCAGCATGTCCTGCACCGGACTGCTCTCCGGCAGCCCTGGGCAAGACCACACGGCCACACCACACGAACTGCTGCTACCAGGGACCATCAACTGATCGTCCCTTTTGCCAGGACGCAGACCTCACTGCGATCCTTCCTTCCACGCTATACAAGAATGTGGAACCGCATGGTACAGCAGACACAGCTTCACTCTACCTCGTCACTCCAGACCTTCAAGAGTGCTGTGAACGCTTGGATAAAGCAGCCATAGTATTAAGTACCTACCTGTAAACCCTATGATGCTTAAGTTCAACTATGTAAATTATAATTGTAATTATAATTAGTAAATTATAATTATAATTGTAAATCTTTCACTACTAATAATTATTAGTAGTGAAAAATTAAATGTAAAATTAGAATAGTAACAGATCATGTGTCCAAGTACATGTACACTCATTTACTAGTGGAATAGTGAAATAAAGAAATATAAATTAGAATAATAACGACTGTAAAACCTATATGTATAAAGGAAAAATTGTTAAAAAGAGAGCGAGAGAGAGAGAGAGAGAGAGAAGAGAGAGAGAGAGAGAGAGAGAGAGAGAGAGAGAGAGAGAGAGAGAGAGAGAGAGAGAGAGAGAGAGAGAGAGAGAGAGAGAGGAGAGAGAGAGAGAGAGAGAGAGAGAGAGAGAGAGAGAGAGAGAAGAGAGAGAGAGAGAGAGAGAGAGAGAGAGAGAGAGAGAGGGGAGAGAGAGAGAGAGAGGAGAAATACTTGATACTTGATAGTTTTATTTGGCTTGGTGTAATACAATAGTGTTCATATAATCAATCATACAGTCATATAAGCCACGGTCCATTAAGCCGAAGCTCTTTTATGGACCTCATGCTATGATAATTTCGTTGTCTCTCGTAGACTAAATGGACTATTGATATACATTGACGTACATAATAATTCAGGTAAGAGAAGTGATGATAACAAAAACCGTAATGTTACTGGGATAGTAATGATAATAATAATAATAGAATAAAATAAAACGCTAATACTGGTAATATTTTTTTTTTTTTTTTTTTTTTTTTTTTACATCACAAGGAACTGGCCAAGGCACAACAAAAAGGGGTAACACAAAGTCCGCTTAGTTGCCAGTCCCTATGAAGAAGACAATAAGAAAATAAATAAAAACAGAGGGGTAGGCCAATTTTCTTCGGGAGGTGTCTTGTTACTCTTCTTTTGAAAGATTTAAGTGCAAGCGGGCGCAAGATGGTGAGTTAGAGACTGTTTTGGCGTGGAAGATAGAGTCAGGTGACCAAGGAAAACTTCAAAGAAGACTGATCAACTGCTCAAAATGATTGTTGATGTCAACTATCCTATTGAGCAGTTGATCAGTCTTCTTTAAAGTATTTCTTGGTCGCCCTGACCCTTTCTTCCACGCCAAAACAGTCTCTAACTCACCATCTTGCGCCCGCTTGCACCAGTCCGAGACGGTGTGTTTGGAAACACACATCTCACTCGCTATCTGGCCAATGGTTTTCCCACTTCGATACAAGGTTACTATATGTCTCTTTTTCACAATGGATAGAGATTTGCCCGGCATAATGCATTAGTATACCTGGAGGAGGCGGTAGAAGATGGAGGGGCGAATGGGGGTGTAGGAAGGTTTGCGAACCATACACAACAACCTCTTCCTATGTGACTTGGAAGATACAGAACGGGCAGCAGCGAGGAATCTACAGCAGACACACTAATGCACTGCCAGATATACAAAAAAAGTAAAAAAATTCAATCGCTCCTACCGAAAATGTCAAAAAAGCTAAGGACGTTTTCCCGTCCTAAGTTTGTTGGTGTCCAAATTTTTTTTTGGCGCCGACTGTATTGCTCAAACACCCCTATACCCCCATTTTACTACACTATACTACTCACTACTACTCCTACACACCTACTCTAGCCACATGTTTTCTACAACTTTTTCCAACCATTAAATTGTTACATCGGATTTTCAATCACTAGCTCTCGGGTTGAGGTTTGAGACACTTTCTGCATTGTCTTTTCTGCGGCAATGCGGGGGATATCATGAAAAACGTAATCTGCCTCGGGAATGAGAAATTTTTCTTTTGTTGGGTCAAAAAATTGAAACCAGGATCAAAATTACCCGTGATATAATGTGTGCTTCAGGTTTTGTGGGAAACCCCAAAATTAGTTTTATGTATTTCCTGAATTTCCTGAAATTTTTGGTGTTGGAAACTAAAAATTCTTGATGGTCTTTTATTTTTTGCTGAAGCATTGACCACACGTTGGGTAGTGTGGCAGGTTTAGAGGTCGGCACGTGTGCTAATATTGCTCGAAGAAAGGGAAACCCTTTAAAAACCTTGCTTCAGGGTTTTTGAAGATGGAAATTACAGTGGAAAATTTTAAATCATTCTAGAATTCGTATTCATCCCCTTTTTTTGACCCCACAAGACATCGTATGCTTCATCCTTTGTTTAAAAACCGGGTGATACCCTTCCAGAATTTTCTACGAAAATTCAAGGGGCTACGTGAATGCCTAAAAGCCCCGTTTTCACAACTATCGGTGGCTCAGTAAAGGGAATAAAATTCATTCACCTTCCCTCCTCCTCCCCCCCTCTTCCCCCTCCATTTTTTCCCCTTCTACTGTGCACCAAAGCAGTTTTTACTATTGGGAAAGTAAGGTCTTCTGAAAATTACTGCTATCAGAAAAAGAAGGAGTAAATGTGCTCAAAAAATGCAAAAATATGCAGGTTTTTTGCAAGCAAAAACTGCCCCCTAACACCCACCACCTCATTTTGCATCCCCTGCAAGGCCAAAAACAGCCTCGTATGCATTTTTCGCACTCCCAAAATGGCAAATTCAGGGCGCGAAACATTCAACGGGGAATGTTTTTTGTTCTGAGGCTAAAGGGTTCCTCAGACGGGACAGTAGGTAATGGGTACGGCTATCATCAGTCGGGGGAAGATTCGCCCCGGGGTTTCAAAAAAACCCAGATTAGTTTTTGACGCAAAGGTCATAGACCAGCTGTTCATAGTCCCTTCTATTATTCTCTTTCTTTCTAGGGTGAAAATTTCATGTTTCACTCGAGACAGTTCTTTGCCTGGGGTGGACACGGGGTCTTCATGAAATTTCTCATTTTGTCTTATTATTTTTAAAACAAGCTATATAATTTTCCCTTTGTTCCCTTCTACAGCCACTTACAAAGTGTTCAAGGTCCCACACTAAGGGATGGGCCGTGACCCTTCCTCTATGCTCCCCTAACCCCAAAGTCTTAAACTGTTTATAGTAACACCACTTTTGTTTTACAATGTGAGGTTTTTTGGGGCCTAGAATATTTTTGCTAATCATCCTTGTTTAAATTTCCCACGCACCTGCAATTTCATTAAGGGCGTTCTTTTCCCCGCAATGACGCCCAGCCCCTTGCTTGAAAAACTTCAGAGTTTTAAAAACAGTGCCAAAACCTTTTCTGCTATTTTTAAGCCCTGAAGTGCTTCTTAGGGGGGAACAAAACTTTAGTCCCCCTTCCCGGCTTGGTGCTCTGTTGCATGGGAGACCAATTTTTGGCTCCACATGTTCTGTTCGACTTGGGGTGAGAGAAACAAGGGGCTCCTGTGGGCAGTTATCTGGTGTCTTTCCCTACACTACCTGTTGTTTCTTGGCGCTTGGGGGAACGCTTTCAGTGATGATCATATAAGTGCGCAGTTGCCCAAAAATTTTTCAGGGCCCCCCTAAAACCCTTTAAAAAATGGTTTTTTTTATGCAGCTTTGAAAGTCAAAAGTCTGACCTTATGGATCCTTCACACTTCTTGCAGCATCTCTACGGAGACAAATGTTAGGGGGCCAGGCGACTAGTCAGCAGTTAACACCTTATGTACAGGTTTGGTTTTCCTGGGAACCTGATCTTCTGAGTTGCTTGCGACACACGGCCTCTCTTGCCCTTTCCTGGGGAACCCCTAAAAGTAACAAAAAAAGATCACTCTCACTTTTGGGTACACCTGATGCCGCCTTTTATGTACCGCTTTTTCGTATGCCTCAACCAAAAAAGGGTGTGGACAGGGATGATAACGGACTGTTTGGGTGAAAGGAAAAATAAGAGTCTTTTTTTCTCCTTAGAACTCCCTTTGTAAATTGGTGAAAAAAAGTTTATGGTACTTCCGGCCTGTGCTAGATTTCAGGAAAGTTCAATTTAACTGTACCGGTCATTACCCTCCCTGTTTTTTAAGCCTTTTTCGTCTATAGGGGAAAGGGTAATAAGTTTTTTACCAGTTTAGAACTCAATCTGGTTTTTGGGAGATTCCCTTAAAAGAATCTCGGGAAAATTACTGCCCTTCTCACAAAAAAATCTCATTATGAAGGCTGAGATTCCCATGGGGGTTTTAGGAACCCCTCTTACATGCCAAAGTCTAGTAATCAAATTTTTTCAAAGGCTTATAGTGATGTTTGTTCGTTTCATGGGCGAAACCCCATACTTGTCTCCAAGGATTTATCCTCACTTTGGCCTTGCCCTTGTTTTTCAGAAACTTACTGAGGCTGGGCCCTTAAAATTAAAATGCCAAAGCATTTTCTCAGTCACGCTTGACATTTTAGGCCATGCTGTCGAAAAAGGATGGAATCCCACCGTTTTATTGTAAAATCAAAGCATCAAGAATTTTTCCCCAACCCCCTTTACCACTGAAAAGGTACGGGCTTTCCCTTGGGGTTTCGGTTAATATGTTTTTGTAGAGAATATGCTTTTATTGCTAGTCCTCTGACAGCTTTTTAAAAAAGGGCGTTCCCCTTTTACTTGGGAAAGGCCCCCAACAACAAAATTTTGAATACTTTCAAGCGGGTCTTCCCTGGCCCCAAATTTTTACTTTCTGACTACCACATGCCTTTCACTCTTTGACGATGCTTCGGGACTAGGCTTGGTGCGTCTTGAGCAAAAATTGAAGGGGAAAAACCCCCTGTTGTTGTTCCAGTAAATGCTTACTGATGTAAAGTCCCGGGACTCAGTAATCACCGCAAGCTCTTGTTTTGGGGTGGGCTCTTTAAACACTTTTGAAATTATCTATGGCTATCCCATTACTTTCACTGATCACACTGCAGTCTGAATCCTTTTAAAAGGGGAAAAACCCCTGTGGCCGTTGCCCCGGGGGTTCACACTATTCAGGAATTTGATCCTACTATCAAAAAACTACCTGGTGATGAAAACATGTTGCAGCGCACTTTTTCCCCACATTCCATAGCGTGCTCTCAGACACTTCAAATTTTCTTACAAACTTATCAAAAGCTCACGGGAAAATCCTGTGTGGTCAAAAGTGTTTATGCCCTAATCTGGAGATTAATCTTTTTGTCCTAAATTTTCACTTTTTCAGTTTTCAAAAGTTATGTGAAATTCTTTCGTAAAGTTACTAGGGGCGAGAAACGGTTACTCAAAAGTTATTCTACCAGTCTGTGGAAAATGCTTTAAAACCATTCACGACATGCTTCAAACAGGACCCAGATCGAGACAGAAACCCTTTCACTGCCTCGTAAGTTTTATTGGCCCACCATGCCATCATGCAGAGAAAAATGACCTAAAGTCGTTTATGTGCACAAAACCCAAAGGGAATACGAGAACTGCTCCTTCCTTGATACCTTTACCTGAGTCGTCCCTTTTTCACCAGCTCGACTTATTACTTCCTCGAATCATCTGGGTCACCATATGTTCTGGTATGTGTAGATCACTTCACACGTTTTTGATTCTATCCCCTTGCCTAACAAAAATCTGCTATAAAGGTTGCTCTGCCTAGTTCAAAATTTTAATTTGTCCCATCAACTCCTAGAGTCTTATCTCAGATAATGGCCCCGAAATTTTTCTAAACAAATCTCCAAACATTGGGGAGCATTCCAAAAATTAAGCAAAAATTTCATTACTGCTTATCACCCTGCGAGCAATGGGCTAGTTGAAAGGACTAATAAGAAGATTCTTGATGTCCTTCGCCATTATGCTGGCGAGTTTCATGACTCTTGGGAAGACTGGCTACCTCATGTAGCGGCGTCGATAAATGGCTCAGTAAATTCCTCTACAGGAAAGACTCCACATTTCATTTTGTATGGTGTCTCGACAAGCGATTACCTTATGATGTGCTTTTGCAATCTCCTGTCCCTGTCTACTCAGTGGACGATTATGCCAAAATTGAACTTAGATCCTTTCAGATCATTCACAGATCAGTTCGAGGAAAACTTAAGGCTTCTCGTCAGGAGATGATGCGTAGACAGCATAGTAAGGCTTGTCCTGTTGTAATTTCCATAGGTGATTTTGTTATGAAACGTTCTCCTGAACGCCAAAATAAGTTGTGTTTAAAATTTTCAGGACCTTATTTAGACACCAGTCAAGTACACGGAAATAAATTCATACTTCATGATCAAACTCATAATACTACAGAAGTAGTACATGTCGATAGGCTAAAGAGAGTCAAACTGACCTCTCATGCACTGACCAAGTCTACTAATTAGGTCAACAGGCTTTAATTTTTCTCTCACATGTTCTTATTATTAGTATTATGTGTAATACTCTAGTATTATTAGCATTATGTTAGTATTACAGTATTATTAATATTATCTTACTGGTATCTTATTATTAAGTTTACAGTTCATAATTTTGTTTATGTATTTGATGATGAAATCTTGATTTCACGGACCAAGAAGAATGTAATGACTGTGAGGACACAGTGAGGTGTGGCCGAGCGATGTGCTGGTGGTATCAGCCACCTTGTGACCTGCATCGCCTCTGTTCTTCCCTTTCCGCGGACACTTTTTTAATGCACATTTGCTTTAGTTAGGAGGTTAAAGCATGGGGTATAATTATGTTAGTGAGTAAAAAGGTGGAGATAGGTTAGTTTAGTTTTCATATCTCATATACCTTCCTTCCTATTAAAAACATCTTATACCTCCGAATGTAGTGATTTGCGACGGAAGCTCATAGAGCTAATGTTTCTTAGAATCCAAAAAGGTGAACAAAAACCACACTCTCAATTGTGAAGGGAATTTCGGTCCTAGTGAACAAATTTACCGAAGTCACAGTCAGCCGTAAACAGTGAACACAAGTGATAATGACGCGAACATGGGATCTGCACTCACTTATATAATGTAGCAACATATCTTTACCCCCATGTTATTTTAGCGTCTTGTTTTCATCTCCTTGACCATTGGAAGTTTAAGATAATAATTGTGGCACTGATAAGCTCAATCAAATGTGGGAGTACAATATAAACAGACTTTCTAATCATAGCCTATTCATTTCATCATCCTATACATTTTTCTTTGGTTGAACATGCTCTATTTTGTATCTAAGGCGAGCCAATATGTAGTTTATATTTCTGCTATTTAATATTATGAAGTAAGAACGCACACACAAACTAATAAAAAATAATATAAATGTTTTATTCCTAAAATAAAAATCTTTAAATGTGAACGCGGGAGAACGGAAGTAAATACAGTTCTTAATGATCATCAAACGCCATATTTTGCCCTAACACATACCTTCTCACTAGTTCTATGCAATCACACAACAACTACAATAACTAATCTTACTTTGGAACGTGTAGGGAAGCGCTGGTCTCTTACACACGCTTATAAGACCCTTGAAAACTGAGGCGTTGTGTTGAATGTTTGGCGCCATCACCTCTGTGCGCGGGAGAGACACAGGGATGGGGAAAAGTTGTTAGGGGGGGGGATGGGGGTTTCTGGGGGCTGGTATTGGAGGTGTGTGGGGAGGAGTGGGAGCGTTGGTGGCAGGGAGAAGGGGAAGGGTAGGGGGGGAATGAGTTGGGGAAGAGGGAGGCTGGAGGAGAGTAGGGGCGCGCGATGATGCCAATATTTTTTTTTTTTTTTTACATCACAAAGGACTGGCCAGGGGCACAACAAAAAAGGGTAACACAAAGCCTGTTTAGTTGCCAGTCCCTATAAAGAAGACAGTAAGGGAATAAAAATAAAAAGAGGGGTGAGCCAGTTTAGTTAAGGAGGTGTCTTGTTACTCTTCTTTTGAAAAGATATCAATTTAAAGGAAAGTTGAAAAATAGAAACAGGAAGAGCGTTCCAGAGTCTACCAGTGAAAGGGATGAAAGAGTAAAGATACTTATTAACTCTTGCATTAGGAAGATGGACATAATAGGGATGAGAATGAGTAGAAAGTCTTGTGCAGCCAGGTCGCGGGAGGGGGGGAGGCATGCAGTTAGCAAGTTCAGAAGAACAGTGACCATGAAAATAACGGTAGAAGAGAGCCAGAGAAGCAACATTGCGGCGGTGATTTAAAGATTGAAGACAGTCAGTCAGAGGAGAGGAGTTGATGAGACGAAAAGCTTTTGACTCAACCCTGTTTAGGAGAGCTGTATGAGTGGATCCTCCCCATACATGTGAGACATACTCCATACATGGGCAGATAAGGCCCCTGTAGAGAGCAAGCAATTGGGAGGGAGAAAAAAAAGGACGCAGACGCCACAGGACACCTAACTTCTTAGAAGCTGTTTTTAGCAAGAGATGAGATATGAGATTTCCAGTTCAGATTATTAGTAAAGGATAGTCCTAGAATGTTCATTGTACAAGAAGGAGACAGTTGAGTGTCATTGAAAAGAGGGATAGGTATATGGTAGGTTTGTCGAGTAGATAGGTGAAGAAATTGGGTTTTTGAGCATTGAACAAAACAAGGTTTGCTTTGCCCCAATCAGAATTATAGAAAGATCAGAAGTTAGGCGCTCGGTGGCATCTCTCCGTGAATCACTTAGTTCGTGTTGAGTTGGCCGTCTAATAAACGACGTTGAAAAATGCAGGTAGAATCATCAGCGTAGGAGTGGATAGGGCTTTTAGTTAAACTTAGATCATTAATGCATGAGAGAAAGAGAGTGGGTGATAGGACAGTACCCTGGGGAACACCACTATTGACAAATTTAGGAGAAGAACAATGTCCGACTACAGTAGCTGCAATAGAACGGTTTGAAAGGAAAATTAAAATGAAGGTACAGAGAGAAGGATAGAAACCGAATGAGGGTAGTTTGGAAATTAAAGATTTGTTCCAGACTCTATCAAAAGCTTTTGATATGTCAAGGGCAACAGCAAAAGTTTCACCGAAACCCCTAAAGGAGGATGACCAAGATTCAGTTAGGAAAGCTAGAAGATCGCCAGTAGAACGCCCTTTACGGAAACCGTACTGACGATCAGATAGAAAATTGTGAGCAGATCGATGCTTAAGATTCTTCTTATTAAGTATAGATTCAAAAACTTTAGAAAGGCAGGAAGTCAAAACTGTAGGACGGTAGTTTGAAGGATTAGAACGGTCACCCTTCTTAGGAACAGGTTGGATGTGAGCAAACTTCCACCAAGAAGGAAAGGTGGAAGTAGATAGACAAAGACGGAAAAGTTTGACCAAGCAGGGTGCAAGCACAGAAGCACGGTTTTTGAGAACAATAGGAGGGACTCCGTCAGGAACGTAAGCCTTACGAGGATCTAGGCCAGAAAGGGCAAAGAAAACATCATTACGAAGGATCTTAATGACAGGCATAATATAGTCAAAGGGTGGAGGAGAAGGAGGAACAAGCCCTTCATCAACCAGAGTGGAATTTTTAGCAAAGGTTTGAGCGAAGAGTTCAGCTTTAGAAGTAGATGAGACAGCTGTGTAGCCATCTGGGTGAAGCATAGGAGGGAAAGATGAAGAAGAAAAAAATGTTAGAGATGTTATTTGCTAGAAGCCAGAAACCACGAGAGGAATTTGATTTTGAAAGATTTTGACATTTTCTATGAATGAAAGAGTTTTTGGTAAGTTGAAGTAATGATTTGGCATGATTACGGGCAGAAATATAAAGGGCATGCGTTTCAGGAGATGGATGCTTACGGTACCGTTTGTGAGCCACCTCTCTATCTCGGACAGCATGAGAACAAGCAGAGTTAAACAAAGGTTGATGGGCTTTAGGATTAGAGAAAGGGTGTGGAATGTACGCTTCCATGCCAGAGACTATGATTTAAGTTATGCGCTCTGCACAAAGAGATGGGTCTTTGACATGGAAGCAGTAATCATTACATGGAAAATCAGAGTAGTACTGCCTTAGGTTTTCCCACTTAGCTGAGTTAAAGTGCCAGAAGTACCTCCGCTTATTTGGGTCCCGGGGTGGCACCGGAGCGATAGGACAGGTTATAGAAATAATTTTTGATCGATTGTGTATCGGAGGCACCCAACAGAGAGAATAGTTTCACAGAGTTTCACAGAAGGGTTAGTAGTTAGGAAAAGATCAGGAATGTTGGGCGTGTCTCCAAGGCGGTCAGGAATACGGGTAGGGTGCTGCACCAACTGCTCTAGGTCTTGGAGGATAGAAAAGTTGTAGGCTTGTTCAGCAGGTTGGTTAGTGAAAGAAGATGATAGCCAAAGCTGGTGGTGAACATTCAAGTCCCCAAGAATGGAAATTTCTGCTAAAGGAAAATGAGATGAGATGTGCTCCACTTTTGATGTTAAATAGTCGAAGAATTTGATATAGTCAGTGGAGTTAGGTGAGAGATACACAGCACAGATGAATTTAGTAAGAGAGTGACATTGAAGTCGAAGCCAGATGGTAGAAAATTCGGAAGATTCAAGGCCGTGGGCACGAGAGCAAGTGATGTCATTGCGCACATATACGCAACAGCCAGCTTTGGATTGAAAATGAGAATAGAGACAGTAAGAGGAGACAGAAAAAGGTCTGCTGTCAGTGCTCACAGACAACTGGGTTTCGGTGAGGAAAAAAAGATGAGGTTTAGAGGAGAGATGATGTTCAACAGAGAGAAAGTTATATCTAAGACCACGAATGTAGCATAAGTTTAAGGAGAGAAGGCTAGAGAGAATATGTCTTATTAGCGAAAGAAAAATATATGAATAAAACTAGACCACAAAATCCTTGACTAAAAAAGCAACAACTTATGGCAAGGAAGATACAACCTCTCACTGAATCGACATGTTAACTTAAGCGATGATATGTTTATTCCATGTATTTGGGAAGAGTGTGAAAGGGAGAAGGAGGGGGTGAGATGGAGAGAGTGAGAGGGAGGGAGAGGTGGGCGGCGGGAGGGAATCTGTCACTCTCTCTCACTCGCTGGCCAAATCGTGAGCCTTCAAGTCCTAGTGAGAAAGCTGAAAGTTTATCAAGTTTCCAAGTGAATTCTATAAGTGTGTGAGGCCGAGAGATTGTGGAAAAGCTCTTTGGAAAAGCCGTGTTGCTTGCCCTGCAAACTTCCTATGGTGTAGTGTGTGTGTGTGTGTGTATTACGTCATTTATCGTATTTAATGTACAGTGCAAGTGTTCACACGTTTGTTTACAGTGGTTGAAGTGACATTGTGAAAGTGTTTGTGCTTTTATTTGTGAAGTGTGGATATATTCGAAACTTGAGAGTATATGAGGAAGGGAGAAAAGTGATATATGAGGAAAAGGGAGAAGAAAACGCGAGTTCATGTATTTAGTGTGAAGTGAAGATGGTTACGAAGTGTGAGGATGAAGAAAATGGGAAAATACATGACGGTAGAATTTTGCCAGCTAGATTTTCGAATGCGCAGAGTCACTACAGACCGTCATAGTGATAATGCATTTATATGAACCACACATTTTCGTCTTCACGGGATTTTTTTATATCAAGAACTACGATAAACAGAATCAAGCAGACTGACATTGAAGAAAAACATTATACTACAACAGCTACACACATGGTGAGTGTTATTATTTATCTTTAGTATATTTTACATTACGTTGGATAAATGCTTTTGTCTGATAGCTTTGCAGGATGTGGTATCAATGGTTTTTCATTAATACTACGATATGTGTTGGTGTGTGCTGCACCTCGGTAAATTGGTACTTTCAACCAATAATTGAGTACGAGGTTAAAAGTGATCTTTTCCTATGTATTTTGATGTTTTAAGAATGGATTCATGGGGGGATAACTGCAAAATGAGGCATTTCCAATGATTTTCAATATGACCATCATTCTTAACACATCAAAATAAATAGGAAAAAACATTTATAGCCTCGTACTCAATTACTGGTCGAAAGTACCAAAATACCTGCACTTCTCCCTTGGCAATCTCGTGTTTACCTGAATTTCGTCATACCGTGGTAATAAACGTGTGATTACCTGCACATGAGAATGAGAGAGATGAGAGAGAAAGGATAAGAGAGATGAGAGAGAGAGAGAGAGAGAGAGCGAGAGAGAGAGAGAGAGAGAGACAGAGAGAGAGAGAGGAGAGAGAGAGAGAGAGAGAGAGAGAGAGAGAGAGAGAGAGAGAAGGAGAGAGAGAGAAGAGAGAGAGAGAGAGAGAGAGAGAGAGAGAGAGAGAAGAGAGAGAGAGAGAGAGAGAGAGAGAGAGAGAGAGAGAGAGAGAGAGAGAGAGGAGAGAGAGAGAGAGAGAGAGAGAGAGAGAGAGAGAGGGGAGAGAAGGGGAGGAGAGAGAGAGAGAGGGGGAAGGAGAGGGGGAGAGAGAGAGGAGGAGGGGAGAGAGAGAGAGAGAGAGAGAAGAGAGAGGAGAGAGAGAAAAGAAGAGAAGAG
>JACEEZ010014980.1:25793-30793 GCA_016584305.1 Chionoecetes opilio
TTTCATTACCTGATAAATGCTCAGTAAATTCCTCTACAGGAAAGACTCCACATTTCATTTGTATTGGTGTCTCGACAAGCGATTACCTTATGATGTGCTTTTGCAATCTCCTGTCCCTGCTACTCAGTGGACGATTATGCCAAAATTGAACTTAGATCCTTTCAGATCATTCACAGATCAGTTCGAGGAAAACTTAAGGCTTCTCGTCAGGAGATGATGCGTAGACAGCATAGTAAGGCTTGTCCTGTTGTAATTTCCATAGGTGATTTTGTTATGAAACGTTCTCCTGAACGCCAAAATAAGTTGTGTTTAAAATTTTCAGGACCTTATTTAGACACCAGTCAAGTACACGGAAATAAATTCATACTTCATGATCAAACTCATAATACTACAGAAGTAGTACATGTCGATAGGCTAAAGAGAGTCAAACTGACCTCTCATGCACTGACCAAGTCTACTAATTAGGTCAACAGGCTTTAATTTTTCTCTCACATGTTCTTATTATTAGTATTATGTGTAATACTCTAGTATTATTAGCATTATGTTAGTATTACAGTATTATTAATATTATCTTACTGGTATCTTATTATTAAGTTTACAGTTCATAATTTTGTTTATGTATTTGATGATGAAATCTTGATTTCACGGACCAAGAAGAATGTAATGACTGTGAGGACACAGTGAGGTGTGGCCGAGCGATGTGCTGGTGGTATCAGCCACCTTGTGACCTGCATCGCCTCTGTTCTTCCCTTTCCGCGGACACTTTTTTAATTCACATTTGCTTTAGTTAGGAGGTTAAAGCATGGGTATAATTATTTTTAGTGAGTAAAAAGGTGGAGATAGGTTAGTTTAGTTTTCATATCTCATATACCTTCCTTCCTATTAAAAACATCTTATACCTCCGAATGTAGTGATTTGCGACGGAAGCTCATAGAGCTAATGTTTCTTAGAATCCAAAAAGGTGAACAAAAACCACACTCCCAATTGTGAAGGGAATTTCGGTCCTAGTGAACAAATTTACCGAAGTCACAGTCAGCCGTAAACAGTGAAAACAAGTGATAATGACGCGAACATGGGATCTGCACTCACTTATATAATGTAGCAACATATCTTTACCCCCATGTTATTTTAGCGTCTTGTTTTCATCTCCTTGACCATTGGAAGTTTAAGATAATAATTGTGGCACTGATAAGCTCAATCAAATGTGGGAGTACAATATAAACAGACTTTCTAATCATAGCCTATTCATTTCATCATCCTATACATTTTTCTTTGGTTGAACATGCTCTATTTTGTATCTAAGGCGAGCCAATATGTAGTTTATATTTCTGCTATTTAATATTATGAAGTAAGAACGCACACACAAACTAATAAAAAATAATATAAATGTTTTATTCGCTAAAATAAAAATCTTTTAAATGGTGAACGCGGGAGAACGGAAGTAAATACAGTTCTTAATGATCATCAAACGCCATATTTTGCCCTAACACATACCTTCTCACTAGTTCTATGCAATCACACAACAACTACAATAAATAATCTTACTTTGGAACGTGTACGGAAGCAATGGTCTCTTACACAAGCTTATAAGACCCTGGAAAACTGAGGCCGTGTGTTGAATGTTTGGCGCCATCACCTCTGTGCGCGGGAGAGACACAGGGATGGGGAAAAGTTGTTAAGGGGGGGGATGGGGGTTTCTGGGGGCTGGTATTGGAGGGTGTGTGGGAGGGAGTGGGAGCGTTGGTGGCAGGGAGAAGGGGAAGGGGTAGGGGAGGGGGAATGAGTTGGGGAAGAGGGAGGCTGGAGGGAGAGTAGGGGCGCGCGATGATGCCAATATTTTTTTTTTTTTTTTACATCACAAAGGACTGGCCAGGGGCACAACAAAAAAGGGTAACACAAAGCCTGTTTAGTTGCCAGTCCCTATAAAGAAGACAGTAAGGGAATAAAAATAAAAAGAGGGGTGAGCCAGTTTAGTTAAGGAGGTGTCTTGTTACTCTTCTTTTGAAAAGATATCAATTTAAAGGAAAGTTGAAAAATAGAAACAGGAAGAGCGTTCCAGAGTCTACCAGTGAAAGGGATGAAAGAGTAAAGATACTTATTAACTCTTGCATTAGGAAGATGGACATAATAGGGATGAGAATGAGTAGAAAGTCTTGTGCAGCCAGGTCGCGGGAGGGGGGGAGGCATGCAGTTAGCAAGTTCAGAAGAACAGTGACCATGAAAATAACGGTAGAAGAGAGCCAGAGAAGCAACATTGCGGCGGTGATTTAAAGATTGAAGACAGTCAGTCAGAGGAGAGGAGTTGATGAGACGAAAAGCTTTTGACTCAACCCTGTTTAGGAGAGCTGTATGAGTGGATCCTCCCCATACATGTGAGACATACTCCATACATGGGCAGATAAGGCCCCTGTAGAGAGCAAGCAATTGGGAGGGAGAAAAAAAAGGACGCAGACGCCACAGGACACCTAACTTCTTAGAAGCTGTTTTAGCAAGAGATGAGATATGAGATTTCCAGTTCAGATTATTAGTAAAGGATAGTCCTAGAATGTTCATTGTACAAGAAGGAGACAGTTGAGTGTCATTGAAAAAGAGGGGATAGGTATATGGTAGGTTTTGTCGAGTAGATAGGTGAAGAAATTGGGTTTTTGAGGCATTGAACAAAACAAGGTTTGCTTTGCCCCAATCAGAAATTATAGAAAGATCAGAAGTTAGGCGCTCGGTGGCATCTCTCCGTGAATCACTTAGTTCGTGTTGAGTTGGCCGTCTAATAAACGACGTTGAAAAATGCAGGGTAGAATCATCAGCGTAGGAGTGGATAGGGCTTTTAGTTAAACTTAGATCATTAATGCATGAGAGAAAGAGAGTGGGTGATAGGACAGTACCCTGGGGAACACCACTATTGACAAATTTAGGAGAAGAACAATGTCCGACTACAGTAGCTGCAATAGAACGGTTTGAAAGGAAAATTAAAATGAAGGTACAGAGAGAAGGATAGAAACCGAATGAGGGTAGTTTGGAAATTAAAGATTTGTTCCAGACTCTATCAAAAGCTTTTGATATGTCAAGGGCAACAGCAAAAGTTTCACCGAAACCCCTAAAGGAGGATGACCAAGATTCAGTTAGGAAAGCTAGAAGATCGCCAGTAGAACGCCCTTTACGGAAACCGTACTGACGATCAGATAGAAAATTGTGAGCAGATCGATGCTTAAGATTCTTCTTATTAAGTATAGATTCAAAAACTTTAGAAAGGCAGGAAGTCAAAACTGTAGGACGGTAGTTTGAAGGATTAGAACGGTCACCCTTCTTAGGAACAGGTTGGATGTGAGCAAACTTCCACCAAGAAGGAAAGGTGGAAGTAGATAGACAAAGACGGAAAAGTTTGACCAAGCAGGGTGCAAGCACAGAAGCACGGTTTTTGAGAACAATAGGAGGGACTCCGTCAGGAACGTAAGCCTTACGAGGATCTAGGCCAGAAAGGGCAAAGAAAACATCATACGAAGGAATCTTAATGACAGGCATATATAGTCAAAGGGTGGGGGAGAAGGAGGAACAAGCCCTTCATCAACCAGAGTGGAATTTTTAGCAAAGTTTGAGCGTAGAGTTCAGCTTTAGAAGTAGATGAGACAGCTGTGTAAGCCATCTGGGTGAAGCAAAAGGAGGGAAAGATGAAGAAGAAAAAAATGTTAGAGATGTTATTTGCTAGAAGCCAGAAACCACGAGAGGAATTTGATTTTGAAAGATTTTGACATTTTCTATGAATGAAAGAGTTTTTGGTAAGTTGAAGTAATGATTTGGCATGATTACGGGCAGAAATATAAAGGGCATGCGTTTCAGGAGATGGATGCTTACGGTACCGTTTGTGAGCCACCTCTCTATCTCGGACAGCATGAGAACAAGCAGAGTTAAACAAAGGTTGATGGGCTTTAGGATTAGAGAAAGGGTGTGGAATGTACGCTTCCATGCCAGAGACTATGATTTAAGTTATGCGCTCTGCACAAAGAGATGGGTCTTTGACATGGAAGCAGTAATCATTACATGGAAAATCAGAGTAGTACTGCCTTAGGTTTTCCCACTTAGCTGAGTTAAAGTGCCAGAAGTACCTCCGCTTATTTGGGTCCCGGGGCGGCACCGGAGCGATAGGACAGGTTATAGAAATAATTTTTGATCGATTGTGTATCGGAGGCACCCAACAGAGAGAATAGTTTCACAGAGTTTCACAGAAGGGTTAGTAGTTAGGAAAAGATCAGGAATGTTGGGCGTGTCTCCAAGGCGGTCAGGAATACGGGTAGGGTGCTGCACCAACTGCTCTAGGTCTTGGGGGATAGAAAAGTTGTAGGCTTGTTTTAGCAGGTTGGGTTAGTGAAAGAAGATGATAGCCAAAGCTGGTGGTGAACATTCAAGTCCCCAAGAATGGAAATTTCTGCTAAAGGAAAATGAGATGAGATGTGCTCCACTTTTGATGTTAAATAGTCGAAGAATTTGATATAGTCAGTGGAGTTGGTGAGAGATACACAGCACAGATGAATTTAGTAAGAGAGTGACATTGAAGTCGAAGCCAGATGGTAGAAAATTCGGAAGATTCAAGGCCGTGGGCACGAGAGCAAGTGATGTCATTGCGCACATATACGCAACAGCCAGCTTTGGATTGAAAATGAGAATAGAGACAGTAAGAGGAGACAGAAAAAGGTCTGCTGTCAGTGCTCACAGACAACTGGGTTTCGGTGAGGAAAAAAAGATG
The DNA here is from genome assembly GCA_016584305.1 of Chionoecetes opilio. NCBI lineage: Eukaryota > Metazoa > Arthropoda > Malacostraca > Decapoda > Majidae > Chionoecetes > Chionoecetes opilio. The sequence continues at coordinate 30,532 of JACEEZ010014980.1, forward strand.
AGGTTTAGAGGAGAGATGATGTTCAACAGAGAGAAAGTTATATCTAAGACCACGAATGTAGCATAAGTTTAAGGAGAGAAGGCTAGAGAGAATATGTCTTATTAGCGAAAGAAAAATATATGAATAAAACTAGACCACAAAAACCTTGACTTAAAAAGCAACAACTTATGGCAAGGAAGATACAACCTCTCACTGAATCGACATGTTAACTTAAGCGATGATATGTTTATTTCCATGTATTTGGGAAGAGTGTGAAAGGGAG
>JACEEZ010014980.1:33293-48149 GCA_016584305.1 Chionoecetes opilio
ATCACAGCATCAACCACAGGTGCTTCCACCATTGCCATACGCTGCTGCCGCCTCCCCATACCATCACTAAGGGCAAGGAATGACACACGCTGGCCTCAAGATCCTGTCTGCCAACGTTCGCGGCTTCAGGACGAATGTCGGCGAGCTAACACACACCATCCTCAGGAACAAAGCTGACGTCGTGGTGGCCGTCGAGACGTTCCTGACTGATGAGTGTGTGACATCATGTGACAGAATCCCGGGTTATTGTCACTGGATGCGGCGTGATCGAGGCACAGGACAAGGCGGCGGTGTAGCAGTGTGTCACCGTGAGAGACTGCAGCTTCAGTTACTGCCTGTCCTGGTCCCCGAGGAGATAGAAGCGATGTTCTTCCGTCTTCTCCTCACAGACAAAAGTGCTGTCTTGTTATGCGCTCTTTATCGCTCACAATGGCACGGCGCAGCGCCCTTAGCCTTCCTCACCGACCGGCTGGACACCATCTTGGCCACCTGTGACTGCCAGAACAGCGTTATCGTGGGCGACCTGAATCAGCACTTGGTGAAAAGGGCCTTCACAGAGTTGACAGTGGTCCATGGGCTCACAATCACGTCACCTTCCCCACACACGTACGAGGTGGCTCTCTGGACCCAGTGCTCACTGATTTTCCTGCAGACTCATTTGCAGTGCAGCCAGCTGAACACAGTTGGCAGCTCTGATCATCATGCAGTGCTCTCCCACATTGGTCTAGACCCCGCCAGCGAGGAAACATGCCAGCGGGTCATTTGGCTGTGGGATAGAGATGACTGGCTGGCCATCAAGCGCGTCTTGTCTGACACTGACTGGGCCGCCGCGCTCTGCGGTGACGGGATCACAATGTGGCCACCTTCACCGCCATTCTCCTTGCCGCGCGGGCCCAACATTTTTCCACATAGAGTGTACGAGGCTGACCCGCGAGACCAGCCGTGGTTGGGTTTTCAGGTGTCGCCTTGCCGCGGAGGATAAATACAGGCCTGAGTGCGCCTAAAGCGCCGCCCCACAGAGGAACAAGGCCCTGCACCGCGCCACCTGTAAGGCCATAACCAGGACAGCTTCATGGGCCGGGAACAGGTGGGAAAATGACGTCAGGAGGAAACTAGCCTCCAATCAAGTTGACCCCAAGCAATGGTGGTCCTTAGTGAAGGAGAGACAAGGCACCGTCCCCCAGGAGAGAATCCTGCCCTCATCCCCACCAGCAGGAGACTGGGTGGTAAAAAAACCAGGAGAAGGCAGCCCTCCTGCGACGCACTTCAGCAGGAAGATGACGACACAGGACCCTGAGAGGCAGCCACCTTGCCTCACCCGGATTTTGTCAACCTGGGCCTGGACAGCCCGGTGGTCACGGAGGACATCGTGGCCCGCCTCCTGCGTACCGTCAACATCAAAAGGCGCCTGGGCCTGATGGTGTGAGCCCCTTTCCTGCTCAAGCACTGTGCCGATGAGCTGATAAGGCCCCTCACGCACATCTTTCAGCAGTGCCTCCAAACGGGCGCCTGGCCAAGCTGGGAAGGAGGCTCGTGTCACGCCGTACACAAGAAAAAGGAGAGGACTGATCCACCCAACTATGGGTCCAATCTGCACCTGTCAGTTGTCAGCAAGATCTAGAAAGGATTATTGCAGAGCAACTGACCCGCCACCTAGAGGACACCACCTGAGTCCCCTAGACAGTACGGGTTTAGGAAGGGACGCTCCGCCTCGGACCTGCTTCTCCTGCTCTCCAAATCATGGCAGGATCCCGGACTCTGGCCCCCCGTCGCTGGTGATTGCCCTGGACATCGCCGGGGCCTTGACTGTGTGTGGCACAAGGGCCTCCTGGCAGCAAAGCTTAAAACAGCTCGGCATCACGGGACACTGCTGGCGTTGTTCTCGAGCTACCTGCACGGGCAAGATCTGAGGGTGGTGGTGAATGGGAGTACGTCAGCCACGTACCCAATGGAGGCTTCCGTTCCACGGGGATCGGTCCTAGGCACCATCCTGTGGAACATTTACTTCAATGACCTCCTCCAAAACCTCCCTGTGGCGTCTCCCTATGCCGGCGACTGCACCCGTGTCCCACTCCTACACCAGAGAGGAGACTGCGAACGTGATAGATGCCACCAACCGTCAATTTGGGGTGACATCACGGCCTGGGGAAGACGGGGGCCCAAGTCAAGTTTGCTGCCGAGAAGACCCGGGCCCCATGGTTATATCACGTTCGAGGGAGGACCCCAGGCTACTCGAGGGAAGCTGAAGTTCGGGGACGATACCCTTGCCATCAAGGACTCCATCAACATCCTGGGGGTGGAGGTTGGACTCCGGGCCCGCTTTGACCGCCACCTGGAGACAGTGGCACGTCGAGCCTCCCTGAGGGTGACTCTCCTGCGCCGAGTAAGGCACCTGCTCGACGCTGACGGCCTCATGTGGCGTATAAGGCCCAAGTGAGGCCGTCATGGAGTATGTCCTCTCACCTGGATGAGTAGTGCCCAGTGCCACCTGTCACTGCTGGACAAAGTGCAGAGGCGTGCTGAATGCCTCATACACCCAAACCCACGACCAATATCACAGGGAACGTCGCCCGCGGCAACAGTGGCAGCAGCAGCAGCGACGACAAAAAACAAACATCAGCTGCAGCTCCAACACCAGCAACAACAACAACAACAACGACTACAGCAGGAGCAGTGGCGGGATGATCCCCGCTCCCAGCTTGACAGCCTTTGGGGGACCGGAGGGGAGGGCGGTGCCCTCACAGTGTTGCACAAGGCCCAGGTGCAACACTCTTCCCACCTTGCAGGACCTTCGGGTCCCGGGGGAGTAGGTCAGAGCGCGCTACGAGGACGGTAGCGTCAGTGATTCCTCGAGGCCCCGAGGACCCACACCGTGATGGGCCAGCGAGCCTTTACTTGGGCCACGGCGACATGTTTGGAACACCTTCACGGTTGAGGTGGATTTGTGGCCATGAACACCCAGCAGGTGAAGGTGGCGGCCCACAGATGGTTTCCGTCACATCCACCTTCGTGCCCGTAAGGCATAACACAGTGTCGTGTCAATAGTGATACATACTGACACACACACATAGTGACACACATTGACACAGTGACACAGTGTACGTGTAAATAGTGCGCCTGAAAAGTGCCTGTGACGGACAGTGACCCCCAGTCTGTAACATTAAAATTTAGTTATCCTATAAGGCATAGCTTCAGATAGATGTCCCCGGGACAGGGGACATCTTTTGCTTCTGCCACCCATTGCCTCAACAACCTCTTTGCTATTTGTAGCCCCATGTATACTATGTCAGTTGTTTAAAAAAAAAAAAAGAAAAAAAGGGAGAGAAAGAAGGGGAGAGAGAGAGAGGAAAAGAGAGAGAGAGAGAGAGAGAGGAGAGAGAAGAGAGAGGGGAGAGAGAGAGAGGAGAGAGGAGAGAGAGAGAGAGAGAGAGGGGAGAGAGAGAGAGAGGAGAGAGAAGAGAGGAAAAGAGAGGAAGAGGAGAGGAGAGAGACTTTGACTTTGACTTTTTTTTGGCCTTTGTAACATTATATCATAGTACTTATACAATATTGTATTTGAAGCCCAGGTCTGTTGAGCCGAAGCTCTTATACAGACCTAATCGTCTATAAATTCTAGCAAGCAGACGGGACCTAAAGGCCATCGACTTCACGGCAAAAATATATTCCTAAGACAGAAACAAAGTACATATTATGCATACTTATACAGAAACATACATGCACATGAGGTTCTTTGTACATACAAAATAAAACATTATGTATAGACATATACATACATACACGCTTATTTATACATTTGAAGGCATACGTATACCACATATACACATACATATATACCCACATACATATACATCTATGCACAAAATGCGTACATACATAAACACATGCACATGATCATATATATACACATATACATACACATATATACACACACATACACATACATATATACGTACATATACATACACACATACATATACACATATACATACACACATACATGCATACACACACACATACACAGACATATGCACATATACACATATATGCACATATACACCTACACAAACACTTGCAGCTGTGTTATTGAGCCCATGCATAATAATAGCAGTTTCTAAATATATGTGAAAATAGAAGAGTTGAACAAAAAGCAATATAGTTTTAATTTTGCTGCTATCTACTTATCAAATGTTGTTTAGCATTATACCTGAATGAAGACAATGCAAGGGGATTTCTGAGATTTTCTGGTAAATCATTCCAGTATCTGACCCCCCGTGTACCTATGTTTTGTTGGGCATGTGGTTCTGCACCGTGGGATTCTTAGTTGAAAGGGTCTTCTGCCACCATCATGTGCTGTGTATTGGAAACAATTGTCAGAGTATGTGTTTAGGGAGTTAAAAACAAATATACAGGCTTGCAAGAACAATATGTCAGGTACTTTTAACAGCTAATTGTTATGAAATAGAGGGTCAGTATGGTCATATTTTGATCTATAGAACATTATCCGGACTATTTTCTTCTGAGCAAGACACAGATGATCAATGTAGGTCTTGTAGGCTCCGGCCCAGATAGCTGCACAATATAATAAATGTGGGAATATTAATGATATATACATTTCCTTAATGCATGCAGTGGTAATACAATTTCTTATTTTGTATAAAATCCCTGTTAGCCTGGACACTTTAGTACATAGGTCACTTATATGAGATTTGCATAATAATTTATTGTCTTTGATTATCCCTAAAAACTTGAATTTATGAACTTGCATTAAGGAGAAGTTTTCCATTTTAATGGTAACATGAGCTGTGTTGGTCATTAAAGGGCTGGAGACCATGAAGCACGATTTGGAAGTATTTAAAGACAATTTATTACTTTTCAGCCAATCAACACATGTTGTAATTCTACTTTAGGGGTATTTTCAATCACTTTTAAATATTTTCTGTTTACATATATCGTGGTGTCATCAGCATAAAGAAGAAACTCCAATCGATCAGTGCAACGAATAATGTTATTTATATATAGCAAAATCAAAATTGGGCCTAATATTGATCCTTGTGGCACACCACGGCAGATGGACTCTTGTGTTGATGGAAAGCTATTGTATACAGTGTATTGTTTTCTAGAGCTCAGATCACTTTTAAACAATTCATGTGCTGGCCCTCGATATCCGTAGACTTTTAATTTTCTAACAGAATAGCGTGAGATATGGTATCAAAAGCTTTTGTTAAGTCACAGAATACTGATATTTGATGTTCCTTGCAATCTACTGCATTATATATACTGTTGCATAGTTGGTGTACAGCTAACTGAGTACTGTGATTTGGTCGGAAACCATGCTGAAGGTCAGTTACAAGTGAAATTTTTGACAGATAATCAACTACTCTATTTACAACAATTTTTTCAAATATTTTGCTAAGGCTTAGTAAGATAGAGATGGGTCTATAATTACCATGCATAGACTTAATACCCTTCTATTATACAGGAACTATTCTAGCAACTTGTAAGTGTTGTGGGAGAATACCTTCTTTAAACGATCTATTCATTATATATTCTAAGAAAGGAGAAATTACGTCACAGCACTGTTTTATAACTGTTATGCTTATTCAGAGAGAGAGAGAGAGAGAGAGGAGAGAGCGAGAGAGAGAGAGAGCGAGAGAGATAGAGAAGAGAGTTGAGAGAGAGAGGAGAGAAGAGAGAGAGAGAGAGGAGAGAGAGAGGAGAGAAGAGAAGAGAGAGGAGAGAGAGAGAGAGAGGACGACGAGAGAGAGATGAGAGAGAGAGAGAAGAGAGAGATAGAAGAGAGAAGAGGAGAGAGAAGAGAGAGGGGACGGAAGAGAGAAGGAGGAGAGAGGAGAGACGAGAGATGAGATGAGAGATGAGAGAGAGAGAGAGAGAGAACGAGGAGAGAGGAAGAGAGGAGAGAGATCGAGACGAGAGGAGGAGAGGAGGAGATACGAAGACGAGAGAGAGAGACGAGAGAGCGAGAGAGAGAGAGTTATCTTAGGTGGTGGAAGAGGTTTTATTTAATAGGGACCCAATATTTTTTGGAGAGAGAGAAAGAGTGAGAGAGAGTGATAGAAAGAGAGGAGAGAGGGAGAGAGAGAGAGATCGAGAGAGAGAGAGGATGAGAGAGAGAGGGGAGAGAGAGATGAGAGGATGAGAGGATAGATGAGAGAGATGATGAGGGAGAGAGGAGAGGATTGGAGAGAGAGAGAGAGAGAGAGAGAGAGAGAGAGAGAGTGGTGGAGAGGAGAGAGAGAGTGAGTAGTAGGAGAAAGCAGAGTAGAGAGAGAGAGTAAAAGGCTCTCTACCATCGCAGCTCACCTTGTGGCCCGGAGTAGAAATCCAGGCGTCACACACACCTTGCCCATTCCACCTCGACTTATAAACCATCTATATAGCCTCCCGACGTCAATTCCCTTGAGCTAGAGTGAGCTCCTCGCCCACGCCGCATCTCGCAGACCTTCCATAGGCGGGGATTTTAACTGTCACACACACTATTCTTCACTCTCAGGTTCGCACAATTCAGCAGGACGGCCAGCTCGAGCCGCCCTCACCGGCACTACTGGCGATGCTTCCTCAACAACGGAGGGCCAAGCAATAGGCACGGAGGGCGCCTTGATCTCTCCTTCGTCATGACCATTCTTCGCCCCTGCGCCTCTTGGGCCCTCCACCCCACACTAAACCACGACCACTTTGCCATAATCTTGCCATCTCAACTACCTAAAGTCCCTCTCCCCAAAGCCACCCCCACCCAGATGGAACACAAAACTGGCAAATTGGGCAAGTTCAAACCGCCCCAAAAAACACCTCTCCACACCTCTGACCCTCCCTCACGTTGACCAAAAGGAGGCCGACCTTACAGATGCCTTTCACGCCCGTCCGCATCCGAGAGCATCCCGCTCACATCTTCTCTACCACAAAGCCCCCTCGAGACTAATGGTTTTATAACGACCCGCCGTGATGGGAAGCTCAACAGCCGCATTAACTCCACCCGCAGGACATACCGCCGAAAACCAACTGCTCAAACAGGGAGCTCCTTCAGGCAGTTGTCAGTGCTGCCAAACAGGAAGGGGGAAAGCTGACATTCGGAGGGAGCACTGGCTAAACTGGTGTCGAGGCTCGGACTCCCACTCGTCAATCGGTGAAATTGTGGCGACAGTTACAAGTAATCGGCAGGCTAAGCGGCCCATCCGGACCCCCCCACCATGACCTGCTCGCGAAGCAGAGAGGCTCGCCTCCTCATTTGCCACTGCACCTGCACTGACAATCTACCAGCTGTGAGACACGTGACAGATTGACAGCGCTCCTGCCAGCAAGAAAATGATCAAGTAGACGGGCCTGTGAGGATTCAGTCAAACACCCAAACATCCCTCACCCTCCTCGAACTACGTCGGGCACTTAAAACGAGTGGGAGATACTTCCCCGGGGTGAAAGGAGTACATATCCATGATACACCAATGCAGGCTCCGATGGTTCATCGCCTTCTCAATCTCATCAAACGCCTCCTGGGAGGCCGCAAACTACAATCAAAATGGGAAGGAGGCTACCATCATACCCAACCTAAGCCCAAAGATCCTAGGTGCCAGCGCCTATTCCCTCTCAGCTGTGTGGTGCAAAACCATGGATGCGGATCAGTCCTAAACAGGCTACACCTGGGTTGGGTCGGTCCGCTCCATCAAGACCTCTTTGCCTACAGGCGGGCATGGAACAGCTGAATGCCTTTCCACTCTTCTCTGGCGCTGCCATTCCGGATGTTACCACAGTAGCCTTCCTCGATCTCAGAAAGCCTTTTGAACTCGCCAACATGCCGATGATCCTTCGCTTCTGTGGTCCGCAAGGGAGTATGCGGCAGACTCTTTGTAATGGTCAAAGATTCCTCCGGTACGAGCGGCTAGAGTTGCCTTTTTCAGGGGGAGACGTCTTCAACTCCATCAACACGAAAACGGCCGAACACCACAGTGGCAGCATTCTGAGCCCCTGCCTGTTTAACATTATACGGAAGAACTCATCTCTCTCCGACTCCCAACCGGAACTAAGCTTCTCTGCTATTGCGGACGACCTTGCCCTCTACTGCACTGGACCCGCCACGCACCAACGAGTCTCAGAACCGTGTGACTGATATAACCACCAAGTGTAAGGGGAAACTAGGCTTGAAGCTGAATGTGGCCAAAATCAAGGCCATGGCCTTGGGTTTGTGACGCGCCGCGCGCGCGCGCCCCGCCTCCTATATTCCTGGCACACCACTCCTCCTGGTCACGTCGCACCAATACATGGGGCATCTGGCTCGACAACCGTCTCAACCTCCGCAACAACACGTAGACTTACCGCAGGAGCGCGAAAACAGCAGGATCGCCGTCCTTAAAGGGCAATCACTGGCTTAAAATGAGGGGCCCAGTTTCCAGGTGATGCGCCACCTTTACATTCACGCCATCGCCTCTCTCCTGGATTATAGCGCTCATGCCTTATCTCCTCACGAAAACACCTACCCAAAAACTAGAGGCCAACCACAAACAGCGCCCTGAGAGTCATCATCAAACGCCCCCTCCAGATGGACTAAGGTCTGCAACCCTGCACAGGAGTGACAGGTAGTCCCACTCGGCGCCGTATCGAAAGAACGGAACGCCTGCTGCTCCGCCAAAATGACCCATCTGCCCTACCCCTACGAACCTCCCGCCACGGTTGCAATCACTTGCCAGGCCCCGCAACAACCTTCGCGCAATGTTGTCCAGGACGTGAGCTTGCAGAAGCAATTCTCACTGAGGGGGAATTCACGCAACCCTCGTCAAATAAGGGCGAGGACTTCCTCACCCGAAGTTCGATACACCACCGCCTTGGAGCTCTCCTCCAATCATTCACATCACTACACCAGGGCTTGAGCACCCAAACGGACACTGGCTCCCCGGCTGCCTTACGCTTGAAATGCTACAGGTCCATGGATGATTGACGACCCCTGCTTCCCTCACTATTACACAGACGGGTCAGTAGATCCTGCAACAGGAGCAGCCGGGAGCGGCTTTTTGTGAGCGGACAAACACACGAAACAATGGAGTCTAAACATGGCCAGCCGCCTCAGGCTGAACTAGTAGCCATTCGGGGCGCTCTTCACCACGCCCTGGGAGAGGGCACTTCCCCTATGTCATCATTACAACAGACCAAAAATCCTCTATCCAGCTCTCAGAGAACACACCAGCCACAGGATAACATTCACCTCCTCACCTCCACTCTTCTTTCTGGCCCAGCGGACTGGCCTGCACGTATCGTCGGCTTCAAAATCACCCTCAAATTGGTTTCCCAGCCATGTAGGCCTTAGTGGCAACGAAGCAGCTGACAGAGCTGCCCAAAATTCGCCGCTGCCCTTGTCCAGCCCCACCACGGCTGTTCTGCCCAACCTCTCCCAAAACCTCTACTCAAAATTAAGTCTGCCTCGCACGCATTGTCCCGCCAGCAACACGAGGCCACAGTCGCCCTACATCACACCTCTGCCTCCTGGTAGCTGCTGCTGCAACAGCTTACCACCACTTCCCCATGACCCCATCCATCCCCCCACACTTACGGGGAGACTACAACCGTCTCCGCCTCGGCTTCCCTGATTTGAGGGAAATCCGCCAGGGAGAGGACATCACCTGTGATCACTTGCCAGGTTCACCTCACCCTTTGCACTCCAACACTACCTCCTGAAGTTCAAGGCAAACGTCCCACCTTCAGGGAAACGCCTCCCACTCATCCGCAGCCCGGACACCCAGGTGCCGCCCGCCGCTGCTGCTGCGGAATTAGATCTGTCCCTTTGGCCACTCTCACCTCCACCGTTCGGGAGTACCCCCCACCACGGTAGCTCTAACACACTGGCCCTGTTTTTATTGGTATGCGCATCATTCCACATGGCGGGCTGAACTGCTATAGGCAAAAGCTCGCGTCAACCACAGTGTTGACAAAATATTAACAACACAGAGAGAGAGAGAAGAGAGAGAGGAGATTTTTTTTTTGAGAGGGAGAGAGAGAGCGGAGATTTGAGAGAGAGGAGAGAGAGAGGAGAGAGAGAGAGAGAGAGGAGAGAGAGAGAGAGAGAGAGAGAAGAGAGAGAGAGAGAGAGAGAGAGAGAGACAGAGAGAGATAATGAGGAGAGTGAGAGAGAGAGATGAGAGAGAGAGAGAGACGAGAGAGGAGAGAGAGAGAGGATGGAGAGGAGGAGAGAGAGAGCCAGGGAGAGAGACGAGACCGAGAGAGAGGAGAGAGAGGAGAGAGACCGGAGCTCGACGAGAGAGAGGAGAGAGAGAGAGAGAGGGAGAGAGAGAGGGAGAGAGAGAGGAGAGGGAGAAGAGAGGAGAGAGAGAAGGAGAGAGGAGGGGAGAGAGGAGAGAGAGTGTTTTACGGTTTTTTAAGTTAATGGAAAAAAGCTACTCAATATTCCCAAATTTTAAAAATTTTTTGTTTTTCTTACAACATGAGTTTTTAGAAATGATAAAAGTTCGTCCTCAATCTCAAAAATCTAGACTGACACAGTGACTTGTAATCAATGACTTATTAATGTGGGAAATTTGCCCTGCTGCCCCAAATAAAAATGGGTGATAAAAACGAGTTGGCACCGGCCGCCTCTCACCCCTTATAATGAAGCATAACGTTTTTCACAGGGGAGTTTTTTTAATAGGGACTTTTGTCAATTTTAAATTCCCGTCATGACAGTTCAATAAACTTTTGTTTCGCTCATCCTGTGTTTTTTTATTACCAATGATACATATCCTAACTTTTCTCCAGTATTTGTGGCAAAGGGAGTAAGCCTTTTTAACTCACAATAAATTCGCATCAAATTGACTGTTTTTGGGCCCTCATTTACCCTTGACAGCATTATGCATTTTTTTTTACCCCTGTTTTTAAAATTATATAATTTAATCACTGTTCTTTTCGATCATGCATCATTTTTTTTTTTTTAAGGTTGATAGTAAAAAGGGTTTATGTTTATGTCTTAGCCCCTTAATGTATGATGTTTTTTTTACTTTCTTCTGATATTTTTCTCTTCAAGTATACCAAATGAAAATATATCAAAATATGAAACCAAAAAGTTTGGGCACTATTATTCAATGTAAAAATTTACGATGCAAAACCAAAAGATTTTTAAAAATCGCAGTAACTAAGTAGGTTTTCCAATGACAAAATTTTGCAAAATCCAAATGAGATTTAGTTTTAAAGGGGCTAGAGAGGGACATCACAGCACGGGGGGGTTTTAGAGGGAACTCACAGAGGAGGGTTAGAAAGGAATATCACAGCACTAAAGGGGTTAGAGGGGACATCACAGCACGTGAAGGGGTTAGAGGGGGGGCATCCAGAGGGAAAGGGCTAGGAGAGCTCACAGCAGTGGGGGTTTAGAAAAGGACATCACAAAAGTAAAAGGGTTAAAAAAGGGACTCACACCCGAGAAGGGTTAGAGAGGACACTCAGCAGGAAGGGTTGAGAGGGACACACAGCACTAAAAGGGTTAGAAGGAACATCACAGCACGTGAGGGGTTGAGGGGGCATCACAAACTTTAAGGGGTTAGGGGGGACTCACAGCACGTGAGGTGTTAAAAAGGGGATTTACAGCACAAAAGGGAGAGAAGGCATCACAGCACGGAAGGGTTGAGGGGGGACATCACAGCAGTAAAGGGTTAGAGAGGGACATCATAGCACGTAAAGGGGTTACAGGGGGACATCACAGCACGTAAAGGGTAGGAGGGACTCATAGCCGTGAGGGTTTAGAGAGGGAATAAAAGCACGGGGGGGGTTTAGAGAGGGAATCACACACGTGGGGGGTTGAGGGGGACACACAGCAGGAGGGGTTAGAGAGGACCACCCCGCACGGAGGGGTTAGGAGGGACTCACAGCACGTGGGGGGTTAGAGGGGACACACGCACGTGGGGGGTTAGGGAGGACATCACAGCAGGGGGGGGGGTTTAGAGAGGGACATCACAGCACGTGAGGGGGTTAGAGAGGGTTTGAAAAATTGTTCTTTGCGTCTTGTAGCTAAGTTTTTTTACATGCAGAAGAGTTTCGATCGTCGCTAACCCCCACCTACTTCTTTTACCCAGCAATGGTAAGAATGAGGGTCCATTTGGGGTTAAATGTATTTTTTGTTTTCCCTACTGTGATACAATACTTTGAAAAATACAAAATTAGTTATACAATTTTTGCTTTATTTTTTCATGTAGAACAAAAACATATAGTCGGGGAATTAATTATCTTTTCCTGTACTAAAAAAAAGGTTTACGTTTGTATTAATAAAAGAAAAATATAGTGTTCCCCTGCTTAAAAACCTTAGTTTTTTGGTATATGGGGGTTGTGTATGTGTGGGGGTTGGTGTGTGTGTGTGGTGTGGTGTGTGTGTGTGTGTGGTGTGTGTGGTGTGTGTGGTTGTGTTGTGTGGGGTTGTGTGTGTGTGTGTTGTGTGTTGGGTGTGTGTGGTATGTGGGTGTGTGTGTGTGTGTGTTGTGTGCGTTGTGTGTGTGGGGTGTGTGGTGGTTTGTGTTGTGTTTTGGGGTGTTGTGGTGTGGTGTGGGTGTTGTGGGTGTGTGGTGTGGTTTTTTGTGGGGGTGTGGGGTGTGGTGTGGGGGTTGTGGTGTGTGGTGTGTGTGTGGTGTGTGTGTTGGTTGTTTTTGTGTGTGGTTTGGTGGGTTGTGTGGTGGGGGTGTGTGTGGTGTGATGCATTTATCGCCCCCTACCACCCTTATTTTATATTACATATCCGTTTTAAATTTTTTTTTTTTACATTCTCTTCATATTTTTTCTCGGTTTCCCCATTATTTGCAACAATTACGGTATTATTTCATTTATAATAGAATTCCCTACACAATTGGGGGTATGATTTATGATTACCAATTAATTCTAGGAAAAATTCTCTCTATAAACTTCCGTCGCAAATAAATTTCTTTTGGAGATTGATATGTTTTCAAGGGAAAAGAGAGAAAGTGTTTTCATGGCCTCACTCTTCTTCCTCTTGGACCTACACGCCTCTGTTCTTCCCTTGCCGCGGCACTTTTTAAAATAGATTTGGGTTTAGTTAGGGGTTAAATCGTGGGGTTGGGTGATTAGGTTAGGTTAGTGATCTAAAGGTGGGGGGCAAGTTAGTTTTATTTCAAAAGTATGTCCTATACACCTTTCCTATTTAAAAAAATTTTATTCTCTGAAAATAGTAATTGCGGGCGGAAAATCGAGAAAGTTTCTTTGAACCTTAGGTAAACGAAACCATACTCCGAATTTTGTAGAGACTGTAGAAATTTGGCCCCAAGTGTGAAAATTTACCCAATTTTCCCTTTTGGCATTGCATAAACCCGTGTTGATTTAATTTAAACATCAATACCTAATTCTTCAAACCAAAACCCGATGGCTAAAAATAAATAGCCTTTCCTATGTTATTTTTTTTGCTTCCACAAACAAAAAACAAGATGAATAATCCCAGACTCCCCTATCATTCTTTTAATTTCCCCTTTGGCAAAAATATATGCCTAGCCAGTGACCCTAATTAAGGTTTATGTGGATAAGGAGGAACGAAGTGAATAAGTGAAAAAACAAAGAAATAGGAAACAGGGAAAAATAATAACCACACAAAAAAAACCAACTTTTTTCTTTTTCATTTTTTTTCTTTATACTTTTTTTTCCGGGAATATTCCCGTTTTATGGAAAGTATGTGGCGTTTACTCTTGAAACCGGGTTTGGTTTTGTTAGGTTCGGATAGGGTAGGTTAGGTTTTCCTGAATATTGTGTAACTTTGTGAGGGAAACACAATGTGGGGGATTTTCATGAAAATCCTATGTTTTTGTTTTTGGACCCACAGCCAAGCGACTTCACTCGGAAACCACATACTAGCATAGAGAACGGGAAAGTAAAAGAGGGGACAAGGCTGGCGGGAGGGATACAGGGGGCGCCGCTTCCATCCTGTTGGCGGGACGATCAAACCCCGTAAAATACTCTAATCTTCTCTTTTAAAAACTTTCGCTAAATAGAAACTTTTCCCAAACCCTTTGACTATTCAATTCACTATTTTTCGGAAGTGGTAAGATTTTTTATGCAAACCGTCATACTGAGGGCATGTGGCAAGTAAAAACGGCATTGATTCACAATTAGTACTTTAGTCAACTCATACCTACTCGAAACTCGTGAACGGGGATAAAGCTTCAAATTAACCTGTCTTTAAAAAAAAAAAGTCCCTTGCAATATTTACTTCTTCTCTTTAAATTCCCCCCTTTTTCTCCCCTTTTCATCATTTGGGGTGTACGAGCGAGACAGGAGTGTCTAGAGGAAGAGTAGCAGACTGAAAAACCCGAAACCCTAACAAAAAGGTGAGAAAGAAGTAATAACAAAAAAATTTACAATACAAAAAATCACCTTGTAGCAAGGATAATGACTTTCTTTTTAAGCCAAAAACGAGACTAAAGAAAATGCTTAATTTAAACTAAATGACCAATATGTAAAAAACAAGATAATTTCCCTAAAAAAAACACAAAAAAAATATAAAAATAATTTCACCACCAGGGAGAAAGCAATAAAATAAATTTAGTTTACTGATAGATCCCCGTGCAAATTTTACGGTTTGTACTTTCTTAAAGGTACAAGAATGGTGTTTTGCTATGTTTCCCGAGGAAGTAGTAAAAGCTTCAGCATATACAGATATCACTCAAAAAAAACGGGTTTTAAAAAAGCCCCCGTATTTCGGGGCTGCTTCATCAGCTTTTTAGTCGAAACCACCGGCGGATCCCCCGGGGAAATTCCGGTGCCCCCCTTCGGGTTTATTGAGGGAAAGGGGAGGTTAGGGATCCCGGCAGTGGTGTGTGTCTTTTTTTGTGGTGTGTGTGTGTGTGTGTGTGGTGTGTGTGTGTGTGTGTGTGTGTG
>JACEEZ010014981.1:0-10000 GCA_016584305.1 Chionoecetes opilio
AAAAACGAATTAAAACTCTGAAGAGTTTCCCACACGATTTTAAAAAATCCTGATGATTAAAGGGACAGCACACAATAACATCCATGTAAGCGTTACTTCAAGCCCGGATAGTATCAAATAGCACCCTTTTTGAACAAGGGTTGCTTATTAAATTCTCGACCATTATTTTTCACCTAGTGTTTTAAAAAATCCTCCTCAGTATAAAGACTCGCGGTTACTCTCCCACAAAATGCATCTACCTGTTTGGCTAATCGCCGCAATTTTGACCCCACGTGAATGAGGATAAAAAAATAGTAAATTTTTGTCAAAGAAAAAAAATCAGTTGGAGCATCTAAACGCACAATCGCATGTTCAGCCCCTCTTTTAAGCTGTTTTGACCTTTAATAGGTAAGGCAAAAATATTCAAAAGGGTCAGAGACAACATAAGAATTTCCAACCTTTACGTTAATGTTTTTAAATTGTTAATGTTAAAAAGGCCATTAATTTAGCCGCCAAAAATTTTAACCAGCGTTTATAGTCCCCTTGAAAGTCCGGACAATTTTCATCCTAGCTGTCTCAAATAAAACTGAGACCCCACCTGGATTGAAAAGGTCTCGCTTGGCTTGGGCATGAAAAGGAAGGGCCCTGCTATAACATGATTGGCAGCAAAAAGGTTAGCTTCATGAGGTCAGCGATCCTTAAAGGTCTATAATGATAAAAACCATGCATACATGCATTTCACTACATGATTTAAAAGAAAAGTAGTTAAAAACCGGGGTCGTAGATTATAGCCGTGCATGCCTTTTTACTTCGAAGGTCAGTCGACCCTTCCTTTAGTTATAATGAAAGAAACATGCAATAATACATTACATAACATGATGTAAAAAAAAAGTAGTTAACTTGGGGTCAAAATTATAGCCTGCATGCCCTTATTAGCTTCTAAAGGGGTCATCGACCCTTTCCCGAAGATCTAAAGAAAGAACATGAATACATACATTTACATAGCATGATTAAAGAAAATTAGTTAGACTCGGGGTCGTAGGTTATAGCCGTTTATACAAAGTGTATTTATCTCAAGTAAATGAATTTTCCCCGGCGAGTTAAACATGAAGCATGTATTGCATGTTTTTTAATTATAGACCTTTTTAGAGGACGACTGACGTTCATGAAGCTATACCCCGGCCTAGTACTCGCTGCGTCAGCTCGTCTCGACAAGGCCAAAAAAGGCCTCTCTTCCTTAATTCACGGCCAAGCGCTGCTTTTGGGTTAAAAATTTAGTTTTTGTTTTAAAAAATTTCGTCTCCCTCAAAACCCGAAAATTTCCAACACACATTCAATAATGTATTTTCACACTGAGATAAGTTTGTGCCACACCCCGCCACCAAAATTTTTGTTTGATTTTTCCTTACCGATAATTATTCAACAGGTAGACTCACCTTGGAATGTGGTGATGAGTCAATGGTCCAGTAATTCACTTTTTCTTTAATCTGTAACGTTGGAAATGTTAATCTGTGTTTCGTGAGGATGTAGAGACGCCAGGGTAATTGAGGTAGATTATTTTTAAATCTCAATATTCACTTTGACGAAATATACAGGAGTCCCTGTTAAGCTCCGTCTCACCCTGGGTAGAAGGGGCAGTCCCCCTTCTACCTATCTTGCAAGGAGTCTGGCCCCCTGCCAAGCATTTTGAAAAACTCCATTTTTTTTTTATCTACATTCCCTCTGCTCCCTTTAAACAATAGAAAAGAGAAAAGTAATGTTTTACCAAGAAAAACATAATATAACTACTCTTAAAATATCTATTATGTTACCATTTATTTTAAGAGATGCATAATTGGTCGTACTCTAATATAACCAGGGGCCGCCTTCTATTTTTGCTAGTCTGCGTAACTGGTACCGGGCCACACTGGCTGCCACCCCCTACTAATACATACGTTTCTCCCCTTTTAAAAAAATGCCTTAACAACTTGGTGGCGGGACTCTCGGGCCACCTCCTCCCAAGGGGGGTCTTGGGTGCCTGCTTCCAGCCAGCGGCCCAAAGGGGGCGAGGTGATCCCCCCGTGTCTCTTCCCCCCAGCGCTCTTGGCCTGCGGGATCCGTCTCCCACTCATAGGCTTGGCACACCGGATGGGGCCCCCTTTAACCGTGACCAGTCAGGTCACACGGGCGGGGGCTCAGGTGTCTGCGTTAAAGAAAAAAAAGGTCCCAAGAAAGGCACCTCATCTGGAAGAGAGTACACTTAGTGGGGCTGAGCTTGAGATTAGCCTTCCTCAGACGGCGCAACACTTCCCCCCCCCCGCTCCCCCCAAAAATCCCTCCCACGACAAGTAGTACACATTGTCGAGATAGACTTCCACTGCACCCCCCCTCGAGCCCCTTTCTCCATTAGGTGCTCAAAACACCCCGGGGCGTTGGAGGACCGAAAGGCATCCTTTAAAGTGCCACAGGCCCTCCCCCCTGAAGGAAAAGGGGTTTTCCCCTTGTCCTCCGCCATCTCCACTTGGTGATAGCCGGGTTTTAAAAGGCAAGTTTAAAAAAGAAAAAGCCCAAATCTTAGCTTTGATAGTTGACAGCCGTGGTAAATGATACATCAAACTAAAAGTCAAAATAAAACTAGCAGACGATAGGTGGGCGGGTTTGGGGAATTTTACAAGGGGGAAATTTTCCGCGGGAAAGGCCCCGCCATCCCCTTTGGGGGCAGTCTCATTCCCAAAATTTGTCTTGAAACGCATGAGTATTTTTTAGGGGATTTTTTGGAAAAAAAAAGCGCTTAAGCCGTAAAAACAGTTGTTTTTTTCCCTTGACGGCTCAGGGGTTTTTACCCCGCCTTCGGAGGGTCTGATGTTGGCCCCCCGCCCCTTGGTGGCCAGGCTGAATTTTTATTGGCACCTGTGATCATAGGTGAAGATCATTTTCTGTGATGGCACCATCATTTTTTTGTGATGGTCAACCATCAGTTTTTTCTCTGCTCCCCCCTGGGTTTCCCCCCGCCCTACTTGAAGTCACAGTCGAAAGAACATGATGTACATGCGGGTTTCTTCGGCCCTCAAAGATGGATTTACAATTTCTCCTTGGTAGAACTTGAAAACCGGGGCCTTATGCTCACCTCCAGGCCTTTTCGACCAGTTAAAGATGGCCCAAAAGAGTTGGCCTGGGGAGATTCGGACTCGGGGCAAAGACCACCATTCCAAGACGCTAACCCTCGGGCACTGCCTCCCCAAAGTTTTCAGACAAGGGTTTTACCTTCTCATACAACCTTATCTGTAAACTTTGTATCTTACCGCTTTTATCTTACGATACAATCCGATGGGAAGGGTCATTTTCAGGTAACGTGCCCCTGCCCAAGGCTACAGTTTGGGATGAGGACTTACAGATAATAGGGTTCGATTCGTCCACGGGGCAACGCTGATTTTAAACGTTTCATCCCAGCGATACCCCCGATTCTCACGACACAAATTACCAAAAGGAATTGATTTTCCTCTTCAAATCTCTATTTTGTGTCCATGTCTCACATCCATAGACTAAGACAGGGATTGTAACGCCGCTTTTGTTTCTTTACAAAATTTTATTTTTTTTCCTCTGCCAACACCCAAGGATAAGGCCCCGGGGAAACCTTTAAATACACTAGAAATAAAACTTTGGTTTCCCTTTTGGTAACAGATTTTTTTCCAGCCGAGATTGAGGCACTAGAATGTTAAAACATATTACTCCCTCAACACCCTTTCCCGGGCCCTTTTTACTTTCTTTACACCACCCCCGAGCAACAATCTGAAAGAATTTTTTTTATTTTAGGGGGTTAAAATGAGATATAATTTTGATCACTCCCCGAAAAATCTCGGGAATTTCCTTTACACAACTATACCCGAATATCCACACTGTAGTGCTCAATTACAACCCCAACCGGGCTGTAGTACGGTACGGTAGGTAAAATTTTTTTTGTAATTCTACCTCGATAAATTTTCTACGTAAATTACCGTCCGTACCGTACTACAGCCCTGGTTGGGGTTGAAATTGAGCACTACAGTGTGGTATTCGGGTCCTGTTGTGTAAAGGAAATTCCCGAGATTTTTCCGGGGAGTGATCAAATTATATCTCATATTAACCCCTAAAATAAAAAAATTCTTTCAGATTGTTGCTCGGTGGTGGTTTTAAGAAAGTAAAAAGGGCCCGGGAAAGGGTGTTAGGGAGAAATATTGTTTTAACATTCTAGTGCCTAAAATCTGGGCGGGAAAAAAATTGTTCCCAAAAGGGGAAAACCCCTAAGTTTTATTTCAGGTATTTTAAAGGTTTCCCCCGGCCTTATCCTTGGGTTTTGGGCAGGGGAAAACCAAATAGAATTGTAAAGCAAAAAAAAGCGGCGTTACAACCCCTGTCTTAGTCTATGGATGTAGACATGGACACAAAATAGAGATTTGAAGAGGCAAATCAATTCCTTTGGTAATTTGTGTCGTCGAGAATCAGGGGTATCGCTGGGATAAACGTTTCAATCAGCGTTGCACCGTGGCGAATCGAACCCTATTATCTTTAATCCTCAGTCCCAAACTGTACCTTGGGGCAGGGGCACGTTCCCCTAAAAACTGATCCTTCCCATGGGATTGTATCTGAAAGATAAAACGCGGTAAGATACAAAGTTTACAGATAAGGTTTATGATAAGGTAAAACCCTTGCCCTGTAAACTTTGGGGGGGCAGTGCCCGACGGGTTAGGCTTGGAATGGTGGTCTTTGTCCCGAGTCCGAATCTCCCCAGGCAACTCATTTGGCCATCTTTAACTGGTCGAAAAGGCCTGGGGTGAGCATAAGGCCCCGGTTCAATTTTCCCTACCAAGGAGAAATTGTAAATCCATCTTTGAGGGGCCCGAAGAAACCCGCATGCTACTTTCATGTTCTTTCGACTGTGACTTCAAGTAGGGCGGGGGGAAACCCAGGGGGAGCATGACCCAAAAAACTGATGGTTGACCATCACAAAAAAAACTAGGGTTTGCCATCACAGAAAATGATCTTCACCTATGATCACAGGTGCATAAAAAATTTCAGCCTGGCCACCAAGGGGCGGGGGCCCCCATCACGACCCTCCGAAGGCAGGGTAAAAACCCCCTGAGCCGTCAAGGGAAAAAAACATACTGTTTTTACGGTTTTAAACGCTTTTTTTTTCCTAAAAAATACCTGAAAATACTCATGCGTTTTCCCAAGACGAATGTTGGAATGAGACTGCCCCCAAAGATGGCGGGGCCTTTCCCGCGGCAATTTCCCACCTTGTCAATTCCCCAAACCCGCCCACCATCGTCTGCTAGTGTTATTTTGACTTTTAGTTTGATGTATCATTTACCCCCAGGCTGTCAACTTCAAAGCTAAGACTTGGGGCTCTTCCTTTTTTAACTTCCCTTTTTTTAAAATCCGGCTACACCAAGGGGAGATGGGGAGGAAAAGGAGAAAACCGTTTCCCCTTTCGGGGGGCAGGGCCTGTGGCATTTAAATGGATCCCTTGGGGCCCTCTAAACGCCCCGGGGTGTTTCGAGCACCTAAGGGAAAAGGTGCTCGAGGGGCGGGCAGTGGAATCTATCTCGAAAATGTGTACTACTTGTCGTGGGGGGTATTTGGGAGGAGCTGGGGAAGAAGTGTTGCGCCGTCTGAGGAAGGCTAATCTCAAGCTCAGCCCCACTAAGTGTACTCTCTTCCAGCATGGGGTGCCTTTTTTGGGCACCTTTTTTTTTTCTTTAACGCAGCCCTGAGCCTCCGCCCGTGTGCCCCTGACTGTGTCACTGGTTAAAGGGGTCCCCGATCCGGGTGCCAACGCCTATGAGTGGGAGAGGGACCCAGCGAGGCCAAGAGGCGGGAGGAAGAGACACGGGAGGACCCTACCTCGCCCCTTTGGTCCGCTGGCTGGAAGCAGGCCCCGAAGCCCCCATTGGGAGGAGGTGGCCCCCGAGAGCCTGCCACCAATTTGTTAAGGCTTTTTTAAAAAAGGTAGAAACGTATGTATTTGTATGGGGGGGCACCCAGTGGGGCCGGTACCAGTTACTGCAGACTCAGCAAAGATAAAAGGCGGCATGGTTTTTTGAGGTACGACCATATTAGCATCCTTAAAATAAATGGTAACATAATAGATATTTTATAGAGTAGTTATTTTATGTTTTTCTTGGTAAAACATTACTTGCTCTTACTATATTTTTAAAATAGGGGGGCAGGGGAAATTGTAGAAAAATAAACAGGGAGTTGTCAATGCTTGGCAGGGGGCCAGACTCTCTCTGCAACGATAGGTAGGGGGCGACTGCCCTTCTCCTAGGGGTGAACGGAGCTTAACGGGGGACCCCTGTATATTTCGAAAAAGTGTAATATTGTGTTTTAACAAAAATTACCTCAATTACCCTGGCGCCCTCTACATCCCACAAAACCCACAGATTAACTTTCCACGAAACAATTTAAAAAAACTGAATTCGGGACCTTGCTCATCATCCACTTTCCCAAAGGGTGAGTCTCCCTGTTGAATAATTATCGCGTAAGGAAAAATCCAAACAAAAATTTTGGTGGCGGGGTGTGGCACAATATTATCTCAGTGTGAAAATTTAAAATTAGTTAAAACTGTGTTTTGGAATTCGGGGTTTTGAGGGAGACGAAATTTTTTTAAAAACAAAAACTAAATTTTAAACCCAAAAGCAGCGCTTGGGCCGTGAATTAAGGAAGAGAGGCCTTTCTTTGGCCTTGGGCGAACGAGCTGACGCAGCGAGTACTAGGCCTGGGTATAGCTTCATGAACTCAGTCGTCCTTTTGAAAAAGGGCTATAATAAAAAAACATGCAATACATGCTTCATGTTTAACTCGCCTGGGAAAAATTTATTTTCTTGAGATAAATACACTTTGTCATGAACGGCTTAACCTAGACCCCGAGTCTAACTAATTTTTTTTTCACTCATGCTATGTAAATGTATGTATTCATGTTCTTTTTTTAGATCTTTGGGAAAGGATCGATGACCCCTTTATGAAACTAATAAGGGGGGGCATGAGGGCTATAATTTTGACCCCAAGTCTAACTACTTTTTTTTACATCATGTTATGTGAATGTATTTCATTTTACTTTCTTATAACTAGGAAGATCGACTGACCCTTTTGAAGCTATAAAACATGCACGGGTATAATCTACACCCCCCTTTTTAACTACTTTTCTTTTTAAATCATGTTGTAAATGCATGTATGCTGTTATTTTCATTTAGACCTTTAAGGATCGCTGACCTTTATGAAGCTAACCTTGTTGCTGCCAATCATGTTATAGCGGGCCCTTCCTTTTCATGCCCAAGCCAAGCGAGACCTTGTCAAAAACCTTAGGTGGGGTCTCAGTTTTATTTGAGACAGCTAGGATGAAAATTGTCCGGACTTTTCAAGGGGGCTATAAACGCTGGTTAAAATTTTTTGGCGGCTACTTAATGGCTTATTAACATTAACATTTAATAACATTAACGTAAAAAGGTTGGAAATTCTTATGTTGTTCTACCCTTTTGAATATTTTTTTCCTTACCCTTTCAGGTCAATCAGCTTAAGAGGTCTGAACATGCGATTTTGCGTTTAGATGCTTCAACTGATTTTTTTTCTTTTACCAAAAATTTACTATTTTTTTTTTCCTCATTCACGTGGGTCAATATTGCGGCGATTAGCCAAACAGGTAATGCCTAGTGGGAGGTCCGCGAGTCTTTATACTGAGGAGGATTTTTTCCTCACTAGGTGATAATAATGGGCGAGAATTTTTAAAAAGCAACCCTTGTTCAAAAAGGGTGCATTTGCATACTATCCGGGCTTGTAAGTAACGCTTCCCTGGGTGTTATTGTGTGCTGTCCCTTTATCATCAGGATTTTTGAATATCGGTGGGAAACTCTTCAGAGTTTTTCATTTGTAGAATATCTTTTGTTTTCTAATTTACCTTCTCTGAGATCAAAATTTTCTGGGCGAGTCGCAGTATCAACTCGCGGGTCTGGAACGATCTCCTGATTACCCAAAACCCTTTTTTTCTATCCCCTGTCTATACTATTTTTTTATTTTGTTAAGCGAACTATCACGAGGCAATATCTTTTACTTAAAAGTTCAAACTTCACAGGCCCGAAGGGATTACCATTTTTTACAGGTTAGGAAATTTTATTAGCCCGTGGGCGCGCCAGGGGCTGCCGAGCGATGTTAAAACATTATAAAGGGGGAAAAAAGTATGTATGTTGTAGTATGGGGGGGGCGCCATGTGGCCGGCTACACCTAGTTCTGCCTCAGCAAAGATAGAAGGGCCGGATGGGTAAATTGAGATGTAGTACCATATTTTGCATCTCTTTTAAATAAAAGGTAACTAATAGATATTTATGAGTGTTATATTATCAGTTTTTTTCTATGGTAAACATTTCTTTCTCATTACTATTGTTTAAAAGTGGAGCGAGGGATATGTAGTAAATAAAAATGGGAGTTGTCAAATGCTTGGCAGGGGGGCCCGGGGCTCTCTCTGCCAACATAGGTAGAAGGGGGACTGTCTGAGCGGGGAGAGACGGACTTAAAAGGGACTCCTGTATATTTCGTCAAAGTTATATATTGTAGATTAAAAAATAATACTACCTCAAATTTTGGGGAGGCGGTAGCGAATGGTTGCTTTTCCGCTGGCGTTCTCGGTGACCGAGTTCGTCCCCGAAGAAAACCCCCAAAAATTTCTGCACCGTCAGTGCCCAAGAACACTACATGCCCTCTCATCAACCTTCCTTCGAAGCGAGTGCATCGGAGGACACAGGGGGGGATGGCCTCTAATCACAGGGGTCACTATAAGAATCCCCGCCTGCGCCACCAACGGCGAGGGCCAAACCCTCCGCCCCAAGTGAACCCAGGCCTACCCTCCAGCCCCGGATCAGCACTTTCCTACTGGCGCATAGCAGAAAATTTAAAAAAAAAAAAAAAAAAAATTCCCTGGGGTCTCTCTACATCCTCACAAACCACTGATTAAAAATTTCCCAAAGTTAACAATTAAAGAAAAAAGTGATTCTGGCCATTTACTCATCATCCACATTTCAAGGTGAGCTACCTGTATGAAAAAATTACTCGCATAAAGGTATTCCAAACAAAGTGTCTCGTGGACAGTGGGCCGCGCTCGGCTGGGCTGGGGCGAGGGTGTATTTTAAAAAACGTTGGGGGGACGCTGGCAAGGGGAAATAGGTGGGTGTGGGGGGTGCCACACGCCCCGAGAGCTGAGCTGCTCGGGAAAAAGTACGCGGGCAGAGCCTTGAGGGCCACCAGGTCGGGAAAAAAGACGCTGTGTCGCCTCCGCCAGCGTTTTTATTGGGTCAGCATGCGGCGTGATGTGGAAGGAACGCCGGGAGGAGTTGCCAGAGGCCAGTCGCCGGCGGCCAGGGAGCAGGGAAGGGCTAAGGTTGTTTCACAGGCTGCCAAGGGTAGACGAAGCTCCTGTGGCTAACGGCGCCTGGGTGAAAGGTGACAGCTAGCTGTGCTCCGGTTTGTGTGGTAAAGTGGCGTCCTCTCGCCGCCCGGTGGCCGTAATGACAAAGGGAAAGTAGGTGACTGTGGTAGTGCCCTACGACGGCCGCAGAGGTCGGGGTCATGAAGTGTTGGGTTTGTTGTGTTACCTAGTACAGGAATGAAAGAAGTGGAGGTGTTCTCTATCCCTGGTGTGTGTAGTGGCGTGTGGTGATGTGTATAGTGACCTTGAGCTTGTACTGTTAGTTACTTGAATATACAGCAGAAAAGGACCCCTGTGTTTGCCTAAGGCTTCTACCTGAGTGTGTGAATAGCCAGACAGTAGGAAAGCAGCCTGGTAAGTCCTCAGTTCTAGTACGAGCCTGGTAAACTTGCTACGCGTCCCCTCTGCTAGCACCTGCTACTTCACTGCTCTCACGAAAGCAGCCCGGAGCAGGTATTAGGAGCCTAGCTGAGGACAGTAGGGGCGGGGGCGTAATAATATATACATATATATATATTATATATAATATATATATATATAATATATATATATATATATATATATATATATATATATTATACCGTATTTTAC
>JACEEZ010014981.1:15000-20414 GCA_016584305.1 Chionoecetes opilio
GTTAGGTTTGGTTAGGTTAGGTTATCGGTGGGTCAAGCCCCCGCTAGGTTAAGTTAATTTTGGTTAGGCAAATTTCTCTAGATATAAGGAAATACCCTAGATCTAGGGAATTTTAACCCCCTAAACAACTCTTAAATTACGTGTTTCCGACGCATAATTTGTTCCCCACCCGAAAACCCCGCATTCCCACAGGTGCCCAAATTTGTTTGGGGGAAGGGGGGAGAGTATGGGCAAACACTAGAATTTTACCAAACTTATATACATATTGTAGAAAGATATAGTTGTTAGACTAATACTCATACAGACACAACCTCCCCTTCCAGAGGCCCCCCAACCATATAGGAGGTTTTGGTTAGGGTATTATTGATTAGGGTAGGTTATATTTGGTTAGGTTAGGTTAGATCTGGTTGGTTAGGTTAGATTGGTTAGATTTAGGTTAGGTTAGGTTAGTTTATCGGTGGGTCAAGCCCTCCCCTAGGTTAGGTTAATTTTGGTTAGGCAAATTTCTCTAGATATAAGGAAATTACTTTAGATCTAGGGAGTTTGTCTCTACACAATTTTAAATGACGTGTCTCCCACGCATTTTTTGCTCCCCACCCGAAAAACCCCGCATTCCCACAGGTGCCCAAACTTTCTTGGGGGTTAGTGGGAGAGTATGGGCAAACCTAGAATTTTCCGGAAAAACTAGTCAGTGTCTCATAAAATGACCGGGCAGTCTCGTCCATTTTTACCAAAAGCACTAATTTTAGGCAAGGAAAATCTAGTCAGTGTTTCAGAAAATGACTGCGCAGTCCTCGTCCATTTTTATCAAAAGCACTAATTTTACCAAGGAAAAAAATAGTCAGTGTCTCAGAAAATGACCGTGCAGTCCTCGTCCATTTTACCAAAAGCACTAATTTTAGGGAAGGAAAATCTAGTCAGTGTTCAGAAAATGACCGCGCAGTCCTCGTTCATTTTTACCGGTATCTTTCCCTTAATATCCTACAACCTTACCATTACCTTCGGCGAGAGTTCCCGGATTGTGTCAGGACGAGAATTTCGGTAGACGAGGAGTACCGGTACCGTTCTCATTATCCCTGAATGATGCGATTAGGTCACTTTGAATGTCTGCCTCTTAACGCCCTTGAATTATATGATTATATGGTCAACCATGATGTCTGCCCCTTTTTGTCCCCGAATTATTAGGTTAAATCAGGATGGCTGGCCCATTTTTGCCCTAGAAATATTTATTAAAAGTCAACAGGATGTTTTGCGCCTTAAATTATTGCCTCCAAATTGTTTATTTTGGTCAATCTGTTTCTGTCAAGGTACTCCTTAGTGGGGTACCGTTGATTCGGGCCGCCTATTTGTAGCATGCATACCAGCAGACAGGGCAGTTTAACGGTCGTTTTCAGAGACACCCAGTTTTTTTTTTCTGGCCTACAATATGGGCTTGTTCTAATGGAGATAGTTTTATTTTGCGCAAACCCATTGAAAAAAAAAAAAGGGATACTTTGTGGTTAAAGGGTTTGGTTAGGTTTCATTAAAACCTATAGGTTAGGTTAGGTTTCATTTAAAAACCTTTTAAGGTTAGGTTAGGTTTCATTAAAACCTATAAGGTTAGGTTAGGTTTCATTAAAACCCATAAGGTTAGGTTAAATTTTTTTTTTTCATATTCTTTTTTTTTTTTTTTTTTTGCGCAAAATAAAACTATCTCCGTTAGAACAAGCACCTATTGTAGGCCAAAAGAAAATAGTCGGTGTCTCTGAAAAAAGACCCCCCCGAAACTCGTCCAGTATGCATTTAATATAGCGGCCTGATTCAACTGGCGGCCCGAATCAAAATGTATCCCTTAGTGTAGGGGAAGCACACTCGGTTCACAACCGAGAAGTCCCGGGTTCGATCCCCGGGTGGAGCGGAAACAGTTGGGCTGTTTCCTTAAAACCCGAGCCCCTGTCCCCCCAGCAGTGAATGGGTACCGGGTGTTAGCGGGGTTTGTAAACCCCCCTCCCGGGGTGCTAGCTTCGGCCACTATAAGCACTAGCAGACAGCTCTCTGCTCGGGGTAGTCTGCGAGAGAGCTGTCTGGTTACAGCAGAGATCCATCTCAGCTGTGTCAATAACTGACGAAATTCTTCAATCATCATCATCAAACCCTTCCTTATCGCTTTAAACATGATACATCGATTTGTTATGTCAACCCAGATGCCAGCTGAGTAATCAGCTGATTAATGTTTGTAAACATTATTTATCACGTGACAGCCTTGTGATTGGCTGATAGATCTGAATAGATAATATAAACACTGCTGTGATTCGCTATTAGCGAGGATGACGTCAATGTATTCGCCAGCCAATCAGCTGTCTCTGTGGAGATACTCCGAGATACTCCTCCTTGCGCCCGGCGCAAGTCCATCCGGCGGATTATTCAAACAGCCTCGGCGCAAGAGGGGGGCGAGGGTTGCGCCGGAGTAGCATTTACACCATACTTACACCGCTTGACTTACACTTTTTTGCTGGATCTGGGCTCTGGTTCCTGAAATGTCGCAAATGGAAGAGGCCTTTTGTTATCTACGGTAAGTAACATCTAAACAAATATCTTTTTTTTCTACTATAATTTTGTTGGCCGGCCCCAGTCAGAACTTATCTTATTTGTGTGAGAAAAAAATATAATAAATAAAAAAAAATAAAAAAAAATTTTTTTCAGACCCGGGGTATTCATAAAACATTTGGGGCTACACCCCCCAATGCCCGGGCCAAATACCCCCCTTTTCAACACAAAAAAAATTTAAGAGACCTTACAGCTAGTTTTTAAAATATCATCAAATATGGTCGCTAGCACCAGTTGTCCGCAAGTTGTCTATCTAATTTATTAATCAAATTAGGGGACATTTGGAAGGGATCTTTAATACTCAGTATATTTTGCCTATTGTAGAGGGTTGTTTATGTTAAGAATGTCATGTATTTTGTTGTGAAAGGTATGTCGTGTTTTTTTAGTGAGTTATTATAGATTATTATTAATTTATAATAAAATTTTCAAACAGTATAGTGACACTATACATGCAAACACTGTATAGTACATAAGAAATTGTAGACGGGTCGTTTATGTAGTACAAATATGTAGTTTGTTGTGTATGTAGTCAGGTTTTTTAAGTGAGTTCAGTATAGTTTATTTATTAAGTTTAAATGAATTTTTCAAACTATAGTGACACAACACACAAAGAGGACACACACATACATTAGTCACCCCGCACGAGGGCGGGTTTGTAGCGTGTTGGTCCCCATTATTGGGTAGGCGGTTTCGAACCTCGCGCTCCCGGGGATTTTCACTGACAAATTCGAGCTTTTTTCCTGTCCCCTTGAGAAAGGGAAGGGGATGGGGGGGTGTGGTGTTAGTTCCAGCTTCCCCAAAGATCGTTAATAATGAGCCCCAAACTCGCACTGAGAGGGTGAAAAACTGGCGATCGCGAGCCAGCTGCGGGACAAGACCTGGGTGAAAACACACACACACCCACACACCACACACCACACACAGAAAAAAGAGAGAGAGGTGGTTTAAAAATTAGTTAATTTGATTTTGGATTGTATAGTAACTTTTTTATTGTGACCCTTTCATCACAATAGATGTTTTTCCCCCAGATATTATAGTTGTTTGGTAGTAGATATCCGGGACAAACAAGATATTCCAATCGTTTGAATAAATGTTATGGGTAAGAATATGTTGCTGTGTTTAGCTGCCATAAAAGAATTTAAAAAATTGAAGGCACATCCCCAAACTCAGCGTTCCGTGAAATAGGCCAGGTGTAGAGGGGGAGTATGTGGTATGAACCTAACATGATTATTGAGCGTTATAAACAGGACATGTTGTTTTGACATGGGGACTATAGTGTAGGGAAGCACGCTCGGTTCTCAAAAGAGAAGTCCCGGGTTCGATCCCCGGGGGGGCGGAAACAGATGGGTGTTTCCTTAAAAAAACCCCGCCCCGTCCACCCGCAGTGAAGGGTAGGGTGTTTTCCGGGGGTTTTTAACCCGCCTCCCGGGGTGTGGCTTTGGCCAACACTAAAAGCACTAGCAGACAGCTTCTAGGGGAGCTGCGAGAGAGTGTCTGGGGACAGCGGAGATCCATCTCAGCTGCGTCAATAACGACGAAAATTTTCAAACATCAAACATCAACATACAAGTGTCACAAGATAGAAAGCATTTATACAAATTAAAAAACCGGGTTGCAACCTATAAGTTTTATTTTTTAGCCATTTAACATTACCCTGGAACACCCCAGCTCTCTGACCCCCCTATATTCCCAATTAGAGTATTTTTGAAAGTTAACAAAAAAATTGGAAATTTTTGTCACTTTTGGCAAACCCCAATAAGCTTTTGGGGTGGGAAAACATGCACCCCCTCCCCCCCCTCTCCCCTGGGTTTTGATCCCACTCTCATCCCGCGCTCTCCGCTCACCCCAACCCTCTGTCACGTCGTCTTTTTGTTTCTCTCTTTTCAGCGTTTTTTTTCTCTCATTTGTTATAACCGTGCCGAATTTTTTTTCCTCATCGACTTTCCCGAAATACTTAATCTGTGTTCGGATGTCCTCAGGGAATTCCCATTTCTCCCTTAGCAATCTTACTCCAGCAGAGCAGTACTCATTTACTTTGCCCCTTCGTTTTAGCATCTTATTCCCCTTTCCCCTGCCCCGCCCTAAAATCCTCCTTTTCTTCCCCCATTCGCTTCTTGCTCTTCCCATGCATGAAGACCTTTTAAGTCGGCAATCCCCACATATTTTTTTTCATTTTACTCACTCTCCCTATCCACACATACTGTTTTGGCTATGAATTTTTCATACCAACATACAGACAGTATAAAAAGGGGCTAGATCCCACCTGGGTCAAAAGAGTAGGTATCGTAATAAAACCCAATGTACGGTATGTAAGTAATTTTTTGAGTGTTGATGTAGAGTACGTGTTCAAAGACAATAAATTTTAAATTTGCAATTCACAGACAGAGAGTTTCAATAATATCATTATGTTCAGTCAAGAATACTTTTTTGACGCCCCCCAATAAGGAACACATATCAAGACGTTTTTTGGCAAACAGAACGTTTCCAAATCTCGTACGACATGGGCTACGCTCAAGAATCGAAGGGGCAAAGTCTGGAAAAAGTTTAGTATCATATTTTTTACGACGCAAAGGCACAAAGGTAATTAATCCTACCCAAGCAATGTTATGTTTTTAAAAAATTTTTTTAGTAGGAGCGCGAGTTTTCGAGAGTTCTATTGCACTGAAATTATTTAAATTAAAAGAAGTGTGTGGCAGTTGTGGCAGTAGCCAGCGTGGTGGACAGTGACTCCAGTGGCCCGGTCGTGGTGTTTTTCTGGACTGTGCAACGAACTGGGGGGTCTGTATAGGAAAGTGAGAACACGACAGGGAAAACCCAGCTAAGGGGAG
>JACEEZ010014983.1:0-12500 GCA_016584305.1 Chionoecetes opilio
GGGGGAAAAAGAAGAATAATAGATAGAAGTAGATAATTAGAAAATAGATTTTTAGATATATTATATTATATATATATATATAAAATTATATATTTTATATATATTTTAATAGTATATATATTTTATATATTTTAATATATATGGTTAGTGATGGTTCGGGGGTGGGTTTTTCAAAAACCGCGTTTGGGGTTTGTCTTTGCGGTTGTCAAATTTTTCCCTACAACCGCGGTTGCGGTTGCGTTTGCGGTTATCAAACTTATGACAACCGCAGTTGCGGTTGCGGTTGCGGTTATCAATACTAGGAAAAATGCGTAATTATCCACTGGAATAATACGTATAGTGCGATGTAGCCACACTTGGTACATAATATATACTAAATACCTAATGTTAAACCCAAAAGACTACTGTATACTGGACTTGTTTCTGGGCTCCGCGCCAACCGCCCATGATCAGTGGAGGCTGATCGGAAAGGGTAAACAAGTTTCCTGAATACAGTAGACTATGGTTTATCAGTAAAAATGTATACTGTTATCTTCGTAATGTTTGTTATTAATATTATCAAATAAAAAACAGTAAAACACACTAATGAAATGCCATATTGAGACTCTAAAAATATTCGCATGAATTTAATATTCACTTAACTCTTCGCCATTTAATATTTTGCGAGAAAACTTAAAACATTAAAACATATCAATAGAAGCAAAATTGTATTAGTTTTCCATTGATATATTCTTTTTCTGAAAAATGAATTAGCACCATGCATATTTTAGCATTAGTTAAATATATAACTCATCTTGGAGATGATGTTATTACCGCCTTGGAGACACGCCCAATATTCTTGACCTTTTCCTAAAAACTAACCTTCTGCTACTCTGTGGTACTATTCTCTCCGTTGGATTCCTCCGATCACAATCGTATTTCTGTAACCTATCCTATTGCTCCGGTGCCGCCTCGGGACCCACCTAAGCGGAGGTGCTTCTGGCATTTCAACTCAGCTAAGTGGGAAGACCTAAGGTAGTACTACTCTGATTTTCCCTGGAATGATATAGATTAGATATATATATAGATAGATAGATAGATATATAGATAGATAGATAGATAGATAGATATACATTTTATATATATAAAATATATAATTATTTATAATATATATATATATATATATATATATATAAAACCGACCACTCGAACCATCACTAACTATATATATACTAGCCGCAAAGCCGCCCCCCGGGCGGACTTTTGGCTAGCTCCTGCGGAGGGCTATTGGTGGTGGGCCTTCGGCTCACCACCTGTGTTTGGTGGGCCTTCGGCCCACCAAACACGGACTCTCCAGATAGCCCCTTCTAACTTTCCTGAATCATGGATGTAGAAATGTATGTATTCCCCCACCCATTCACTCACCCATTACCCATCACCCCCCACCCATTCACTCACCCATTACCCATCACCCCCCACCCATTCACTCACCCATTACCATCACCACACACCCATTCACTCACCCATTACCCATCACCCCCACCTATTCCCTCACCCTCACCTATCACCCCCCCCAACCCCCCCCCCCCCATTCACTCACCCATCACATCACACC
Source organism: Chionoecetes opilio (assembly GCA_016584305.1). Classification (NCBI taxonomy): domain Eukaryota; kingdom Metazoa; phylum Arthropoda; class Malacostraca; order Decapoda; family Majidae; genus Chionoecetes; species Chionoecetes opilio. The sequence continues at coordinate 1,595 of JACEEZ010014983.1, forward strand.
CATTACCCATCACCCCACCCATTCACTCACCCATTACCCATCACCCTACATCAAGGTTCCTCAATTCTCGCAACCCACTTTTTTTTCACAATTATCGCTAATAGGCTGCAAAAAAAAAAAAAAAAAAAGTGATCGGATCTCTCAAAATTTGGGGTTTAAAAACCTTCCCCTGGTCAACCGGTTCCAAATGTTTCATATGAGGTGATTGGCGCCAGGGGGGGCGGAACTATACCAACACACACCACACCACACACACACACACACAGACAGACAGACAGACAGACAGACAGACACCTTTCGCTTATATTTACCATTACCATCACCCCCCAACTATTCCCTCCCCATCACCCCCAAACCCATCACCCCCCCCCATTCACTCACCCATCACCCACCACCATTACCCATCACCCCACCCATTCACTCACCCATTACCCATCCCCCTACATCAAGGTTTCCTCAATTCTCGCAACCCCTTTTTTCCACAATTATCGCTAATGGGCTGCTAAAAAAAAAAAAAGAAGTGATCGGATCATCTCATAATTGGGCCTTAAAACCTTCCCCCTGGTAAACCCGTTCCAAAAATTTTTCATATGAGGTGATTGCCCCACGGGGGGGAACCTATACCAACACACAACACACACCCCAACACACACACACACAGACAGACAGACAGACGACAGACAGACACACTTTCGCTTATATTTACCATTACCTCACCCCCCACCTATTCCCTCACCCATCACCCATCCCCCCAACCATCACCCCACCCATTCACTCACCCATCACCCCAAAACCCATTACCCATCACCCCACCCATTAAACCCCCCATTACCCATCACCACATCAAGGTTTTCCTCAATTCTCGCAACCCACTTTTTTTCCACAATTATCGTAATAGGCTGCTAAAAAAAAAAAAAAAGTGATCGGATCATCTCATAATTGGGCTTAAAAACCTTCCCCTGGTAAACCCGGTTTCCAAAAATGTGCCATATGAGGTGTTTGGCGCCACGGGGCGGAACCTATACCAGACACCACACACACACACACACACACAACACCACACAGACAGACAGACAGACACACTTTCGCTTATATTTACCATTACCCTCACTCTCCACCTATTCCCTCACCCATCACCCATCACCCCAACCCATCCCCCCCCACCCATTCACTCATCCATCACCCCACACCCATTACCATCACCCCACCATTCACTCACCCATTACCCTCACCCTACATCAAGGTTTCCTCAATTCTCGCAACCCACTTTTTTTTCTTCACAATTATCGCTAATAGGCTGCTAAAAAAAAAAAAAAAAAAAGTGATCGAATCATCTCATAAGTGGGCTTATGACCTTCCCTGGTCAACCCGGTTCAAAAATGTGCCATATGAGGTGATTGCGCCACGGGGGGCGGAAACCTATACCACACACAACACACACAGACAGACAGACAGACAGACAGACAGACAGACAGACAGACACACTTTCGCTTATATTATTAATATATATATATATATATATATATATCTATATATATATATATATATATAATATATATATATATATATATATATATATATATATATATATATATATATATATGTTAGTGATGGTTCGAGTGGTCGGTTTTTCACAACCGCGTTTGCGGTTGTCTTTGCGGTTGTCGAATTTTCTACAACCGCGGTTGCGGTTGCGGTTGCGGTTATCAAACTTATGACAACCGCAGTTGCGGTTGCGGTTGCGGTTATCATATACTAGGAAAAATGCGTAATTATCCACTGGAATAATACGTTATAGTGCGATGTAGCCACACTTGGTACATAATATATACTAAATACCTAATGTTGAACCAAAGACTACTGTATACTGGACTTGTTTCTGGGGCTCCGCGCCAACCCGCCCATGATCAGTGGAGGCTGATCGGCAAGGTAAACAAGTTTTCCATGAATACAGTAGACTATGGTTTATCAGTATAAATGATATACTGTTATCTTCGTAAATGTTTGTTATATAATATTATCAAATAAAAAACAGTAAAACACACTAATGAAATGCCATTATGAGACTCTGAAAAAATATTCGCATGAACTTAATATTCACTTAAACTCTTCGCCATTTAATATTTTGCGAGACAACTTATAACATTGAACATATCAATAGAAGCAAAATTGTATTAGTTTTCCATTGATATATTTCGTTTTCTGATAAATGAATTAGCACCATGCATATATTAGCATTAGTTAAATATATAACATCATCTTGGAGATGATGTTATTACCGCCTTGGAGACACGCCCAATATTCTTGACCTTTTCCTAACAACTAACCCTTCTGCTTACTCTGTGGAACTATTCTCTCCGTTGGATTCCTCCGATCACAATCGTATTTCTGTAACCTATCCTATTGCTCCGGTGCCGCCTCGGGACCCACCTAAGCGGAGGTGCTTCTGGCATTTCAACTCAGCTAAGTGGGAAGACCTAAGGTAGTACTACTCTGATTTTCCATGGAATGATTACTGCTTCCATGTCAGAGACCCATCTCTTTGTGCAGAGCGCATAACTGAGGTCATAGTCTCTGGCATGGGGGCGTACATTCCACACACTTTCTGTAATCCTAAAGCCTGTCAACCTTGGTTTAACTCTGCTTGTTCTCATGCTATCCGAGATAGAGAGGCGGCTCACAGACGGTACCGTAACCTTCTATCTCCTGAAACTCATGCCCATTATATTTCTCCCCGTAAGCATACCAAATCTTTACTTCAACTTACCAAAAACTCCTTCATTCATAGAAAATGTCAAAATCTTTCTTAATCAAATTCCTCTCGTGACTTGTGGCATCTAGCTAATAACATCTCTAACAATTTTTCTTCTTCATCTTTCCCTCCGATGCTTCACCCAGATGGCTACACAATTGTCTCATCTATTTCTAAAGCAGAACTCTTTGCTCAAACCTTTGCTGAAAATTCTACTCTTGTTGATGAAGGGCTTGTTCCTCCTTCTCCTCCACCCTATGACTATATTACGCCTGTTATTAAGATCCTTCGTAATGATGTTTTCTTTGCCCTTTCTGGCCTAGATCCTCGGAAGGCTTACGGTCCTGACGGAGTCCCTCCTATTGTTCTCAAAAAATGTGCTTCTGTGCTTGCACCCTGCCTGGTCAAACTTTTCCGTCTTGTCTTTTCCGTCTTTCACCTTTCCTTCTTGCTGGAAGTTTGCTCACATCCAACCTGTTCTTAAGAAGGGTGACCGTTCTAATCCTTCAAACTACCGTCCTATAGCTTTGACTTCTTGCTTTTCTAAAGTTTTTGAATCTATACTTAATAAGAAGATTCTTAATCATCTATCTGCTCACAATTTTCTATCTGATCGTCAGTACGGTTTCCGTAAAGGGCAATCTACTGGTGATCTTCTAGCATTCCTAACTGAATCTTGGTCATCCTCCTTTAGGGGTTTCGGTGAAACTTTTGCTGTTGCCCTTGACATATCAAAAGCTTTTGATAGAGTCTGGCACAAATTTTTAATTTCCAAACTACCCTCATTCGGTTTCTATCCTTCTCTCTGTACCTTCATCTTAAGTTTCCTTTCAAACCGTTCTATTGCAGCTACTGTAGACGGACATTGTTCTTCTCCTAAATCTATCAATAGTGGTGTTCCCCAGGGTTCTGTCCTATCACCCACTCTCTTTCTATTAATTATTAATGACCTTCTAAGTCTAACTTAAAGCCCTATCCACTCCTACGCTGATGATTCTACCCTGTATTTTTCAACGTCGTTTATTAGACGTCTAACTCAACAGGAACTAAGTGATTCACGGAGAGATGCCACCGAGCGCCTAACTTCTGATCTTTCTATAATTTCTGATTGGGGCAAAGCAAACCTAGTTTTGTTCAATGCCTCAAAAACCCAATTTATTCACCTATCTACTCGACAAAACCTACCAGATAACTATCCCCTCTTCTTCAATGACACTATAGTATCTCCTTCTTCTACAATGAACATTCTTGGACTAACCTTTACTAAAAATCTGAACTGGAAATCTCACATCTCATCTCTTGCTGAAACAGCTTCTAAGAAGTTATGTGTCCTGTAGCGTCTGCGTCCTTTTTTTTCTCCCTCCCAGTTGCTTGCTCTCTACAGGGGCCTTATCCGCCCATGTATGGAGTATGTCTCATATGTTTGGAGAGGATCCACTCATACAGCTCTCCTAAACAGGGTTTTGTCAAAATAAAAGCTTTTCGTCTCATCAACTCTCCTCCTCTAACTGACTGTCTTCAATCTTTAAATCACCGCCGCAATGTTGCTTCTCTTGCTATCTTCTACCGTTATTTTCATGCTCACTGCTCTTCTGAACTTGCTAATTGCATGCCTCCCCCCCTCCCGCGGCCTAGCTGCACAAGACGTTCTACTCATTCTCATCTCTATTATGTCCATCTTACTAATGCAAGAGTTAATCAGTATCTTTACTCTTTCATCCCTTTCACTGGTAAACTCTGGAACTCTCTTCCTGTTTCTATTTTTCCACCTTCCTATGACTTAAATATTTTCAAGAGAAGAGTAACAAGACACCTCCCGAACTAATTTAGCCTACCCCCCTTTTTTATTTTCTTACTGTCTTCTTTTAGTCCGGCAGCCATCAGGCTCAACCTTGTTTTAGGGTCTTGTTTGTTTGTTTGTTTGTTTAGAGGATAATTTCTCAGAGCCATAGTACTCTACCGCTGCAGCTTAGTGTTGGCCGAAGCCACCACCCCGGGAGGGGGGTCACAAGCCCCCGGCTAACACCCGGTACTCATTCACTGCTGGGTGGACAGGGGCTCGGGTTCTTAAGAAAGACCACCCATTTATCTTCGCTCCGCCCGGGGATCGAACCCGGGACTTCTCGGTTGTGAGCCGAGCGTGCTAACCACTACACTACGAAGTACCCTAAGTACTAAGTAAGGTAAGCTAAGTAAGGTCTTAAGTTTTTTTTTCAGTGGATTTTGTTTGCCCATATATCCAGTTTGAAAAATATCTTGGTTGGCTCGCTGTCAACCTTGGGCAATTTTAGAAAACTAGCATAAAACAAAATGGCCGCCGAGGAAATATCAAGATACATAATATAACATAATTCCCTTACAAATTGACATAACCGGTCAACCAATACATGGATTCCAGGGTATTTTGACCCAGAAAATTCATTTCTGGTATTTTCATATCCAAAGTGACCACCATTTTTAAAATGGCTGCCTTTTTTTTTTTTTTTTTTTTTTTGTGCGATTTTTTATACTTACTATAGTCTATTCACTTAAGCTGGATTCCTGGGCTGGGAGCTGCTCGATGCCTAGCCGAGTTTGTAAGGACGTCGCTGATTGGCTGATAGACTCGGGCTGGGTGGCGATGGTGGTGGTACTTGCCTCGCCGCAACCCAAAACCCTTGCCTTGCCTTAGAAAAATATTCATATTTCTTGGCTTTACTCACCTCTTACACAAGATAGGCCTATTTTGTTTGCATCAGTGAATCAGGCAGTGATTGTTCAACAACAACACGCCATTCATAACTCAATAGGGTAAAAAATAAAGTCATGACTGACTATCACAAGAGTAGGCGGACTTTTAGGTTTTCAGTGCATTGAAATGTTGTACTCCTACCCGATATTACCAAGCTACCAGATGATATTTATAAAAGCTGAGCCTACCATCGTGTTCATAATACATTGCTGCATATCATGAGCATAAAAAAATTACACTAAGACTAAATTATATTAAGATAATTGAAGGAAAGTAAAAGAGTGTATAAACATTTTTTCTTGCTTATTTTGCTTCAACTCGCTGTAACTCCATACATTTTGGTCGCATTCAATTTTCAAGAACTGTTTCAAAATCTTTATACTTTTCCGCTTCCTGTGGTATGTAGCATGTACCAATAAGGAAAAGAGTAGGTGGTCAAAATGGCTAAGAAAGTTAAACTACTACTGCAAACTGGCACAGTGACGGGTGAGCATTGCTCCTATACAGGAGAGACTTTTTCTCGGGAGAGCTATCAAAGGCTCCACCCGTCACGGCACCAGTTTGAAACAGTTTAACTTTCTTAGCCATTTTGACCACCTACTCTTTTACATACATAAAATACAAAACATACAAACAAACATAACAACAAACATAAAAATGTTTATACACTCTTTTACTTTCCTTCAATTATCTTAATATTAGTGTAATCTTAGTGTAATTTTTTTATGATCATGATATGCAGCAATGTATTATGAACACGATGGTAGGCTCAGCTTTCATAAATATCATCTGGTAGTTTGGTAATATCGGGTAGGAGTACAACATTTCAATGCACTGAAAACCTAAAAGTCCGCCTACTCTTGTGATAGTCAGTCATGACTTTATTTTTTACCCTATTGAGTTATGAATGGCGTGTTGTTGTTGAACAATCACTGCCTGATTCACTGATGCAAACAAAATAGGCCTATCTTGTGTAAGAGATGAGTAAAGCCAGGAAATATGAATATTTTTCTAAGGCAAGGCAAGGGTTTTGGGTTGCGGCGAGGCAAGTACCACCACCATCACCACCCAGCCCGAGTCTATCAGCCAATCAGCGACGTCCTTACAAACTCGTCTAGGCAGCGAGCAGCTACCAAGAGTCCAGCTTAAGTGAATAGACTATAGTATATAAGAAATATTACTTGTTCAACATGCAAGTAATAAAGATTGACAGTTTTTTTTGTCAGATCGTTTTGAGTCCTCAATTTCTTATGGGCATAATGCATAATTCATGAGGTAATTAGTAATCATCCTCATCATCCTCATCAACTGCTGTTCGTGTTTGATCATTGCAACATTCATTGGAGGATTGACAAGCACAAAACATTGTGCATGGTAGCCTCGACTTGTTACATGCGCATCTTGAGGACTTACATGGCTGTTTACTTGAACATGTGCATCTTATCAACTTTAGTATATGATTCGGTGCTAGCTGAACATTGGTAGGGACTGTTGTAGGCAGCAGTGACTTTGTTCTGCCTGCTTTGATCCATCCATAACTTGTGGGCTCCAAATCTGGTGGATCTAGTTGCAGGGCATTCTTCCATATGCATGTTTGTAGATGAGCCCGCTTGACATTCTCAATGAAGGCCTCTATAGTAGGTGGAAGAGAACATAACTTGGGAGTAACTGTTGCTCCCGACTTCCCCGTTCTTGAAGTCTACACACTTACTCTGGCCTCAGACAAAGAATTGGTCTTTGATTGTCCATAACAGGAAGCTATGAATTGTGTTGCCTGTTCCAACACCTCAGGCCAGTTAGCCTCAGCATTACCTATCATATCCAGATTCAGACCTGTTTTCAGTACTTTCAACATCTTTCCTTTTCCTATACCAAAACATGCTGCCACTGTATCACATCCAGTAAGAACATGACCTGCCAATATTGCTGGAATTGTGTTCTGATGTTTCTTTACAGTGGCCTGGATATCAACAACAGTTCTCTCTTTTACAGGTGATTCCATAAATATTGGTGTTTGTATGCCTTGTTCCAGGTAATGATAAAGGAGAACTGCATAAACATCTGTATCATCTGCAAGAACAGTGATAGGTTGCTGCTGAGCTACAGCAACGGCTATAGCCTGCTGCACAATGATGTCCAAAAGACACCATTGTGCAGCAGAGCACCATCCTAAAGAGGTTCAAAGAGCCCTGAAAGGGCCCTTTGAACCTCTTTTGGATGAACGTATTTATTCACACATGAGCTATGGACCTTCAAACTCAGATCCTTGTCATTATCATATTGCAACTGCAGTTTCTGATGGATTTCATCTTTGTATAGTTTACTGCATCTTATGATATTTTCTATCCTCTTAGCTTTAGCATTTATCAAGACTTCTTTCTTCTTCGAATCTGTGCATTTAAACTTCCAAGCAAAATAGCATTCTTCCTCCATACTGGCTTTGCTTCATATACATGTACAATTGTACACTTCAATTGTAAATTGTAAACTGTAGCAATAACTTACACTAGTACCAATCTAACACTTAGAACATTGGTCTCTGTTAAAGGCCGAGGGTTTATCCTTTTACCACCTTTAACAGTATGCACTTTCATGTATGGGATACAACTAGGTTCACACAGTTTATGTACTACTCCTAGCACGATCGTTCATCCAGTGCCATTTACGTCCCGTGCTATCTATACACCATCCGAATGAATTAAGCCCCTTCATTTTTGGCTCGGCTCTCCCGCGTTGGCACACCCTGTCTATTCAGGTACGGTTATCGAACTTAAATGGGGCAAATTAGATAACATTTGGGACACTAAGTTACATCTTAGCTGACACTGAACCCCATGCTGGGTTTCACAGCAGTGAAGTCACCAGTGTGCCCTGGTAGTGCAAGGACATTCACTCCTTTATGATAAACAATAAACAGAGAAATAAAATGCCATACAACAAATGGATGTGAGGATTACGAGGAAACAAACACTAGAGGATCAATCACCTATACATATCTGATGTGAATATAGCATGTTCAGGCATCCCTAGTTTTCAACAGTTTCTATCAAAAACTATACACACTGCACCTTCAGATAATTTCATGAGTAAATGTACAAAATAGTAAAATCTCTACTAGTAAATTAACAAAGTGTACCAATCATACATACGTCAAAATTACGATTTGTACACTTCAATTTCTTATTTGTTGGGCAGCCATTTTGAAAACGGTGGCCATTTTGAATTTGAAAATACCAGAAATAGATTTTCTGGATCAAAATACCCTGGAATTATGTTTTTGGTTAAACCTTGGTGAACTTTTAAAGGGAGTATGGTATTTTTGTTTTTTGAATTTTTTTTGGGGCCATTTTTTTTAGCTAATTATCTCAAATTGCCAAGGCTGACAGCGAGCCAACAATATTTTAAAACCCGGTATTTTGGCAAACAAAACCACTGAAAAAAAAATTATGACCCCAAAAAAAGGGTTTAAAAAAAAAATATTTATGGTTCCGGACATTTATAGGGAGGCAACTAAGGGTTTTTGTTACTTTTTTTGCTGGCCTTGGCCAGTCCTTTGGATGAAAAAAAAATCTATGGGGGGTGAGCAATTCTTACTATGCAAAATGCACTTTAATTTTGCCCCCTTATCGAATACTGCTTAAATGATACGCAGTGTCCGGGTTTGGCCCTGTTTATTGCTTTTGCACCAATATGATTCCAAATGACTAGCGTGGTAAGTTATTTCTGATCTTTGGCCATGGGGATACATCACAGTGTCACAGCCTTACGGGGCCTAGAACGTGCCCATGTCCTTCTTAGACGAAGCGGGGCATGGTTCCCGGGGGGGGCCCCGACCCCGGGAAAAACCGCCCTTGGCTGCTGCCCCACCATGTGCCCCAGCTCGTCACCTGCTTCACGCCCTTTTTTTCGGGCTCTGAGTGTGGATAGAGAACTCCGGAACCCTGTAGGTTGACAGGATCTCCGGATCTGATCCCCGGACATGAACAGGTGAAGCCGGCTCATGCCCCGGGCAGGCTCCCAGCGACAGTGTCTGAAAGCGGTAGTGACAAGTTCAGTTGGGTGTGTTTGGAGGTCTTAACTGGTGCCCCCATACTCCTCCCCACCCCTCAGCTTAAAATCTGGGCCCGGCGAACCTGCGGTCGCCTCACTCGATCCCCATCAGCGAGAGGACACTTTCTGAGGGGCCCAACCGCTCCTGTCCGCACGAAAAGGTCACAGCTGTTTGGACCTTCTGGGCGCGACTTCATCATCGAGCTGCGTGAGGATGTGCTTGGGGCCGTCTCTAGTTGTGGTAAACCTTGGTGTAGTAGATTTTTGAAGACCCCAGAGGCAGTACTTGATAGGATTTCCGGGGGTGTTCAGTTTTTTTTCCCAGTCAGTCCAGCTTCTGGTCCACATGTACACGAGGAGGGTGTGGGACCCCCATCTGGAGTGGGCCCCCTTCCAAATTGATCCTGCAGCTCGGAGGGGAAAAACGCCCCGCTCACAGCCTGGACAGCTGGGGGGGAACCTGCTGGTCGTGGAATGTTGACAGGAATACTCCGGTTCTCGTGGATTTCCCCGCCGGCACTCCTCTAAAACTCTACGTTGTACGCATCTTTTTCACGCTGGACGCAGACGCCACGGACCAGTGAACCCAGTGTCAGATGAGGTGGGCCCGTCGATGTGGTGAAAAGGTGGCCGGGGCCAACTCTTTTGTTTTGCAACCGATATACCCCAGAAGAGCTTGCGTCCAGCATCTTCCCCAAAGGGGCGTGAGTACACCCTTTCCCACCCGTGTTGGCCCTGTTGAGTCCCCTTGCAGTACGATCAGTGAGTGGGGGGGGATTTCGATGTCACAGCAGATCTAGAGCGCCTGAGCCCCTTGAAGCAGGTTCTCAGGTGGCCCCGGGGGGTCCTTTACAAAGTCCCAAAGGTCCCTTCCCAGAGGCCCCTTCACTACACATGCTCCCCCTGACAACCTTTGGATGCATTTTCCCCTAGCTGTCGGGACCACCCCCGGGTCTTGTCCTTCCTCCCACGTAAAACCCAATCCAAAATATTTGGTTTCCCCGGGGGGCTTCCCCGGTCAAGGGCCCGGCCCATGCCATGGATCCTGTCTGGCCCTCCTCAGCTTTTAGGACGCAGACCAGGTACGACATTTGGAGAGAAGGGGGCCCCTCAGCGATAAAAGGGCTGGGGAATCCCGAAGCCAAGGAGCAGCAGCGTGGGCGGAAGCGAACCCGGGTGCTTGCCAGCGCCCGGTTTCCGGACTGCATTGTGTTTTTTTCTTGCAGCTGGGGCCCGTCCAAGTACTGATCACAAGGGGGCCAGGGGGCCCCCGCCCCTCCTGAGGCGGTTACCAGTATGGCAGCCTCCCCCGCTCCGCCTCTTTCCTTTTAGTGGGAGGGTGAACGACTCCTCCCTCCCCTCCCCAGAACCTG
>JACEEZ010014983.1:17500-35000 GCA_016584305.1 Chionoecetes opilio
TGTTGTTCTACTAATTATATGGATGACATGCATTACGATGGAACGTTCTATAATAGCAATTTAATGCAAATTACTCGCCTCGAGTATCAAAGCTTAATATATTTTTTACATGTATATTGTGGCATGTTAAATTTGAGCGATATTCACACTGTTTTCTAAGACAGTACTGCTGCGTCTGGCAAACGCTTGTCAAAATACAATAAGCAATGCTTTGGAAAAACGAAGAATAAAGAATGCCGAAATCGGCTTGTTGCTGCGACAATGTAGGTTATAATTGTGGAGGTGACATGCCGCGGCGGGGAGTGGTGGGGGGTGAGATTGTGGCGGGAAGATTGAATCAAAACATTACGACTTCACGCGTCGACTCATTGCACTTCCAGGCTTTCTATCTGATTGATACACAATAATAACAGGAAAATATGACTGCCTAGATATAGATAACTTCTAAACATACGTTATTGACTATATAATATCATAGAGCAACATTTACCTCGCCTCTTCAACTATAACCTACTTGGTTATTTGGTTAAATACATGTTTTACAGAATCAGACTTCTATACAATATACATATAGAAGAAAATCGTTCCTAATATTATACTTTTGTGTTTTTTTAAGTGCAGTGGAATAAGCCCATATTTTGTTTTCCAGTAGACCAACTTATTATCAAAAAAGTGAGTTAAAACTGCCAGCGACCCCTGGCATTTCGAGCTCCCGATCTCTCAAATTACTGATGACTAACTATATAACAGCTTTTCATGAACGGCGGAGTGAAATTAAAGACCATGCCTTCATAATGCTACTATTTTATCAAGCTACATGGAGTACACTAGCCCATTAGTGGACATCAAAGCCTTTTAAAATAATGTGGCATAAGTGGGAAAGATGCAAGGCTGCGAGGGTCGGGGTGATACGTAAGGCTTGGTATACGGACCGGGAAGCAGAGGGAAGACAGGCTCGCAAGAGGGCACATGGTCTGCTTACGCAAAAATATCCCGCTTATGTAAGATCAGTCACGTGGTCTACGTGTGGCCAGACGGGCGGGATTGTATTGACCTCATATAACGGGCAGTGGGCGTTGGATAAGCTCGTTGAGATCGTTAATATTATGGGCATGACCAGATCGAGTGATAAAAGTGATGGACTCTTCTAGAAATAAGGTTCACACACACACACACACACACACACACACACACACACACACACACCACACGATAAATATAGATGTACGGAGACGGGTCCACACGAATATACCTCAAGCCCTGTATGGTACAACTAGGCAAATACAAACAGGTTAATATAATATACACATCGCACTGCCACCCTATTCAGTTATGATTCCCAAAAGTGTTTATCTTCCTTTATTTCACGAACTGAACATAAATAGCGACTTTCCCCGAAGAAGAGAAAACGCATCCTTTCTTCATTTTTTTTTTTTCGGTTCTTTTTCTCCGCTTTTAGATGTGCTTGCGATATTCTTTACACACTCACACACTCATCCTCACACCACACACTCACTCACACCCATCCTAACCCCCTCCCCCCCACACACCCATCCTCACCCCCCCCCCACACCCATCCCATCCCCCCCCCCACACACACACTCACCCCACACAGACACACACACACCCATCCTCACCCCACATACACACTTTCTGTTTTGTGGGTCAGAGGAAGATTAAGGGTTTGTACAAGCCAAGTAGAATACAAGGCCTTGGCTCAGCGTTCCAACTTGCCTCTTACCCATGAATATATTTGTTATATTTCAATGTCCCGTTTTAATGCTCGGAAGGACTATTACAGGTTCCTATCTTCCTATCTACCTGTATAGACCTATCTTCGGTCTATACAGGTTTTCCCTAAAATACTCCCTTTCAAATTGGTGAATTATTGCAATGAGGAATTTTGCAGTTCATTTTTGGCCCAGTTGATAAATATGGAGCCCAAAACAGACTCACATAAAGAAGAGTGTTATTTCTAACTAAACGTAACGTCACGTCTTACCTTACCCCTCAATACTGTCACGACACTTAGAGTCGCCGTTGTTGAAAATCACATAAAAAACAGAAAATAGTATGCTATTTTCTGTTTTTTTACTGATTTTCAACTGATTTCCCAGTGTTGGGAATAAGGCGACGTAACAAAGAGATCACTGCGTAGCTCCTAAATGTGTGTAGAATATAGATGGTTCGTAGAAGTTTATAAGGTTTGGTGAATAAATAAAGAGACAAGGGTTAAGATATGGACATGTTGATATAATGAATTTTAAGCCTCATTTCCCACGTCACTATAATTTGCATCGCTGGGGTGGAGGAGGAAATTGAAGAACACGCCAGGAGAGGAGGAAGTGGGCAGGGGGGGGGAGGCAATGGGTTACGACCGTTACGTAATATCGTGAATCTCGTCGTATTCTCCAAAATCTTACTTCACTTGTTGCTTTACAAAATAAAAAATAACAGCGCACGCACAATTGACACGCACACTCAGAGGAAGAAAAAAACACTAATGGTGGTGAAGGGAGATCGAACTAAAGGGGGTCAGGGGGGATATAAGATCAAGGTCTCGCGCTCGATTCCCGCTGGATGCAACTCTGTGCAATCGTCTCTCTCTCTCTCTCTCTCTCTCTCATACATGCACTAATTATGCTGATTTTCTCACCTCCAGGGCAGCGAGGAGGGCGGCGAGGGTGGGGGTGGTGCGGGAGGGATCCATGGTCGGGCGTGGTGGCGGGCGGTGCTCTGCTGCTGGAGGGAGGACCGCGCCTGCCATGACTGCTGCCGCTGCTGTTACTACTACTGCTGCTGCTGCTGGTGTTGTGACAAGGATAGCAAGACCATCACACACACGCGCAAGGCAGACATCCAGTACATATTGCAGGTGTGTGTGTGTGTGTGTGTGTGTGTGTGTGTGTGTGTGTGTGTGTGTGTGTGTATTCATTCATCTAGTTGTATTCATCTCGTTGTATTTTACGGGGCCTCAGCTACACTCGTATGGCCCCGTCTCCATATCTACATTTTAGCATTCATCATTAGTGCTTATTAGTGTTGGCCGAAAGCACCACCTCGGAAGGCGGGCCGCAAATCCCCGGCTAACACCCGGTAGCTATTCACTGCTGGGTGGACAGGGGCTTGGGTTTTTAAGGACACCGCCCATCTTTCTCTGCTCCACCCGAGGACCGAACCCGAGACCAAGTGCTAACTTTTTGCACTACGGAGTACCTCCGTGTATGTATATTTGCGTGTGTGTGTGTGTGTGTGTGTGTGTGTGTGTGTGTGTGGTGTTGTTTTCTGTGTGTGTGTGTGAACAAACGCCCCATTGAAAACCGCTGGCTGTCTGATCCTCCCCATATGTGTCGCAGGGCCGCCCATACCGAGGCCTACGAGAGACATCGTAGGCCTCGCCCATACACCCATATCTTTACCCCCCCCCCCCCCCGTCTCCTTCGTGGTGCCCTCGAGGGGGAGGCTCACACACACACACACTTCCTCGTAAATAACAAACAGCCACGGAATGTATAAGGATGGGAGGCATGGGTGGTGGTAGGGGAGAGGGGGGTAAAGAGGGATGGTGCGGGGTTTGGGCACAGCCTTCTTAACAAGGCCTGAGCGACGTGACGTGACAGCCTCGTGACGTCTTCAGCCTCGATCATCTCACCCGCTCTGATCTCTCCCTCGCTCTGTCTGTCCCACGTATACTATACAGTAATTTATAAATGCTATTTATAAATGTTATCTTCGTAAATGTTTGTTCTATACTATTATCAAATAAAAAACAGTAAAACACGCTAAAGAAATGTCATTACGAGACTCTGAAGAAATATGCTATAGAAGTAAAATAAATAAAATCATCAATCGGGTAATTTTCACGATTGATGATGTTATTTATTTAGTTAACGCTAATTTATGCATGGTACTAATTCATTTATCAGAAAACGAAATATATAAGTGAATAAATAACATCATTACATACATTACCGTTAACTAAATAAATAACATCATCAATCGGGTAGTTTTCTGGATTGATGATGTTATCTATTCATTTATATATTTCGTTTTCTGATAAATGAATTAGTACCATGCATAAATTAGCGTTAACTAAATAAATAACATCATCAATCGGGAAAATTACCCGATTGATGATTTTATTTATTTATTTAACGCTAATTTATGCATGGTTCTAATTCATCATAATTATCAGATAACGAAATATATCAATGGAGATCTAATAAAATTGCGCTTCTATTGATATGTTTCATGGTAAATGTTGACTCGCAAAGTTTTAAATGGCGAAGAGTTGAAGTGAATAATAAGTTCAAGCATATTTCTTCAGAGTCTCGTAATGGCATTTCTTTAGCGTGTTTTACTGTTTTTATTTGATAATATTATAGAACAAACATTTACGAAGATAACATTTATAAATAGCATTTATAAATTACTGTAAAATATACGTGGGACAGACAGAGCGAGGGAGAGATCGGAGTGGGTGAGATGACCGAGGCTGATGACGTCACGAGGCTGATGACGTCACGGCCCATCGCTCAGGCCTGTATAAGAAGGCCGTGGTTTGGGTAGTGCATAACATAATAGCTACATCACGAAAAGAGGGAGAGAGAGGGTGAGAGCGGTATGATGATGATGATGAGTCTTAATATGTCTTGGGATATTGATGATGATCATGACACTGGGTTCCTAATATGAAGTTTATAATTAGTCTTCTTATGAAATACTTCTTCCTTCCTTAGCTATTCCAACACATTGTATCACTTCCTTGTATACAGCAGGCGACCCAGAAGCCAGCCAGGACTGCGAAACACCTAAGTTACATATCACTGTACGTGTGTGTGTGTGTGTGTGTGTGTTTATGTGTGTTTTTGTTTCTGTAAGTGTGTGTGTTACATCATCCTAGTTTCTAGCCCACGGAGTCTCGGGCAGCGAGACACGCGGACCCACGTGGTGGTCTGACGGGCACTTGACGCCTATATAACGTAACGTATGTCCTGTGCGTCATTATATACTGTTTATATTATCACTATCGCCCAACTGTTAAGGCTAACTACACACGGAGAAAAGAAGGGAACATTAACATAGCACATACTCGACCAAATGATCCATATTTTACCTCTTGACGCCTTTCCCTTCACGCCTCATATCCTTTGTTCCGCCTGATGCACACATTACTATGCCCAATACCCATCGTCATTTATATTGTTATACATTATTTATATATCATACCAAGTGCCAAGGTTATCAATGATAACCCCCATGGCTAACTTAAGACTTCGTTGTCAAGTTGTGACAAATCGGCCAGACACGGTAAAAGAAGAGGAAGGAAAAGAAGAAAAAGGAGAAAAGCAATAACAGCTACAACAACAATAACAGCAAAAGTTAAGAAAAGAGAGGAGAAGAATACGAAGGTGGGGAGGGGAGGCGATTTATGGGAGGGCGTGCGGGCATATGAGGCGAAATACGGGACGGGTATCAGTAAGTTCTTTGTGTCTCATTCTTAACTTGTTCACGCTATGATTCCGTGTCAGGGCCGAGTGACGCTGCTGTTATTGTTGTCGTCTTGACAATAACGCGGAAAGAAGTCTCTACATCACAGGCTTGGAATCACCATATAGAGGAATGGGTTATATGCTTCTCACACAACGCATAACTTCAAAAAGAAATTGAGAAAAAAAAGTCTGGCTCATAAAATAGCAGTAAATATATATCCAGTCAAGTTCTGCGACAGGAGAAAAAAAAGAATAGATATGTACACAAATTAATTCTAAATAAATAAATAAAAATATAAATTCATAAAAATATAAGGTCCTTGTTTCCTACTCCATATGTTGGTTGCTTCGAATCAATAATGTAAAATATCTCAACATTTCAACATTGCTATCAACTTTTCCCGATTATTGGTCAATATTATGGCACTTTATAGCTCCTGTAATTCTGGCGTGAACTTCAGTTACTCTGTATTATACAATGAACAGAGATTTTCCTTACAACTTCGCTATTTTTTTTTAACATATTATCAGAGGCGACATCCGGCTAACGCAATGGACAATAGAAAGAATGCAACAATGTAAACTTGGCAAAAAATCATGAATATATTGAATAATGGATTTCTTCTGCTTCCATTTTTTGCTTCATGGATTATTCTAAAAGTTCCCTCAAGTGATATTTCTTGCCTCCCTCTCTCGCTTTTTAATCATCTCCAATGACCCGCGCACCTAACACGCCGACGGACTGACATGTAGGCTAACCTGAATCCTGAATGTCTCAAGGGCGAATGACTTTTTCTATTCAAGCCAGATTACATGTCTGTTTCGCTACATACATACATACACACACACACACACACACACACACACACACACACACACACACACACACACACACACACACACACACACACATATATATATATATTATATATATATATATATATATAATATATATATATATATATACATATATATACGTATATATATATGTATATATATATATATATATATATATATATATATATATATATATATATATATATATATATATACGTATATATATATATATATATATATATACACACACACAAACAGTCACACACACATTCGGGATGGTTGAAGAGCAATACATATGTTCCTTCATCTTCCATAATACATTTTTTCTTCATTATTTACATTCATTTTTGTATTCTTATGGCAACGGTTGACGCGACGGAAAAAAACAAGAAAAAAACTTAAGTGATTCGTTATGGTGTGTGTGTGTGTGTGTGTGTGTGTGTGTGTGTGTGTGTGTGTGTGTGTGTGTGTGTGTGTGTGTGTGCGTCTGTGTGTGTGCGTGTGTGTGTGTGTGTGCGTCTGTGTGTATGTGTGCGTCTGTGTGAGTCTGTGTGTGTGTGTGTGTGTGTGTGTGTGTGTGTGTTTGCAAGTAGTAATAATAGGGACAAAAATAACAAAGACAACAAAGATAGTACTACTACTACTAATAATAATAATAATGGTAATAAGAATGTAATAATAATGATAAAAGAATAAGAACTACTACTATTACTTCCACGACTACTGCTACTGCTACCACCACCACCATCACCACCACTACTACTACTATTACAACTACTAACTCAAATCACCGTGCTCACCTGACTACCTTGATCCAGCAGACTGATGAATCCTCCGGCGACAACACTTCACTCGCGCTCTCCCTTCGTCAGCAGAGAGAGGGAGCAACACCAGCAGGAGCAACAGCAGAAGGCGCTGAAGGAGGTACAGGAGGAGGCGGAGATCTGACAGACACCGAATCTCTGTCCACCCTTTCCCTTCTCCGTCAGCAGTCTAATTCCTCCTCGCCCTCCTCCTCGGTCTCCTCCGTGAAGGATCTCAAGTCGGACATCTACCACCAGGTATGTCACATCTTGTTGTGATTAAACGTTCTTGGTGTGAGGGTTATACTGGAACTTCAGTCACACACACACACACACCACACACACACACACACACACACACACACACACACACACACACACAAAGGAACTTTAGAGGAACTCCGTAGTGTAAGGGTTAGCACGCTCGGCTCAGAACCGAGAAGTCCCGGGTTCGATCCCCGGGCGGAGCAAAGACAGACGGGCGGTCTTCTTAAAACCCGAGCCCCTGTCCACCCAGCAGTGAATGGGTACCGGGTGTTAGCCGGGGGTTTGTGACCCGCCTCCCGGGGTGGTGGCTTCGGCCAACACTAAAGATGAATGAGAAAAATAAATGTTGATATGGAGACGGGGCCATGCGAGCGTTGCTCTGGCTCTGTAAAATACAACTAGATGAATACAACTAGATGAATACACACACACACACACACACACACACACACACACACACACACACACACACACACACACACACACACACACACACACACACACACACACACACACACACACACACACACAAAACAAAAAAAAAAAAGAGGTAAAACTAGGGGTTCCATTCTTCCTGCCAGCATCATATGCATACTGTCCTCTGCTTCTCATTCTCTCCCATACTGTTTCCCCTATCACTGAGGGACCCCTTGCTTTTCATTCTCTCATTCGTGCTTTCAATGGATTCTCTAAGATTTTGTTTACAATCTCAACCACACGACTGTCGCTCCTCCACTCAGCACATTACCCCAACAAGTACTTTACTCCATCTACCTATATAGTCTAGTAGTCCAGTGGACCCCACGTGCACCCCCTGGACAATCTAATGAGACCTACTTTTTTAGATGCACAAATATGTCTAGAAAACAAAAATCAATGTTAACACTGTCAACTAATGTCCCATGGGGTTCGTATGGCGGCCATCTTGGATTTCGTCGATCGCGAAATATTTGACTTTCTCGAAATTACCAAAATGTCCATAACAATCACAAATAATGTAGTTACAAATTTAATTTTGGTGCCCACGTGACAAGAATAACATGGCCTATTGTAATAAGAACAATTAATGCAGTAATTGGTACAAGTTTAGTCATGGAACGGCAAAAACCTAAAAAAAGGCGGAAAAACAACTTTTAACTTAAATGTCAATAACTTCACTAATATACAACATACTGGTCAGTTTAACATATCAAAATCATCGTCTATTATTCCCCCATTTAATGCAGTCAAACAATTGACATACATATATGATTATCATACACTAATTGTTACCAATGTAACCCACCCCCCTAGTGAAACTTTACTTACATCAAATACATACATTCGATAAAACTTGGTTTTATATTAAATTTTACCAGTTAATCATGGGCAACTAGATAATACAACTTTGTATTGTTCAGTTGCCATTTGTAAGCACTGTTTTGCTCCATATGTCATGTCATATAATTATGTATATATATTGTATATATATGTTTGTTTCTCATACAATTCTGTATTGCTCAAGTGTATCGCTAACTTGTATACGATGTCAATTAACACTATTTTCCTTCTCATTAGATGCATCGGTGATAGTGATAGTGTATATGGTATGTCAGTGACCTAACATTCTGTGTGGTACATCCGTAAGAATGGTGGTCGGCTGCTTGCTGCGGTATAGGTGCCTGATCGTGGTACATAGCAAAATGTGCTTCGGCAATTTCCACTCGCCATTTGTCACAGCCCGACACAAATCTTGTCCAATTGACAAAACAAGGCGCCTACTTTTCTCATTTGACTCTGCTACATCGGGTGTGCCAGCCAATAGAAGGTTTAGAAATCTCACCAGATGCTCAGGTAGGAGTACGTCAGTCTTGATCTGCATGTCTTCCACAGTAGGAGGCCATGGAAGCGCGGCTGTACTCTTGTGTGCTTGTTTGATTGTTCCGCGGAGAAGGAGGGCAACATCGTGGACTGTATCAGCGCTGGCCAACTTATATGCCAATGATACTGCATCAGCAACTGTTATTGTGGTGCTGTATACCAAACAAATCGATATGCATCCCTTGGCAGCAACCTTGATGAACTCTATCTTGTCACTAATATCATGGTTCTTCAGACGGTTCATCAGCTTCTCGCTTCGATAGTCCTGGTTGGGAAAGTGTTGCTGTTCAAGTTCGGTGATGTAGATGAGGCGCAGGGTGGAGAGCTGTATGATTTGTTTCTGTTCAACTATATGCTTCTGGATGTGTTCTACCACCAAGTTGAAGGCTGCGTTATGGGCAGCAGCCCTATATCAGTGTCAGTGTCAGTGTCAGATCAGTGTCTACGTTACGGTTCTCCTCTCGCTCCTGTGCCCGGATGTGATTTCGATATTCCGTGGTGAAGGACATTCTGCATTTGGAATGGAACTGTGCTTCAACGGCAAATAAGTCCTTTCCTTTCACCTGTCGGTATAGACGAGTCTTTCCCAGTTCAAGGGCCTGGGACTCGATGCTTTTCCAAGCAGGCTCTTTGTTTTTTCCATGATAGGAATTTGATGGGTCTCTCAGTTTTTCAAGATACCTTTATTTCAAACTTCTCGCAGAACATATATTCAGGTGGGAATAGTTGGGAACTCTCAGCAGATGACAGTTTGCGCGGAGAGTGATGCTTCGTGGACATAGATGCTACGGTCGAATCATTCAAGCGATGTAAGTTTGCTGTGAAGCGCTGGTAACATGGTCTGTGGTATCCTATCATCTCCAAGTCAATGCCTTCGAGAGTCTCTGGTATCTGAGCACACACTGCTTCCATACGGCGAGGTAAATTGAGAGTTTCAGCCATTCGATTTTCACGGATTTCATGTAGATATGCTAATTTTGCATCTGGGTTTCCTCTCACATTTCTGAAAGATGTCAAGGGACCATAGTCTCGTATGTCTATTGCGTGTACGATATATGATGGGCATTTAGGATTTTCAGATCTGGCTGATATTTTGTCGCTTTTTCGTTTCCTCGTGCTAGCCATGATTTAGTTCAGTTATATTCCACCACCTGAAAGAACTACGGATTTACCACACATAATGTTAGGTCACTGACATACCATCTACACTATCACTATCACCGATGCATCTAAGGAGAAGGAAAATAGTGTTAATTGACATCGTATTTAGGTTAGCGATACACTTGAGCAATACAGTATTGTATGAGAAACAAACATATATATACAATATATATGCATATATATATGACATGACATATGGAGCAAAACAGTGTTTACAAATGGCAACAGAACAATACTAAGTTGTATTATCTAGTTGCCCATGATTAACTGGTAAAATTTAATATAAAACTAAGTTTTATCGTATGTATGTATTTGATGTAAGTAAAGTTTCACTAGGGGGGTGGGTTACATTGGTAACAATTAGTGTATGATAATCATATATGTATGTCAATTGTTTGACTGCATTAGATGGGGGAATAATAGACGATGATTTTGATATGTTAAACTGACCAGTATGCTGTATATTAGTGAAGTTATTGTCATTTATGTTGAAAGTTGTCGGCGAAACCGAAGTAATTTTTCCGCCTTTTTTCAGGTTTTTGCTGTTCCATGACTAAACTTGTTCCAATTACTGCATTGGGGAGGCGGTAGCGGAGCGGTTAGAGTCTCAGACTGGCGTTCTCGGTGACCCGAGTTCGATCCCCGAAGAAACCCAAAACCTTTCTGCACCGTCGAGTGGCCTAAGAACACCCACATGCCCTGCCTATCAACTCTACCTTCGACTGCGAGTGCATAGGAGGACACAGGGGGGCGGCATGAGCCTCACAGGCGTCACTATAAGAAACCTGCCTGCGCCACCAACGGGCGAGGACCAACCATCAGAACCCTCAAGTGAACCTCCAGAGCCTACCATCCGAGCCCTGGGTCACCACTGCCTACAGGCGCTATAGGCACAAATGTAAAAAAAAAAAAAAAAAAAACTGTGGGGTTGGGAAGTTGATACAGTCTTCACGAATCGACACAATATTGGCAGCTAGTAACCTTCGCCAAGATGATATCAGACTACGAAAAGAACTATCTGATGGATCATCTACTGTTAGATGTCACAAAAATTGCGTATCTAAGTATGCATCTCCTTCCACTCTCAATAAATTGGGCAAGCGTATGCCAAAGGAAGAGACAAATGAAGACTCCAACGCTGGGCCTAAGCGATTGCGTTCCAGTATCGGTGGTGATGTCTTTGACTTTCAGAAGCACTGTTTGTTCTGCCATGACATTACTCCTTGCATATTACCGAATGAGTATGATCCCAAGGTGCCACAACAGTACAGAGTCCCTGCGTCGAGAGTAACCACAGACAAGATGGGTGATGGTGAGACGTACAAGCAGTACCTACTTGACCTTTGTGAGAAACGTGGAGATGAACTGGGTAGAATAGTCCGTAACCGTATCATTGGAGCACCATGATCTGCACGCGGTAGATGCAAAGTATCACCGCAGTTGCAATGCCAATTTCCATCGTGATGCTCATAGAACCACCATGATCGATAGCAAAGGTTCTGCTGATGACCAAGCTTTCGCTGAAACAGTCCATGTACTCGGTTGTGATCGCTCGAAAGTTTGGAATTCGCTTGATGTTGAAGCAGTATACGCAGACAAGGGTGGATCTGTCATGTCCAGACGTGTCCTTGTTGAGAACGTCATCCAACATTTCGCTGAAAATATGTTGGCATTACATTCCCCTGGAGTGGCAACGATACTAGTGTTCAGGAAACATGTTGCCACAAATCTCAGGCTTGTGGATGATGACCAGAATGGCGACATGGATGAATGTATCCGGAAAGTTGGCAAGCAGATCATGAAGGAGACCAAGGCAGCTAAGCACGACTTCAAATCCTACAATAAGCACATTGATCGAGAATTAGCCTCAGAGTGTATTAGTGAGACGTTGGTATCAGCGATCAAGTCTACTTTCCACAATTCACTACAATCCATCATGGTGGGTAATATCGTGAGCTCAGTGGTAACATCTCAACCAACACCATTACAGATAGCTATAGGAGTACTACTTGGTGACCATAAGATGATCATCACAGAACTGTACAAATATAACGTTTCTTGTTCCTACGATGAGGTTCGACGATTCAGAAGGTCAGCAGGTGCGCAGTCGTCAAAAGCACAGCAGTTAGCCGGACTCAGAGATGCCGCACTGGGCGGACTTGTGCAAATCATCATCGATAACTTTGATGCTGTGATCAGTTCCCAAAACTGCCGCCTTGAATGTCATTACATGGCAATGCTGGCAGCTCAGTAGAAAACCGATCTTGACCGCCTTGATGGTTTGGATACAGCGATCCCTCGCCTATCAAAAGAAGAAATGAAGCACCCTATCCCGTGGGAGACACCAGTCGTGGAGTATGCGGGACCGAAGAAACCTCCCATGCCATTCACTGCTACAAACCGATTTGCCATGTCAGACGACTTTGTACAAGCCACGACAGTCTCAATTGACAGAGCCAGAGATTTAGACTTCAGGTTCATCAAAGACGTGCTCTTTGAAGCTAACACTCCTGAGTACAACGGGTACAATACACGTCACTGCCGTGTGGCAGGAATGACTCCAGCACCCAAGACAGCGGTGGTATATCTTCCACTCATCAACATGAGGCCAGGACTACTGTCCTAACTTCCATCACCCGAGG
This sequence comes from Chionoecetes opilio, assembly GCA_016584305.1. NCBI lineage: Eukaryota > Metazoa > Arthropoda > Malacostraca > Decapoda > Majidae > Chionoecetes > Chionoecetes opilio. The sequence continues at coordinate 30,563 of JACEEZ010014983.1, forward strand.
ATTCAAAGTCACCAGAGCATCCAACCAGGATATTCTCGTTCTCACCTGCGATCAGGCCATATATAAGATCGTCGTTGACATCACATTTCATCAACCAGATCTGCTCACCGACATAGTGGTGATTCTTGGTGGGATGCATTTCCTGATGGATTTCGTGAGCTGCGTTGGCACTCTCATGGCGGACAGCGGCCTCAAGGAGATTATGCTGGCATCCTTCGGCTCCGTCGAGAAGATGTTGCAAGGGAAAAAATATCCACAGAATGTTCGGGCACTAAGATTGCTCACAGAGGAGCTGCTTCGACCAGTACTTGAGAGGGAGAATCTACACCTGACCAGCATGGATGATCTGGAGAAGCTACTTGATGAACTCGCCACTCAGAGTCGTACCACAAAGCTGTGGGTGTATAACGTCATCAAACCCACATTTCTAATGATGATGTTTTGTCGGGCGACGCATGAAGGCGATTGGCCACTCCACATCAAAGTAGCAGAATCAATGCTTCCATACATGTTCGCAGCCCACAAGTACAACTATGGCAGGTACGGCCTCTACTACGTACGCTCCATGACTTGGTTGGGACCAGCGATTCTGGAAAAGTTCTGCAGAGAAGAGCAGTCACTACACCACAATGCCGGTGTCTACAACGGACAGTGGAGTGACATGTTTATAGAAACGAACTGGATGAGGAAGGGGCATGGACCAGGTGGCATCATTGGCAACACAGAAAATCCTCAAGCGATGGCGACGTGGGTGTACAGCATGGATGCGACCATGACCCTGACTGGTGACCTGAAGAAGATGTCTGGAGCTGACGAAAAGGTACAGCTGACCCACAAGGAGGAATCTACCAGTCGCATTCGTCGAGATGGCAATGATCGTAAATCACTGAAGGCTACTCTAGAGTCATGCATCGACCCACTGGATCCAGCTACCCACGATGCAGGATGTCTGCTCAACATCTCGAATGGTCAACTAGCTCAGCCGAATGTTAACGTAGACAAGGCAGTGGAGATTGGAGCTAATCAGCTGATCCAGTTCGAAGCACTATGGCCAGAGGGCTTTTACAGCTTACTCACAAAACAGGTCACAACCTTTGCCGCAAAGAAGAAACGTCTAACAGTCGAGGATAATGTCGTCATGGACCAAGAGGCTATATACGCTCGGGTGATTGGCCTTCTGGTGAGCCAGTGCGATCTCGATCTGGAACAAGTCCTCTCCACAAAGCTAACTGCATATCCGCCCTCGATGTTTCAAGCTGATGGCCAGATGCGAGTGGCAACGGGAAAAGCTACACTGAAAAAGAACCTCCAGGTAGAAGTTTCACAACGCCTAATCACAAGCCCAACATCTATGGTGGTTGATGTGTCCGCTCTTCTGTGGACATTAGAATGGCCATCCCAAGGAACCGTTGACACGTCCATATCGGTGTTCAAGGTCTGGGTCAACGCGAGGTTGCTTGAAGCTGATGTCCACCTGTGCTTCGATCGCTATTTTGAATACTCTACAAAGAGCAGCACCAGATCGGCTCGAGCCAACGCTACCCGGGTCCATCAGCTCGAACGGAAAACTCCACTGCCGGCTTGGGACGCAGTACTTAAGAACTCAGCCAATAAGAAACAGCTCAACACTCTGCTTTGCGATGCGATCCTGAGTGATGATAACTTCCTGCAGCATGCGACACAGAACCACCAGTTGGTGGTTACTGGGGAAAACGACATGCCCACGCAGGTATCGAAGGGTCGTAAGTCGCCTCGTCTGGACTTAGCATCAACACATGAAGAAGCTGACATACTCATCACTCAACAGGCCATCCACCTTGCAAAAGAAGATCCAGAATCACACGTGCGGGTCGTGTGTGACGACACATACGTGTTCGCGTTACTTGCTTACTACTACTTGAGTGAGAAGCTCCAGTCATCATTGGCGATGCAGTCTCCAATCATGGGTCGGTCGTGCATTGACGTGAAGGAAAACGCTCGTAAACATTCAGCAATTGTACCCGAGCTCTTGGCGCTTCATGCTCTAACTGGCTGTGATTCAGTTGCTGCGACTTATGGAATTGGGAAAACAATAGCAATCGCTGTGGCTCGAAAAGGCTACACTCTGGATCAGCTTGGTAAACCCTTGGCAAATATCGTTGAAGTCACCGAACAAGCAACAGCTTTCATGGATGCGTGCTATGGCATTACAACTCCCACCTCTTCGATGACCAAGATCCGCCAGAATCTATGGGCACAGAAGACTGGCAAATCGACAGCAGCACCGAAGCTGTGTAGTTTGCCCCCAACTACAGAAGCGTTTGAGCAGAACGTTCGTAGAACACACCACCAAGTCGCTCACTGGTACAGTGCCCTGAGTGGGGATCCACCAACTCTCGCTGCAGTGGAACACGGGTGGGAAGCTGATGACACTAACAAGTGTCTCATCCCTCGAAATATGGAGGACGGTGTATCCGACGGAGCACATTCTCAAGCTGGTCAGATGTGGCTGCACATCTGAGTTAGCATATAGAGGTGGGAAATGTGGCTGTATGGGGCGCCAACTTCCATGCACGATGTTCTGCACCTGCGGTGGTGGTACTGCCTGTTCCAATCCATTCAACATCACTGAGAGTGCAACAGATCATGCCGATATCCCTGATGACAGCGATGAGGCAAACGACCGAGCAATGGCATGTCGACGATGAGGACGATTAATAGTTCCTAGATATAAGATATTTGGTCTATTGGGGCATTAATTTAGCTTCATTTATTAGAGTATAACATGTATAATATGTTATTGATATAACGTTGAAACATTTGGGCAACGTGAAGATGCCAAATTGTTGCATTTATTATTAGTATTATTAGTATTTATACTACATATTATTATTTATATTATTATTATTATTATTATTATTATTATTATTATTATTATTATTATTATTATTATTATTATTATCGGTAGTATCATATACTTTACATGTATGTCTAATTTTAAGTCACGCCAATGTCATGTTTGAGAGATGATAATTATTACAATAAATGTTGTCCGATTCTAAATAGATTTGTTTTCTTATATTTTGCTTGCTATCATAATCAATATTGCTTGTAAACTGGCGAATGACTTCAGAATCATATTATATGCTTTACAAAGCACATATATATATATATATATATATATATATATATATATATATATATATATATATAATATATATATATATATATATTATATATATATATATATGCATATATATATATATTCGTTAAAAGTGATAGCTAGTTCAGCGTTTATTATCTTCTTAAAGATATTTTCTCCTTGTCAAAGTCCAAAGTCAAAGAGGACTTTGTCAAGTCCTCATCAACAACGGCTTCAGCGAGAGAGACATCAACCGTCAGACTAAGAAAATCTTGGAGAACTGGTACAACCCTAACGCCACAAAAAAGAGTCAAGACATAACTATCTTCTACCGGGCTTTCTTCTCCACCGCTCACCAGGAAGAAGAAAGAATAATATCACAAATCGTCCACCGTAACGTGAAACCTGCAGACCAAGAGAGGAGAATAAAACTACAAATTTACTACAAAAACAAGAAAACCAGCAACCTCCTTCTCCGTAACAGCCCAAGCCAGACGAAGGAGACAAAAAAAAAGTCCCATGTCGTATATAGGATCACATGCAAAAGAGGAAACTGTGATGTCCCTATCGGTATCCATCCTACATCGGCATGACGAGAACGAAGCTGTCCAGACGTCTTACTTGCCACCTAACTTCCGGAGCCCCAAAAAGTCACCTATTAGAACAACATGGCATCATCATAACAGAAAATTTCTAGAAGAAAATACAGAATTGGTTGACATGTGTGCAGATGTGCGGCGACTTCCCATCCTAGAAGCGCTGTACATAAAAGAGATCAATCCCAAACTTAACGTACAGGCAAACGACCTACAAGCTCTACCCAGCATGAAAAGAAAAAAAAAAAATTAACAGCCTACTCACAGAAAAGCCAAGCGAAGACCAAACAACCAATCAGCGTCACCCACTCAAGAAGACGAGAAGCAAAAGCTATCTACCAATCACCGGTGCCGCTAATAGGCTGCGTGGCAGGCAGACTGGCTATAAATAGCGCTTCACCTCGCATCTTAATCATGCTCACCTCAACTCCTGAGGAGAAAACATCTTCCACATGCGGCTGAAGAAGGGTTCTTAGACCCGAAATCGCGATACAGCAAACATGACAAGCTACGGCGAAGTCATAAAAGTGATTACAAAAGAGAATAAGACACTCTTAAGACAAAGAGAAAAAATCTTTAAGAAGATAATAAACGCTGAACTAGCTATCACTTTTAACGAGATCTGTCTCAGAGAAAATCTCCTGCCCGTATATACTCTATATATATATATACAGACACTTTATAATTCAACTGCATGTACAACAGATTATATTAGTTTTAG
>JACEEZ010014983.1:40000-95000 GCA_016584305.1 Chionoecetes opilio
GTTTAAGGGACATATTTTGGAAAAAAAAATTTTTTTTGATTTTTTCATTTTTTTTATTCATACCCTTAATTTGATAAATCTGCCATGAAAAAAATCCTACCGCATAAAACGGTTCTTTTTTATTTAAAGGCCAGCCATCGGAGCCATTGGCTGGACTTTTAAATGCCCAGGAATTTTTCTTCTAATGCGGTTTGAATGGATTTTGGTACATTTTACTTTATGTACTATCCTTCACAAAAACGTTTCTCTTTTTTCCACCCAATGAGAGAATTTTTTTTTTTAAAAAAAACACCCATAACCCCAAAAACTCGACATCCTTTGTGGTTCGCGGATTTTTTTCTCATATTAGCATCAGTTTGAGATAACAAAGGTTTTAATTATCAAGAAGAGGTTGGCAAATATTTGAAGACCGGGAACAAAAAAAAGCAGCCCTGGAGTCATCCCCAGTGGTGAGGTATTTTTGTCCGGTAAAGGCCCTATACATCCCATTTTTATTTTTGTTTTTTTTAAAGATAAACTATTTTTTTTTACTAAAATGACAATAGATACAAAAGAATATACCATTGTTATGCACCTAGGCTTTTACTTACTGATTAGAGATAAACGGTAATTTTTTTCAAGCTAATTTTTACAAATTATTTGCTAAAAGAAAAAAATCCCAGAACCTAATTTTCAGGGGGGTTTTTTAAAAAATAAAAAATTGGTTTTCTTTTTTTTCAAAAAATTTATTAATTTTGTAGGAGAAAATTTTTCTTTTTTTTTAATTCCAAATTTTTCTTTTTTTTTTTCAAATAAAACTAAAAAAAAAAAATTTTCATCACTTTAATCTAAATAAGAAAAAAATGAAAAATTTTTATTTTTTTCTTTACAAATTTTAAAGAAGCATTTATCTTTAAAACATAAAAAAAAACATTTTGTTTTTCTTTAAAAAGACATGTTAATGGGAGCCGAAAGTCATGTAAAAAACGGGGAAGAACGACACCTTAAACCCCCCCCGGTTTAAATTTTGGGCCCCTTTACATTGCTGAGTGCCTTTTCAGTGTTTTGGGGTTTCATAGTGCGTTTTATTTGGGTTCTCGGACACTTGAAAGAGCCTTTGTGCTTCAGTGTTCATGCGTTTAATTTTGGGCTTTTCTGGACACTTGGGAGAGCCTAAATTGCGGTCTATATGGTTTTTTAACCCCTCCAGTTCAAGATGGCGATTCCTGTGGGCCTCCACACGCCCGCCGCCGTCCGGCCTCCCCTTTCCAGCTTTTCTGGGACCCGCATGGTCGCCACCCTCATCACCCTAGTCCCCTCACCCCGCTAGCTGCACCCTCGCATGATGCTATATAACAAGAGATCGCGGACTTATGGGCAGCTTGGCAGAGATACTGAAGTCAACAGCCGCAATATTGTCATAACCAAAACAAATACATGGGACCCCGCAAGGCCAGGGCCTGGGTAGTTGGCTGCTGGCATGTGGATAGGCCTATAGTACACCCTATTATACTATGAAACACTACGCCTACTGTACTATACAACCTACGACATACTATTACACCTACAACTACTATTAACAACTACTCACTATACTACAAACTTCCAACCTCAGGAAATCGTCGAACCTTCCAAGGGTCATTTATCTTACGGGATACACAGACAACAGGCTGTGTTTGCGAGGCCGTACAGGTGTGAGTGACCGGGTCTTGCGAGGCCTACAGGTGTTACGCATGAACAGGTGTGTTGCGGCCCCGGTACAGGGGTGTTAGTGGGACAGGTTCTTCGAGGCCGTACAGTGTTATAGTGCAGGTGTTGCGAGGCAGTACAGGCGTGAGCGGACAGGTGTTATAGACAGTGTGTGCGAGCTCGTACAGGCTGTGTAGTGCAGGTCTGTGTTGCGAGGCCGTACAGGTGGTAGTGAAGGGTGTGGGTGTGGTAAAGCGAGAGGCTAAGAGTTGCAGTGTTAGCCCCGAGTGTGTGGGTGGTCTGACCTAATGAGCGAACGCGCAGTTCTCGTCCACGATAACGGCGCCAGCCCCGTACCGCCGCGGCAAGGGTACGGCGGCGCAAGCCACAGTGTGTCATAGAAGCTACCTCTAGGGACTTACAGGAAGTTTAAATTAATCAAAACCTTGGGCCCTAATCAAAAAACCTCTCTTAATTAGGATACGAATTGATAGTAGTAGTGAGTTTCGACACTGATTTGAGTATTTTTGTACATACTGGGTCGTTGTAAACTAGTAGTCAAGTTCAACTCTGAGCTGAGGTGTCCGACAACGATATGGTTTCATATAAGACTAACGAAACAACTTTTGGAAATAATGACGAGAGTTTTGCGGTCGTTTAAGAGAACATCAACTATTTTTTATGGCCTACAATAGGTGTTGTTGCATGGAGATAGTTTTACTTTGCGCAACCCACCCCCCCCAAAAAAAATAATGAAACCAACCTTAACGGATAGGTTACATGAAACCTCAACCTAGCATAACCTTAAAGGTTTTAAGAAACCTAACCTAACCTTATAGGTTTTAATGAAACCTAACCTAACCTTATAGGTCGTAATGAAACCTAAACCTAATTTAACCACAAGGTATACTTTTTTCTTCTTTTTTTCTTCGCAAATAAAGCGATCTCAATTCAGAACAAGCACCGCTTATTAGGAAGCGCTATATCTTTGTATCATAAAACGCACACTCAGGTCTCTGCTTCCGTTCCCCCCACTAATTGTAACAAAGTATAACATAATATTACTTATATCTAAATTAATTGATATATAAAAAAGTATACCATATCCACCTTATTGTTTTTTGAACTAGTAGTTGGATGAATGGAGTTGGGTAGCTGGATTAAGAGTGAATGGTCGTGGTGGGGAGTGGGTGTGGGTCATCGTGGGTTTGTGTGTGGGGGTGCGTGTGTGGGTAGCACAGGTGGAAAGATTTGGCACTCCAGTCCTGGTCTGTTTGTACAGGACAATTAGCAGCACAGCTTGGCATGACGAGGCGATACACAGGCACAGACAGCATAGCACAGCTTGGCATGACGAGGCGATACCCCCAGCCAGACAGCAACGCGCTAGCCGCCAGAAGACAAGGCTTTGTTTTGGTTACGCAAGATGGCGGACAGTTGGAACAGTGCGGAGCCAGGCTTTCCGCGATCCATGTTATATAGATCAGTGCACCATAGACTCATGTATATACTTGAGTCACGTGAGGGTCGGTATTATCACCGCCTCCACCTTCCACGTGGTGGGGTTCGGGTCTCCCCACGGCTCTTTTTTTTCAACCCCCACCCCCCCCCCCACCACCCTCACCTCCAATGCTTGTCGGCCGCCCACCCTCATGCGGCGCCAATATGGCCGCTACGCCCATAGCCTTTCATAGAGATGGGAGTTAATCGCCGAACCATATTATTTGATTTTGAATGCCATGTCATTATTTAACCTTTGGTGACTTCTTTCTGCGTTTCTGCAAATCTTTCACAGCCTTTCGGGGCTTTTATTTGCATGTTTTGGTTTGGAATATTCTCTTGAATTCCTGTTGCACGCAAATTCACTCTGTGTTGCACTGTGATCATTCTACACCACTTTCCTCTGTGTTTGGTTTTAATTTGACCTTCTGCATAGCAATTTATTTTGTGCTGCTTGTGAGCTGATTTTAATCTTTGTGTCACTTTCTCCGTGATTCAAGTATCTTCCACTACGTGTGGAATGATTTACTTTTTGCTATTAATTAGCATCCTTCGTTGCACACATTTCATTTATGTGCTAGCACAGGTTCCTTGTGCTATTTATTAGTTCCTTGTTGCATGCATAATTTTTCGGTGCTAGCACGTGGCTCTTGCTATTTCACTTGTCTGTGATTCTTAGCTCTAGCATTCAACCAATTCTGATCTTGTGGTATGGGTATGCTTTTGCATTGTAGTTTATTGTACACCGCAGTGGCATTCTCCTTGTGTAGTAAGTGGCCACCTTTTTCGTTGTCGTCACTTTTTGTGTGAAACACTTACTAACGCCTGTCACTTATGCGTTGTGATTACCTCTAGTTTTTGGCCCGCCTTTCGCTTGGGTGGTGCGTTTTCTTTTCAATAACGTCTGTTGATTCTCTGCTGTGTTTGCTACTACTTTACTTCCATATATATGTATTGTTGTGAGCAATTTATTATCCCTTTCATGTTGTTTACAATCAATTATTTATTTCTATATATTGCTATCTGGCCAATTAGTACCTTGTTCACTATTATTGTTCCATGTCCACTTCGTGTTGTATAAAGTGTGGGCACGTCGTTCTTTTTCATTGGAGGGGGAGGAATGTAAATGGTGGTTTGGTAATATCATATGGCTATTTGCAACCGCCGATGACGCTTGGCGCATAGCTTTTTTTTGCTCTACGGCAGCTCAGGTAAATTGCTACCCGCGACCTCATCCGTTCATCCCCACTTCATCACATCATCTTCATATACATTGGGGGCACTAGATGATCCGACACAAACCAATACGTGGGGAGTTGGTGGGGACGTTCCATACTTCACGCCAGTGCAAGACCCCCCCCCCCCCCCCCTTGATATTTTGCATTCTGACCCAATATCAAGAGTATATCGATGTATGGACTATGGAAGGTATTAGATTTTTTCTAGGGGCTGTGTGTTGAGTACCGTAGGACATCCAGTTGCTGATGAGAGAACGAAAATAAAGCAGTCAGACCAAATTTAAACACATATATTACCACTATACAAAAATGGAAATAAAATAATGATACGGAAATAAAGGAAAAAGCACAAGTTTTAAAGCAGCAGGCAAAGAATTTTTTTTTCCACTGAGAAACCTCACTTAAGCAAAAATTCTTTGTCTTGTGATTCTCAGCAACTTAATCAACAAATATTAAAATCAAGGCTTTTAACTCGCCTGCTTTTTCAATTGAACAAAGCAGCAAGATTACCCCAAATACTCCTCATTGGCCATTGCTATTTCTCAGGTAGTTGATTACTTCAGAGCAGAGAAGCTTCTCTTGCTGAAGCTGAGCCACAGGTAATATACATAAATTTGGCCAGTCTGTAGATTTTGATGATTTAATGCGAAAAAGGGTAAAATGTGCCAGACATCGGAGGTCATATGGCACTAATGGCAAAGCAAAGAAGGGGAGGGGTCACAGAGAAAGAGTTCTGTGCAAACGGTGAGGAAAGGGGAAAGGAATAGAAAGTTTTCAGCAGTAGGGTTAGACAGAGGAAAGATGTGTATTGTTGGGGGAAGGAGAATAAATTGGGAAAGGGGTCAGGGGGGTGAGTCAAGGAAACTCAGCGAAAATGCTCTTCATTGGACCAAGACTTCTCACTACATCCTAACAGTGCATTTGGCTTTCATTGTCACTTACATCTTATAGGCGTCATTCTAACATGCGTTTTTGCACAGAGTTGCAGCATGTTAAGATCTTCTCATTAGTACGAAATGCTTAATGAATAAGGCCAAACATTTCTATAAATATAGAACTCGACAGAGCTTTGGGATCTGGCCTTTGTAAGCCTGTATAATTCACCTGCCTTCACTATTTGAAAGCGCTTGTCATTTCTGTTAACATATGATATAGAATAGGATAGAAGAAGTAATAATTCGTGTGAATCATTAACACTGAAAAGAGTGGTGTGCTTCCTGACTGTTTTCAATAGAATTCATAACAGCAAAATCCTGGGGGTTGGTGACCAATGGGAGTGCTTAAATAAAACTATAGATCAAGAAGTATTTCAGACGTGTTATAATAAAAACGAATATATTCATCCCTTGACGGTATATGGCCACATCAACCAAAACTTCACAAAATATGTCATTACCTCATTATAAGGCACGAAACCACACTTAAAGAATCATAAGAACATGTAATAAGAGGAATTTTCGGGAAAACCACTCGTTTATGAACAATCTCCGAGGTACACAAAAGAAATTCGGAAATTAAAATTCTGGCGGTAGCCTATATAGGCACTTTTTTCCTTAACAAAACAGCCTCATTGTGTAGACAGTTTCGGTTCCTGGTGATCACATCATTCTACACTCTGAAGTATCAAAAACCATGAGCGCTGAGTTTCTCTCAACTTTATCCACAAAGCATCGCATGGTCGCTGCCCGTATTGTACAAGGCCACCCACGAATGATCGGTCAACTGACTTGTGGTTATGCGGCCAGAGAAACGCGGATAAGACACGTACACGAGGGGGAGACACGCACCAACACATGGACATGTATAGGAAATTTGTAAGGGTAACTGGTGTAATGTTAGTTATGTTAGTTGGGTTAAAGTGATCAATAGAAAGTGATATTTGCATTTAACTCAGACCTCAGAGGCATGTTTTTCTTTCAAGACAGAGGAAAAATATTTATTGTATTAAGGTCGAGGGGTAAAAGGCATCAGTAGAAATTATCATAATACCCATGCATGCTTCCTCAGTCCACCTATGTGGAACCGGTTCCCAAACCAAACGGCAGCCGTGGCCAGTGGGTGGGCACTGCGGGTGGGCACGGCTTCTCGTGGTGGCACGTGCCCACCCATGCTCCCCCCCGTAGCTTACGGCCAATGCATTTTGCCCATAATACAAAAAATAGACTTATAATAGTGCGTGCACCTAAGATATCGGGAAGCTCCCGATTGTTTTACACCAATGCAGCGCGTATAGAATGGGCTTGCGTCCACACTGGCAACATTTGTCTACAGACAATTGCAAAAGTTGATAACACTCGCGAAACACAATTCTTCCCCGAATCAGGATTTATGTTAACCTATTAATCGAGGTGATTAATTTTCAAGGGTTCCCAGCAAACATTGTCATGACGGGCCGGATCAAATTAGTGCCGGCAAATCACAAACGGCTATTGGCATGAATCGGCAAACCGTAAATGAATATCGGCCGGCTGCGGAGCGACAACTTGTGCGTACATGTTTGCCACCCGGGCTGTGCTCGGTTACGTTGACGTTTCTGTGTCAGATCTGTGTCGGCAAAACCGTAACAAACTATTGCCACTACGGAGCACAACCGGGCCGACATAGCATATATCGTGCATAGCGCGCCAACACCGCAACTGCATCGTGCCACAAGCAAGCCGGATTTAGCATCCCAAATAGTGCCATAAAGCGGCCTAACAGCAATGAATCGTGCCACAAGCAGGCCGATTAGCATCCAAATAGTGCACAAGCAGGCCGAATTAGCATATTGAATAGTGCCACAAGCAGGCCACTTAGCATTTGAATAGTGCCACAAGTGGGGCCCAATTATAAGCTAGCTGAATTAGTGCCACAAGCAGGCCGATAAAGCAGCTGAATCGCCCCCTTTAACCGTTCATAATGCCGGGGTAGCACGCCGACTAGTTACCCTTGCACACGACCCTGCGCACGTCCGCAGATAGATGAAATCACACAGGAAAACATTGATCACGGACTCCTGGACCAGAACATTATCGTCAGATTCTGCTATTTAACCTAAAGGTCTACAAAAATTAACTCCAAACCTATCCACAAAATTTAACCAAACCCTAAATGATGGAAACCTTAAAACCAAACGTTAACTTACCCAAATTTAACCATTTATTTTTATATGATTAATAGCAAGTATAGTTTTTTAAAAAGGTTGACTTAAGTATGGATTAGTTAAAATTTAAGTGAAGTTAAGGATTGTTTAGATTTGATTTAGGGTTGTGTTAGTGTTTTTTAAGATAGGTTGGGTTAAGTTTGTAGACTTATTTAGGTTAAATAAGCGAATCTGATGATAATGTTCTGGTCCTGGAGGCGTGGCCAATGTTTTCCTGTGTGACGTCATCTGCAGCGTGTGCGTAGTCGTGGCAGGGTAGCTATCCGGGCAGGGCAGCTAGTCGGCGCGCTACACCGCCCCACTTTTAAATGAACACAGATTTGTGAATGGAATAACCTGTTGCCAGGATTGAATGGGTTCTCAACTCTTACAGTATGAGCTAAGGACCAATATAGTGCAACAAAGAATAAAAATTATCACTATTACTTCAAATCAAGCCATAATCATCAGTCTCGTCTGCAGTATATCAGTCTTGCCTGTGGTTGAGGCAGTCTGGCACTGGCAGTCAGCAATCAATTCACAATGTGTGCCCTATACACCTCAGGCTGCTACAAGAATAAATACTGTAAATGAAACAACAATAATTGTGTATATAAATATAATTTTCATAAGAATATAATCACTGTATTGTTAAAAAAGTGGGAAAAAAGTCCAGACAAATGTGGGAAAATTTCTATTAATGAACAGACAAATAACGAAATAAATAAACAATACATGAATGAATAAATAAATAATTAAATAGTAAATAAATTATATATATATATATATATTATATATATATATATATATATATATATATATATATATATATATATATATATATATATATATATCTATATATATACAATATATATTATATTATGGGGAGGAGGTAGCGGAGTGGTTAGCGTCTCCGACTGGCGTTTTCGGTGACCCGAGTTCGATCCCCGAAGAAACCCAAAACCTTTCTGCACTGTCGAGTGGCCTAAGAACACCCACATGCTGCCCATCAACTCTACCTTCGACTGCGAGTGCATCGGAGGACACAGGGGGCGGCATGAGCCGCTACTCACAGGCGTCACTATAAGAATTCTTGCCTGTCGCCACCACGATGCGAGGACCAACCATCATAGCCCCTCGAAAGTGAACCTCGAAACATAGCCTACATCCGAGCCCTGGGTCACCACTGCCTACAGGCGCTATAGGCCCAATGTAAATATATATAATATATTTTATAGATAGTATATTAATTATATATATATATATATATATAATATTATATATATATATATTATATAATATATATGTCAATGTTTACCCATAACGGTATAGTTTATAACAGGGAAGACTCTTATGGCTCTTATGGGAGCTGTCATCCTGCTCGACGCACTATTCATGTCCTATGGTTACTAATATGTGACAGTCATGAATATTGTGAGATGCTGCAAATCTAAATCGATGAACGCCGAGAATAATAAATGATAGTATCCATCGCGTCTAACTTCATAAAGACATTAAGGACAAATCTGACTTAAACAGAAGGAAAGAAGGAAAATTTAGCCTGAAAGTCTATCATCCTCCTTGTAATAGGTTAGGTTAGGTTAAGGAAAAAAATAACCGAATGTGTATCATAAATTACTCAGTTTACCTAAACCACTGAGAAACTTATACGACCAGAGGTGTTAAGTCTCACCCCCATAGCAAATCGGATAAAATATAGAATTCCCCACCATGTGTCAGATGTGCAGGGCCATTAGTGGTGAACAGGTCCTTTACACGCGCAGAACAAAGGGCCAACTGGTGTCCTCTTCTGTTGTCATTAAAGATACAAACATCTTGGGATAAAGACCATATTTTGCCATGCTCACATGTTTGGTGCCCTTCTTCACCACCTAAAAGGCTTTGATCACAAGTTTTGCTCTGAAAACAAGAAAACTAAAGATTAGGTTTTTCATGAGCCGATGCCTGTCCATAAAGTTTTACATTAATCTTTGCAGATATCTTTATTTGTTCTATCGCCAATAATTATATCTTACAAAAGAGATTTGTTCAACCTGCAATGCCACCTCATACATACTTACAATACAATATAGACCACAATCATGCGTGTACCGAGGGGGGAGGACCATGCGGCCATGGCCCCCCTCCCCCCTTTCAAAGAAAAAAATATAACCAATAAATATTATAATCAGATAGCACCAATATATATATATAATATATAGATAGCACCAATATATATATATAATATATATAGATAGCACCATTATATATATATAATATATTATATGCACCAATATAGTATATATATATATATATAGTATATAATATAGATATAGATATTATATATATATATATATATATATATATATATATATATATATATATAATATATAATATATATATATATATATATATATATATATATATTCTATATATTATTACTTTATATATAATTTATATATTTTTATATTTTTTGTTTTTCATATTTTATTTTATATTTATTATATATATTATATATAACTAGTGATATATATATATACTATATATAGTATATATATTATATATAGTGAGATAGATATATAATTTTTTTAATTATTTATACATATTTGAGATTTGTTTGATTTTTTTTTTTTTTTATTATGTGATTTCTTATTTTTTTTTTTATTTTATATATCAGAGTTTTTTTTTTCTCTTTCTTACATAATCTTTTTTATATTTTTTATATTTTTTATAATATTTTTTATTTTAAGGATTTTTATATATTAGATATTATATATACCACTATATATATATTATATATATATATATAATATATACTATAATATTGCCCCCCACCCCCCCCCTTTTCAATTTTCTGGGTACGCCACTGGAGCCAACGCACAATACAAAGACCAATAATAGATGAGACCATCATACAAAGAATGTGTGGTGGCAAATCATAATCCACCAAACTGTGCTAAAATATTTAATGATTACTTAAACTAGTTGCATTTGTACAAATCCCTGTGGAAAATTGGAGAAGAAATGTTTATTTAGTGTATCCTTATAGTATCCTAAAACTTCGGTCATTTACGACATTATCATTTTTTTCCTACACCTATTTCTGCACTTTGTCGGCGGGTGTCGCTACTAAAGTTTACCATTCTAACCAAATCCATACGCAATGCATCTTTACCTAGAATTGAGCCATCATGGCACAGAGTGGGTAAAATAATACCCACTAACCTACTTGACATAGAGACATTGGGCTGCGTAGCCTACACGCTGAATCAAAGTAATTTGGGAATAAACGCAAAATGAGGCATTTGTCCGACAATTTTTTAAAAACCATCATTCTTAACACGGGGGGGACCAGAATACTAAGGAATAGAACAATTTTATCCACATAACTCAATTACATGCGGTATGAAAGTACCTAAATAGCTTAGAAATGCTGCGAATGGTGAGAATTTACAGTTGAAGGCAGTTTATCACTACGATTTTTGCGTTGGTAATGTATCAACTGCAGTTAGAACCGAGGCAGGTGTTGCTTCTCTTAAATGAAGATGACAGTTAAAAGTTTGACAAAACAGTTTCTAAAACAATACATTTTTTAGACGTTTTGTAACTGTAAAAACACTCCATTAAAGTAAAAAAGTAATCAATAATGTCCTATTCAAACCATTGAAACTAATTTTAATCTAAACCTAACTAGCCTTGCCCTGCGAAACTAACCTAACATAGTCTTGCCGGCTTAAACTAACCTAGATCCTTAAGAAAAAATTTGTTGCACAACATTTCATTGTTACTTTTCATCACTCGTTTCTCACCCCTAAGAAACAGTAGAAAGGGAAAAAATACTTGAATCAGCCACAGTCATGTTCTAAATATCAGCACAGTATATAGTAAGGGTCAGTACTGCTGTACCAAATGCTACCAGACACACCATTCATCACATTACCAGTAAAACTGCAGTTTAGTACAATATCCCTATTGACCAAAATTCTCCTGACATAAAACTGGGGGGCTGCGCCCAGCCAGACCCCACCACCACTAGTTAACTAACCTAGCCTGGGCATTGATTATCATTATCCTATTATACCCTCGCTGGGAGGAGTGCGGGGTGGATTTCCGCTCTCCAGAACCCCCCATGTGTTATATCTCATTTTCCGTCGGGTTATCGGGATTAGAATGCTGCAGAATTGTCAGTTCTATAACTTGAGGACGGTTATAAAACCTCGTGCCTTGTAATGTGCTTTAAACTGCATTACAGTAGAACCCGCAATCACCGAAGTAACCATCTTCTCCCGTACAGCCTTATTTACTTACTCCCTGAGGCGGTACAATTTCTAGCGAAGTCCTTCCCGCCCTTATAGGCGGGGGTTTTCCTCCATGACTCACATATCACTTGTTGATATCTCTAACACGTACAATGTATACAAAGCTGGTGGAGAGCTGCCCCTTCACCCTCCCTCACTCCCCTAAACGACCCCCTACCCCTCAAAATATACTATTGTAAATATTGCTATTCTCACTCACTATAAAACCTAGCCTAACCAGCTTCCCTATAACCAAGCCTAACCTCATCACTAATTAGCCTCCTAGAGGACCCAAAAAAATGTATTACTAACCTTACCTCTAGTGTCAATAAACCTAACCCTAGTACCTGGTAAAACTTCTAGTTTGTTTGCCCTGCAACTTAAGTCTCGGCTAGGAGGTTATTGGGTAAGGTTGGTAGTTATAGTGATGTTAGAATAGTAATATTACATTTTGGGGATCCGAGGGATGGGTCATTTTATGGGGTGGGCAGGGGGTGTGATTAGGGTGGCATCTCACCCCTACTTTTATATTTACGTGTTAGAGGTATCTGAAATGCACAGAGCTGGGACTAACGAAGAAATTCGGTAATTTCGGTATTCGTACTACCGGGGTAGTATTTTAGCTACCGCTACCGGTGAATCTTCGTACCAAACATCTACCGGATACCGATACCCGATATAACGAATGGTCTACCGAACAATTTCTTCGTAGAATTGTGAATTGAAGTTGAAAAATACGCAAGTAGATGGCACCACAATTTGTTTACTTAGTCAGTCAGCTGATGGTTCGGGAACCTGGTTGGTTTCTGTTTGCGGAGCTCCACTGAGCTTCCACATTTAGAAACGCTACTACCGAATTGACTATCATACTTTGAGGTGAGTAAAATAATTATACAGCGTACAACTAACATTTAGTTATGTTATATAACGTTCTTTGAATGTCTAGGGCATTTTTTGTAAAGAAAAATAATAATATAGTTTGCCTGTGCAATATATGGCCCAACAACGAGTGTCCACTGGAGTGTGGCTAAAAAAAATTACGTTGAAATGTGTGCCCATATAAATGATATATCGTATGATAATATGAAACAGTAACCAGGCAAATAGCAAAATCTTTCAAATGAAATTTACCAATGTTATAGGTGTAATTATAAATGAGTTTTTTTCCGGGGAATCAATGTATATGTATTGTAGTGAATCAGTTACCTAGACTTGATAATGCTTTTGGCTACGTCTTGTTAGCAATTTTACTAATAGTCTAGATATTGTGAGTAAGTTACATGATATAACTGCAATATTGACTGCCCTTCCGTTTTTCATCATATGCTGTTCCGTTACACTGCAGCCACATATATTCTTAGAATATTTTGTTTAAATATTGGCATTAAATAGGTGTTTTAATGGCCTTTAGAATGTATACGGCTTTTAAAGGTTTTTTTTTTTTTTTTTATATAATAACGTTTATTTTTAAAATCTACCGAACCGAAATATCCGAAATACCGAAGCAGTCGGTTGATTTTTTTGGAAATCCTACCGCAATAGATAAACCGACCGAATGGCCCCGTTTTCATCTACCGAATACCGATACCGGGTAACTGCCGTAGAAAAATATACCGAATCCCAGCTCTGCCCGAAATGATCGTGTTACTGAGGTCCTTTAAGGGAAAAAAAGCACTATAAGGGCGGGAAAGGACTCTATTAATTTTAACCATGTCTAATTAAACTGTGAAAACACAACAAAATAGCAGCTCCTTTCACTTTTGCTCTAGCCTGAGGCTTGTTGTTTTATAACTCTTGTCTCTTGTCTGTAATTTGAGCATTTATCCATCTCTAAGATGTCATCACCCTTTTCCTAGTACTTTATAAGTCTTTGTGGAGTAGATGAAGTCGATCCTCAGCCTGAGAAAGGCCCTGTGAAAGCAGTAAATGTGAGGCGCCAGCGGCGTTCACTTCCACTGGTAATATTTATGAATATTGGGTGCCATACGAGACAACGTGCGCGAGTGGCCAACACAGCTGACTGACTGCCCTGCTACGAATTCAGCCACCTATAATCAACAATTATCCTTAATCCGAGCTTTTGGCACCCTACTTAAGTCCTTCTGCCCGGCCATTCATGTCACATCCACTTAATATTTATTCCTTGGCCGAGTCGAGGAAGACTGTTGGTTGGGGGCCTGTACGAAATTTTATCAATAATCTGTGTGCCGCTTATACAGTTCCCGCTGTGCAAGGGGCCCGACATCGGCATTCATCCGATTGTGCTCGAAACCAGGTTCGCCCTGGGCCGCTGGTAGCCGGAATACGTACCCGGCACAAGCCGACCAGGCCCGCATAGCCCATGTTTGCTGGGAGTTTATCATCCTATGTTTAAAATAGGTTGTTTGCTAAAGCCTAAACAACTCTTGCCGTGGCAGATCAACCAAGGATGTATCATATATTCATCATACTGCCCCAGTACAACCCTACTTACCAACAATTTTCTTCTTTCTTTAATCTTATTTTTGTATGGCATGCATGGCAGAAAATGTCAGAGCATTGTACACTGGTTCTCACTTTTTTTTTTTTTTTTCATCTTGCATGAAACGTTTTGTCATCTGTCCTTGGCCTTTCCATAATGAATACAACACCAGTTGTGACCTTTGCATACGTTAAAACCCCAAAGAGCAGTGCTATTATTATCTGCCTATTGTTTTGCTTATGTTACAGTATCCATCTATGTGTCTGCAACTATAGTAATTGATATGAATTTTTAAGTCGTAATATTAGCTGTTATGGCACATGTTATTTCTACACTTTTCAATATCGTGCAGTGATAACACACAAAATGGTATAGTGTTGACTGTTTTCCTTAATTAAGGATATATATCTATTAGTGTGTGTGGGGAGTTCTTTGTTTGTTCTATGTTGGTATAGGTCAGGCTAATATCTGTTTACAATTATTACAGTATCTGTTTTGGTTTTGCGTTGTGTAGGTGATTCTAACAGAAGAGTCATTCATACTGCAATACCATTATTATCTGCCATTGGTAATATGCCCCATGATTATGATATCTGGCCCCAAAATTTTTTTTCTGGTTTTCAACATTGCAACAGTCCTGGGGCGGCATTTTGGAAAGGGGCTCTAAACTACACCCTCTTAGCGTCCTAAGACCGACTTAGTTATACCGGGCCAAGAAGATTACTAAGAAAGCAAATTTTTGAGCGTCATCTTGGCCTCGTGTAAGGGGACAGAAGGCCAAACCCTTCTTAGTGCCACCTAACAATTTAGCGGGGGCGCGACACAAGTCTGTATTTGGCGGGAAATACGTATACCACGCCCAGTCTCTCTCTCTCTCTCTCTCTCTCTCTCCCCTCTCTCTTTTCTCTCTCTTCCCCCTCTCTCTCTCGCTCTCTCTCTCTCTCTCTCTCTCTCTCTCTCTCTCTCTCCTTTTTCTCCCTTCTCTCTCTCTCTCTCTCTCTCTCTTCTCTCCCTCTCTCTTCTCTCTCTCTCTCTCTCTCTCTCTCCTCTCCTCTCTCTCTCTCTCTCTCCTTTTCTCTCTCTCCTCTCTCTCTCTCCTCTCTCTCTCTCTCTCTCTCTCGTTAACCCACAGCCAAACCACTGACGATCTGCAATGGAATATATAAAGGGCTGGTCAGCAAGGCAGCCACCCCTTTCTGCAGTTATCCAAGCCAATGACACGGCGGTCCGTCCTCCTCCAGGAGACGTTGGTATGTGAAACGACTAACATGAGATTTGGAAAACATCAAGTGTTTGCTCAACCCCTCCATCAGGGAGGATCACGAGGACTTATCACCCTTTTCAGAAAGGGACCTTTCCCAGCCACCCTGACGCTTGCTCCTCCACACCTCCGGGGAACAAGTGGACTCGCTGTGCGTCACGCTACATATGGACAGGTCCACTAAGGTGGACGTGTGTAATGTGTACTGCAGGCAGAGATCCAACTCGACTTACTACCTACACTGGAGAATAACCAAAGACGGCTATCGTGCTGAGTGTGGTGATTATAATGGGCCATCATCCACTCTTAGAGCCCTGGAGTGATGGCGGCCCAGTAATCCTCGTGGGTGCCACATCCATCCACATGTGGAGGAATTTGAAGAGCTGAAGCTCCACGGCGCATCACAACCCACTCACATAGAGGGAGGGGAGACTTGACCTTACCCGACAAGTCAATGGGCAGTGGCCATCTCACCCAGTGTTTGCGGCGTTCATGAATTATGAGTGACCACTGGGCACAGGTGATCAAACAATTTACTTGCCCAGGTGTGCGTGACGTACCCAGCAATTCCGAGAACAAATGGATAACGAGGAAAGGCTGATTGGAAGTTATTCACGGAACATTTAAAATACCTGCGTATGCTTCGTAGCCGTTCCCTTCTCTGTGCAAGACTGTTGCTGACGAAGACTCACTCGCGCCATTCATGATGCAGCTGATGCCTCAATACCCCGCCAGGGGGAAGATAAGTTATACCCTAATAAGAAACATCTTGGTACTATGACCAGCAAATTAAGTTCCTTAACAAAGTATCTCGTCAGATCACAAAGAATCACCACACCCAGGAATGACGAGAGCAGGACACCACCTTCAGGATTGGGCTTGTATGCGAGAGAACCAGAATTGCCCCTTTATTCGTGAGGAGAAAGAAATGGCCTGCAGTTTACAGGGAACGGTTGACTCACGCCACCAACACTGACCCAGGTATGGAGGCACATCAACCGCATTAGAGGCAAACATATCGAAACCTCCCGCTCACCCTGAACGGCGAGGAAGGCGTCGGAGCTCATGAGGGACTACCACAGCGATCAGTCAAATACTAATCTGCCTCCTAACATCAAAAGTAGCCAAAGACCAACCCTTGATCCGGCGAGGGCTGGCTGCGTCACTGCGGCCACGCTACTATCGGATAAAATGATGAGCCCATCACGATGAGGGAGGAGATGCTCAGGGGCAGAAAACGAGTGGTGAACACCGCGCCTGGTGAGGGACGGCATAACACTACCCATGCTGAATGCGTCTGCAATGTTGCGGGTGACCCTCTATTGCACGCTCTTTAACATGTCCTTCTCCCAGGGGACGCACCTAAGGAATGGACAACAGCTAATATACATTCCTGTCCCAACACCAGGTGCAGACAACAGTGTTTTCGCCCCATCAGGCATCACTTCAACCTTATGTAAGATGCTGGACGCATATTACTTAGCCGGCCTCACCTAACAAGATCGGGCACGTGGATTAACAGGTTGTGAATGGCTTTGTCAAGCACAGGAGCACTGAGAACTGCCTCGCCAACTACTAGCAAATGGACAAGGCAAGACAGCGTGTTTCTTGAGATAGAAAAAAGCATGACAGGGCCCAACCACTGCCAATCCTCGCCGAGCTCACAAAATTGGGAGTGAAACGGCAGCTTTCCGATGGGTGCAGCAATACCTTCGGACAGAAAGGCCCGTGGTATATTTCAGGGGAAAAAAGCCTTTGATTACAGAGGCTAGACAATGGAACGCCACAGGGAAGGAGTCATCAGTCCTACACTGTTTAATATCCTGATGAACGTGCTTGCCAGACTCCCTTACCCGGAGGGGACACAGCACATCGGCTATGCTGATGACGTTGTTCTAGCAGACGGACGCGGCAGAGACTCCACCACTACCATGCAAGAATCACTAAACTTTTTAACGACAAATGTGAGGAAATTGGCTTCACCATATACTCAGACCAAGACCAAAGCTATGGCCAAGACAAGGAAACGCCCCCTGGACACACTACGACTCAAAGGTCCAAACGTAGGAGTGGGTAGCGACGCAGCTTATCTTGGCGTCATTGTTGCCGTAAACAACGGCTGCAAGGCGGAGATCCAGAATCTGAAGGACAAATGCAGGCAAGCATAGGATATTGAGGGCGATGTCATGGAAGGAATGGGAGTTCAGGACCGTTGATCCTGAGCGCATACAAATCCTTGGTACGCTCACTTGTTGATTATTTTGCCAGTCCTGTTCTCCTACATATCCAACTACCAGGATGCGAAATGGCTCTTTGAAACAATACAGAATGAGGCGCTGAGGACCACTTTGGGAGCACCGACGAAATGTGACCAAGACTGAAAACTATGAGGGCGGAGACCCAAGTGGCATCACTGACAGCAAGATTGAAAGTTATGACGGCCAACTTCCTCATAAAATATACATAAGAGCCGACCATCCCGATGAAGTCCACACTTCAGCTTCACAATAGTCACTGAAGGTCACCGAGGGCAAGGCAGGTGGCTTAAGAACGGCGATTAGAGACACTACAACACTCTGGTGTCGCTGGGATGCCATAAATACTGCCGTCATTCCTCTGGAGCGTAACGCCACGGCCCCGTGGAGGACACACTCACACAACCGTTGCAGGCCCCCGCGGCGAAGAAACGTGACTGCCTACCCGTGCGAAACTAGGCAGGAAGGGCTGAAAACATAACAAGGCGTCAGGGAGCCATACCGCACGCAGTGTTTACTACACGACGGATCTTACAATCTGCCGAAGGGACGATCAGGCGCAGCCTTTGTATGCAAAAGGGTGGCGAGGATCCGTCCGCCATGACACCCGTCCGCGTACACACAGCCTCGGCGGCGAACTCGGATTTCTCATCCTACACGCAAACACTGAACTGACAGCAAATCATGGCTCTGGATCACGCCCCACCCGCACACAGACTCAACACCTCATCGTCAACGGACTCCATGACTGCCATAGCCTGCCTCAACAAGCGGACACTGAGATACCCACCTGACACCACGCCATTCGCGGCAGTCAAGGCCATTCACAACATGGGCAGGAGCGTTACATCACATGGGTTAGCACCTCCCATGTTGGCATCACAGGCAATGAGGAAGCAGGAAGCCTGGCCAAGCAGGCGACCATGAAAGAAGCAGGACGTCGTTATTTCCCCCGGACCCTCCGGACAGCTGAGGGGCACTGTGAGGCGAAGGGCGAAGCTCAGAGACGGAGGGGGCACGAACAGGAGCGGGCTGCGGCAGCACGAGTGCCCGGTGGTACACCGATGTGGCCGCTGGGTGCCTGCTCCCACCACATACGTCCTCTAAGCGGGGTATGGTGCGAGGTGGTGATATCCAGATCAAACTTGGGTACCCTTATGGTGGGAAATTGGCATCAACACGCCGGAGGAAAGGCCGTCGTGTAGCTGTGGCTACTGAGGAGGCACACACTTGCTCACTACCTCGTGATGTGGCTGCGTTACCCGCCAAAGGACAACAGTGTCTGTGCCCACACCCACCCTTGCTGAACTTGCAATTCACTTCATAGTTCCTCCACAAAACACTAACTGCCACATCCAGAATCTGTGCCATTAGATGATTAATCAAAAAGGAAAAGAACAAAAAACAAAACAAAACAAAAATGTGAAAGCTTACTAAAACAACAATTATTGTTCCATCGATTATGTACTAGTACTATCATCAGCTAATAGTATGTATCCTGAGATAAGACTGTATCTCGAAACAGTTCTTTTTCACAAATGTTTAATGCAATTTGTGAATAAAGAGTATTGAATCTGAATCTGAATCTTTCTCTCTCTCTCTCTCTCTTCCTCTTCCCTTCTCTCTCTCTCTCTCTCTCTCTCTCTCTCCTCTCTCTCTCTCTCCCTCTCTTTTTTTTCTTCTATTATTTTTTCTCCCTCATCTTCCTTCTTCCTTGAGTTTGCCAGATATGTCTTTCTGCTAGTCACAGTGCAGTGTACACGCCCGAGGGAGTCTCTCTCGCCTCTCGCTCCTCTCTCTCTTCTCTCTTCTCTCTCTCTCTCTCTCTCTCTCTCTCTCGCTCTCTCGCTCTCTTCTCTCTCTCTCTCTCTTCTCTCTCTCTCTCTTCTCGTCTCTTCTCCTTTTTTTTCTTCTATTATTTCTTTCTCCCTCCTCTCCTATTCCTTGAGTTGCCAGCTATCCTAGTAATTTTCGCTAGTCACAGTGCAGAGTGTACACGCCGAGGGGATCTCTCTCTCTCTCTCTCTCTCTCTCTCTCCTCTCATGCTCTCTCTCTGAGACACACGCGCAACTCTCTAACAACTCTCAGTCTACTCTCTCTCCTCTCTCCTTTTTTTCTTCTAATTATTCTTATCCCTCCTCTTCCTTCTCCTTGAGTTGCCAGATATGATTTCTGCTAGTCACAGTGCAGTGTCACGCCGAGGGGGACCTCTCTCTCTCTTCTTCTCTCTCTCTCTCTCTCTCCTTTTTTCTTCTATTATTGCTCTATCCTCCTCTTCCTTCCCCCTTTTCTACTCCACACAAATCATAGCAGTATGTGATATTATCGCGAATAACGACACTTTTTTGCTGGTGTGTTTTGATGTTTAAAGAACTAATCTGCTACCGTTTCTGTCGCAAAATTCATATCTATTCCGCCCAGTCCCACCCCTATAATATATAGTATATATATAGCCCCAACCTATATATATATCTAACATAGTGTATTATACAGCCTAATATACTATTACAGTCTAAAATATATACTAATATAACCAATAATATACATTGTGTTTTATGGTGACGGAGAAATTGCGGCCTAAGACGACCCAACCCCTGCATTAGTTACACTCGCTGCACTGCTAGGCGGAGCGAACTTGCTTCCGAAAATGTCAACTAGCGCTAAGATGGTCTTAGTCCCTAGATGGTCTTAGTAGTGTTCCAAAATGCCGCCCCTGGATGTTCAAGTCTAGCTGATGGAATCCGTAATAAAATGAATTGATGACTATGTTCTTCTATACCTTCTAATGAATTATATATAGAGTTCAAATATAAGGTGAAAAGTAATAGGAAGGGAATAAACGAAAAGGCCAGGGTATGGATGCTTAATAGAAATACTTAAACACTCTAAAAAGCTGATGTGTTTCGATTCATTTCCTGAAGATGGCGCAGCGTCCGTACTCCAAACTTTAACACCCCCCCCCCTTATCATCTACTATCCTATATACTATCCTTGGTGGTCCTATGGTGAAGCTGGAATCCGGCTCGGAGTCTTCCTCCCTTCATTTTTGCCGTAACTAAAGCTACTGTTGATGTGATGTAACTTCTTTATTATTACCATGGACATCCGTCCTGGAGGCCTCACAGAAAAATCAATCTTTATAAATCTGACAGATCAGAAATTGATCAGGCCAAAACATAGTTCTTAGGTTTTGGAGTCCACAACTTGATAGATCGAAATGTCGTTTGTTTGTTATCCCCAGTATATAGCGCATATCTCTATCAAGGGAGGGATCGTGCTACCGTGATCTTCAGTCGATCAAAGTAAGAGGATTGTGTCTCAGGCTCATTACTATGCATGAGTTATAGTGTAGTCAGCGTCTCAACTTACGTAGAAAGAGAAGAAGGATCATTGGTTCACTGGAAGATCAATAAGGTGTCACTGATTTTTTTTTCTCACGGGGTCCACTGATGTAGTACTTAAAGATTATACATCACTTGAGTTAAAGCATTCAAGTTGAAGCTCCCTCTTGAGCGACGATCTTGGTAGATAAAACCAAAGGATAATACACGAGTATATATTATCCTTGGGTAAAACCGATGGAGTCACCAATGTACATAGGTAGACACAGGTGATTCAAGAGACGAACCCAATATCATAAGATAGCGTGAATATAGTAATCATATAGGTTGGAGGCATGTAGCTAACAAGTAGTAGTAATATATACACTATTACTGCCATAAACTAGAGATATGTGACCAATAGATACTCTCACCTCTGAGATCAATGTGAATCGTATGAAATAGGGTGACTAACTAACCCTTATAAGAGGCCAATCTAATGAAAGTCTTTAGCGGCTAATGTGTTATCTCATCCATTTGAAAGCAGGTTTCGAGCTGCCCTTGATGCGTTCCTTAGTTCACCCGAAACATGTTTCCAGTGATATTACTTAAATAATCAGAGACATCATCAGCAAAAGGCCTTACGCATTATTTTTGGTAGTACGGGTAAAGTGTCATCCTGGGGTTGATATGGTTTATATGGTTTGATATGATGTACGCACGCGTACATAATAGGATAAGTAGCAATGGGTTTGTTTGAGCACAAAGTATACACATGGAACAATACCTGACTCAGAAATCGTTTAAAACACTTTACATCATAATAATTACTTGCATTTTTCACAGTTCAGCGAGCAAACAAATGATACTATTATATAATGATTTTTTTTTTTTTGTTTTGGGAAATTAGTTGATAGTGGACATTCATTCAAATTCATGCATTGTAGTTATTGTTATTAATGTCTCAATTTGCGTAATATGTCCATAAGAAGAATATAGGTAGCCTATTTCTGTGCCAGTGTGGGGGTAATGGTAAATCAGGAATGTAGCGAATATGTTATTAATTGGTCTACCTATCTAACATCTTAAGGCTAAAGTTTATTTTTTACTTATGGAAAAAAATGTTGATAAATGTCTTCTGGCCTTGCTTTGACTTTGGCGCAAATAGAAAACTCGTTTAATTGCAAGCAACAATCTTGTAAAAGTGAAAACTAGCACAGCTTAACCCCTCACCCCAATCTCTCTTTCTCTCTCTCTTCCCTCTCTCGAGGTTACTTCTGCTCGACCATCCACACTTTGGGTGGCTGTTGACAAGGATAGTATATACTACCTTGCTGCTTTTGACTGTCTACTCTACCACTACTTGTCCTTTGTGTGTGTTGTGTGTGTTGGGTGTGTGTGTGTCACAGTCCGTGTGTGTCAGCGTGCACCCTGCGAGACACAAGTGCTCTGTAGCTAATTATTCATGGTCATGCCTGTCATAGGTTTGTTGCCTTCGGGCCTAATAAATGATTCAATAAAAATCTCTCTCTCTCGTGAATGGTGAATATTGGGAATGGACTAAGCCAAGATAAGAGTACGGGACCGAATGTTTTCCGATTAACTTGTAGAAAAAACTTAGGCCTAATTGTGATTGCTAGCACCCATTGAGCTGAGCGTGCATTGGGAGATGAAGTAGCGTATTAGGTGAGGTTGTGGGTGAGTAGTAGTGATTGGAACGCGTAAAAAGATAAGTGTGTCCTACAGTAAACACGAAAGGATGTGAATGTCCTTTTCCAAAAGTGATCTAACCTGGAATAGCTAAATTTATATTAGAACAGTGATTTTGAGTCCTATATATTTTTTTTTATCCCCCAAAAATAAAAACTATCTCAAAACTGGCTGTCCTCTTCTCTACTCGTTAAAAGGGAAAAAGAACATAATTTTGATGATGTTTTACAAGAAAACAGTGCATAGCCTGTGAATAGCCTAACTAAATTTCATATAGAACGCCATCACCTCAAAAAAACTTTGATCAAGCACATATGTTTGGGCAGCGAACTGCTGGAAATTACAGATAAGCAACCTACATTTGAGTTACTTTCAAAATTCATGTGTAATCTTTTAAGTGGTATTATAGTACATTCTTCTGATGAGATTATTTTCACAAATAAACAAAATGGAAACCACGCACAAAAGCAGATTGTCCACCCATGCACACATATGCCAATCGGCCGAATGGTTACAAAGCAAGCCATCGCTCGACCAACAGAGCGGTGTTTTACACGTAAATTGAACCATCAGAAAACTTATCAGGAAGGTGAAAAGTGGCAAGTTGCTGTGGGAAGAAACGCGGCAGCACACAGGCGCCACTGTCCACGAGACCGCAGTACTGTGCTACTGAGTGGTGTGGTGTTTGACTGTACCGCAGAAGACAGCGTGATGAAGGCCATGTTCATGTATAGGCCTATTGCCCTTGTGAATGCAATAGGAAGTCATCAGTGCAGCATTATTACAGGTGAGGCTGAGTAGAAAGGTGGTTAACACTGAGAAGTATGTAAGAGATGCAGGAGGATAATTCATGTGAGAGAGCTGAGAAATAGATTGGATGTAGAATGAGAGAGGAGTTGCAGTGGAGCGTTCTATCGCCAATTTTTATGTTACATAACTACCGTAGATAACACTAAAGTCGCCAGGACAACGTTTCTTTTCGACGTACAGACGTTTGGTGGCTATAATACTTACATTTCTACATCCATGATTTCAGGAAAGTTAGAAGGGGCTATCTGGAGAGCCTGTGTCATTGGTGTCTACACACACTCTGTGTATAAGTATCGGATCTAAATGAACAATTACAAATATCAACAGAGTGGCCGACCCTACACTAAGATCGCCAGCTGTGTTTATTTTCTGGTGTTCTCCCGCCGTTTCCGTTCGCGCGAAAAAAAAAAACGAGTAGGGAAATTTGAAACCGTATATCTTGCAGATACAAAGCATTAAAACAACGCTGAAACAGGGTAGATTATACAGTCATGATATAAACTACTGTGTATCATCTTCAGTGACACATAAAAATCAGCAGTGATGCTATAATTCGTAATATATGGCGGCTGGCGACATTATTGCAGCTGGCGACTAAAGTGTTATCTACGGTATACGGTAGTAGTTAAGATGAGAAGAATTAATGTTGGAGTGAGATATAAAAACCAGAATATGTATTATGTTATATGCAGAAGTATGAGTATGACACAGACATTTTGGAGATGATGCGTAGGGTTTTGACTGAAATGAAAAGAGAAATGAATGAGGGGGTTAAATTGAAAGGACAGGGCCGGGAGGCATATTACCCAAGTCTGGAAAGGTTCGCCCACTTTACTCGCGAACACGTCAGGTTAGGCTACGTTAGGTTACGGATAGGATTGGATGGGTATCATTGCTAAATAAATTGTAACTTTGTGTGGGAATCATAACGAGGTTATTTTCGAGAAAATCCTATGGTTAGTTTCGTTGCTAAGGCCAAGCGTCTTCACCCGGGAAAGGCGAACCTTTCCAGACTTGGGTAATAAAATAAGCTTGCCGAGAGACATTGGCTTGTATGCTGAGCGGAGAAGGGCGTCTACAAGCCCCTCTCGGAAGGGCTTGTAGGTGCCCAGAGAGCGAGAGGGGCGGGCGGAATGAAGGTCGAAGGGCGAGGACGAAGACACAGGTCACCCATGTCTTCGTGGGACATGAGTTTTATTTTTTGCTTTTGTTTGCGCTGTTATGCGCTGTTATTGCGCTCATGTATGAAATAATGCATAAGATTAAGGAAAATTGCAAGAAATACATAATACAGTTGGCATAAGAGGTTATTTTCTCCGAAAACTGTTAGTTATGTAGGCATATATGGGCACAGTTATACCAACCCAGTAGCCGGCGTGCATGGCTATAGCTTCGTCGTCGGCTTTCAGTGTTTTTATTGACTATTGACTGTTGGATCTGTTGCTATTTGGAATTTTATCAATGACTGTGTTGTTTATTGCCATTATTGAGGTTGCTGTTGTTGAGATTGTTGTATCTATTAAATGATGCTGCTCGCGCGTCGGAACAGTTTTAGCAAGGCGTGCTCCCGGTGTTGCATAAAATAGGTAACGCCGCGAAATAAGTCGTGGCTTACCTCACCCCCCCGCCGTTCCTTACTTATTTAACACAAAATACTCCTTTATAAGTGATTAACCAGGACGTGTGTGGCACTGTGATTGCTGGAGGTACTGGAGGAGACAATTTAAGAGAGAAGGGAAGAAGGCATTAGTGCAGTGACTGATTAGTTAGTAAGAGCAAGGCATTGATCGAGTGATCTAGCTCTGTACACGTCTTATGTCTATGTTAAGTGTGCTTATATGTATGACAAGGCAGGTGAAGGGATTATCTTAAGTGTGCTTATATGTATGACAAGGTATAGGTGAAGGGATATCGTGTTAAAAACTTCCATCTCTGTCTCTCGAGTCGTCTTCTTCTTCTTGTGACCTTTGACGCAATTAGTATCGCTTCATAGGTCCTCTTCAAACTTCGCCTCCTTCGTTAACAGGTTTGTCAACTCTTCCCTTGTCTATTTCACCTGGGATACTAAAACATTTTCATTAGTTTTGGTCTGTGTGAGTGAGGGCGTCAGCTGATGGTTGTGGACTAGTATTATACGTCAATCTCTTCTCTCTGTCTCCTCCAGTACCTCCAACAACCACAGTACCACCACACGTCCTGGTTAATCACTTATAAAGGAGTATTTTGTGGTAAATAAGTAAAGAGCGGCGGGGTGTCAGGTAAGGCACGACTTATTTCACGGGTTACCTATTTTATGCAACACCGGCGTGTTATGGGTAAATTCCCGTCCACACCAGAGCATTTTTTAAGCAAATCTTACTGGGCGACACAAGATATAGGCAATAATAGAAGAAATAAATATAAATGGAGATAATTTTTTTATGCAGTAATAAGAATGTACTTCTGGATCTAACACACACAGACATGATGAGCCATTGCATCCCAGAAGGATTTTATGAATAAATATCTTGTCGCCCAGTAGCTTAAAAATGTCCTTACTGAGCGACAGTTTTCCATCACTGGGAGACATTTTGGTCGCCCAGTTATGATGTTAAAAAATGCACTGGTCCACACTGGACATACGATGAGCATTATGGGCCGATTTCTCAGTCGTCCCCTTTCGTTGGGTTCCTTACCAATGAGCGGCCACTTCCATCCTCAACAACAAATCCGATTTCTTAGAACATAAGAACATAAGAAAATAAGGAAGCTACAAGAGGCCGCGAGGCCTACACGTGGTAGTTCCTGTAACTACGTCTTAGTGTGGCTTCAGGGCGAAGGGCGAAGGATCTCCCTCGAGGGCCTCGACCTGCATGGTCGAGTGTCGGACCATTGACCAGACCACTGCCTTCGTCACTCTGCATGCAAGCCATTGGATGGTGTTGCTGTTAGGTTTGTGTGAAGAAACTGAAGACATAGATAGTTGTGCCAGTGGAAGAGTTAACGAAGAGAATATTGTATGCAAGATGGAGATATTGGTGTATGATATTGAATGTTTTTTTCTTTACAGGAGCTGCCAGTGTAAAGGTCAACCAAGTTCAATCAAGGTACATGTGAGATCAAGATTTTATTATTGAAACACTATTTAAGTATTATACTAAATTCTCGAACCTATTTAAGCTCAAGCTCTTATTTACAAGTGGAGCTCAGTTGCTGTTTAATCTGTCAGTGAATTATGATTGGTATGTATCTATGAAAACGTTGACATGTATCGTAGGTTGTAAAAGTACATCTTGGTAAGTCCAGCATCTTTTATTCACACATTTTGTTCAGTGGCAACATTGGCAAGGGAGGCGAATCAAGATTAACAGGTGGCCAAGGGCACACGCCGCCAGCTTATCTCAAGGTTATCACCAGGGAAGGCCAAGCGTCATGCCATCCCGGTAAAGTTACGCCAATAGGTAACCCGTCCACAAACCTGACATGAGGAACTATATAAGGCGTATTTTGTGCGTCCCCTTGGAAGTAAAATTATACTTATTTAAGCTCCGCCCCTGCTTGCCATCACAAAATACGATTGTAGCGCTGCCAGACGCTTCTACAGACGGAGCCGAAGGAAAATGTATCGTACATTCACTGGGAAAGCCAGACAGACCTCGCTCTCACAACCTTAAAAAAATTACCCAACTGTAAAGGCGCTATTACACGGGCACTTTTCTGCTCAGTGAGCAGCTGCTCACTGAGCAGATTTCACTGAGCTGCTCAACGAAACTATTACACGGTGATCTGTGTTTTGATGAGCAAAATGCATACAGACCTGAGTGCGGTAATGATACAAATGATCATAGCGCTTCCTAATAAGCGGTGCTTGTTGTAATGGAGATAGCTTTATTTTGCGAAAAAAAAGAAAAAAAAAAAGAAGTATACTTTGTGGTTAAAGTTAGGTTAGGTTTCATTACAACCTATAAGGTTAGGTTAGGTTTCATTAAAACCTTTAAGGTTAGGTTAGGTTTCATTAAAACCTTTAAGGTTAGGTTAAGTTTCATTAAAACCTATAAGGTTAGGTTAGGTTTCATTACAATTTTTTTTTTTTTGTGGGGGGGGGGGGGGGTTGCGCAAAATAAAACTCCATTAGAACAAGCACCTATTGTAGGCCAAGAAAAAATTGGAAAATACTTTGGAACTCATCCTTCCGGCTTTGACTGAAATGAACTACCGCACTGTATTGTATGCTTATTGTACTTCACATCTGTAAAGGTTCCAGCGTGCGCTCAGCCTTGGTTAACCCACACGGCCGCTATGAAATATGAGGTGCCTCAAAAAATTCTAAGTCCAGTTAGGTTAGGTTAGGTTAGGTTAGGTATACTTTGTGGTTAAGGTTAGGTTAGGTTAGGTTAGGTATACTTTGTGGTTCAGGTTAAGTATACTTTGTGGTTAAGGTTAGGTATACTTTGTGGTTAAGGTTAGGTATACTTTGTGGTTAAGGTTAGGTATACTTTGTGGTTAAGGTTAGGTTAGGTTAGGTATACTTTGTGGTTAAGGTTAGGTTAGGTTAGGTATACTTTGTGGTTAAGGTTAGGTTAGGTTAGGTATACTTTGTGGTTAAGGTTAGGTTAGGTTAGGTATACTTTGTGGTTAAGGTTAGGTTAGGTTAGGTTAGGTATACTTTGTGGTTAAGGTTAGGTTAGGTTAGGTATAGCTTGTGGTTAAGGTTAGGTATACTCTGTGGTTAAGGTTAGGTTAGGTTAGGTATACTTTGTGGTTAAGGTTAGGTTAGGTTAGGTATACCTTGTGGTTAAGGTTAGGTATACTTTGTGGTTAAGGTTAGGTTAGGTTAGGTATACTTTGTGGTTAAGGTTAGGTTAGGTATACTTTGTGGTTAAGGTTAGGTTAGGTTAGGTATACTTTGTGGTTAAGGTTAGGTTAGGTTAGGTATACTTTGTGGTTAAGGTTAGGTTAGGTTAGATTTTTACTTATAGTGACTTTGATGATTTTTTTGGGAGCCATAAATCACTTATATTTGCTTCCCTCACCCAAAAACCCCGTATTCCCGCCAGTTCTCCAGGCTTGTTGGCTATAGGGGGAAGAAAAAAAAGATAGTTGTGAAGGACTTCTTCCAAAGTTTTACCAAAATAGTTGGTTTTTCTCTGAAAACGACGCGCAAACTCTCGTCCATTATTACCAAAAGTTGTTTCGTAGTCTATATGAAACCATAGTCGTTTCGTACACTCAGCGCAGAGTTGAACTTGACTACTAGAGTTACGAAATGACACCAGGTATGTACGAAAATACTCAAAATCAGTGTACGAAACTAACTACTTTCAATTCAACATACCAAATTAAGAAAGTTTTTTTGATTAGGCCAAAGGCTTTCGATTCATTTAAACTTCCTGTAATCCCCGTGACTAGCTTCTATGGACCACTGTGGCCCGCGCCGTACCGTGGTACGGCCGTGGTGGTACGGGGCTGACGCCGTTATAGTGGACGAGAACTACGCGTTCGCTCTTTAAGTCAGACACACACACTCGGGTGCTAACACTGCACTCTTAGCCTCTCTCGCTTTACCATATACACCACACCTGTCACTACACACCTGTACGGCCTCGCAACACACCTGTCGCCTGTGTATCACCGTAAATAAATGACTTAGGTCAGGCTTCTTAGGCATTGAGGGTGCATGTTTTCTTTTTTAATGTTTTTTTAACAAATAAAGGGCTATATATGTTCCATATTGTAGGATGTGCCTGAACTAAGTCAATCAGTAAGCTTTCCATCTCGTCTGTCCAGTCAGCAGGCATGTTGATGTCTTTTTGAGTTTTAGAAGAAAATGATCTTGCAATAAATAATATAGTCATCCACTAATTTCGGTCCTTTATAACAGAAAACGTTTTTGCTCACTCAAATGACGAGCAAAAATAGCTTCGAAGTAGTTCTCTGTTTGCTCAACCAAACAGGCTTTCATCGAGCAAAATCCTCAAAACTGCTCAGTGAAATCTGCTCACTGAGCAGAATAGTGCCCGTGTAATAGCCGCTTAATTTGAAGACGTACGGAATCATGGTACATCATGTTGCCATCATGGAAGACAGCAACAATTTATCATTTACATATATCACTTTTCCTCTCTTCTCTTTTCTTCCTTTCCCTTCCCTTTCCTTTCTTTTTCCATTTCTTTCCTTTCTCTTCCCTTTTTTTCTCTTCTCCTCTTTTCTCTTTTCTGCTCCTGCCTCAAATCTCCAGGCGTTCGCCCTTTTCGGCAGACCGCTATAGGTTAGGTAATAGGTTGGAAAAACGTTAGGTTAGGTTAGGTAAGGGTTGGGATGACTCCATTCAGGGTAATTTTGTGTGGGAATCACAATGAGGTTATTTTCAAGAAAATCCTGTGGTTAGTTTCGGAGCTACAGCCATGCGTAGAGGGCCGCCAGCTGCCGAAATCGGCGAACGCATGAGGAACCCTGAGAGCACCTCAGAGCACCTCACCTCGCCTTTCTGGAGGACTGTGGAGGTGTTCGTATATCCATTATGTACATTTTTTGGGTGACATTCCTGTGTAAGTTATGACAAATGTACCAGTTACATTGCAGTTTTAAAGTAATTATAACTATTGCTAAAGAGGCTTTATTATTTTAGTGTATTATGGCCAAATTACAAGTTTTATCGTGCTAGCCACAAGTCTTAACAAGGGTTCGGACGCATTGAAAGATTGGAGGGAGTGGAAAAATTGTTCCCAGATGTCGCTGGAGAATATTAATATTTGTGACATCATTAACTGTTGAGTTGTTGTATATATCCGATCAACGTGTTGAACCTACTCCTAATTAAATACAGTATCCCTTGCATGTCGTGCGCATGTAATGAATGTTGAATTGGATGAGAATTAAAGGAAAAGAGAAACATTTACGGGAGGAGTTCTGATAAGATTTTCTCAAGCGCACGGTCTGATTGGCCAGGCTCTTGAAACCACCACCCACACCCACAACTGTATATTTTTCCGGGAAAAGAGTAAAATTTGGTGCCGGGAGTGACTCTGCTCAGTTTTCTGTACACGCAAAAGAGTAGAAAATAACTGGGCGGAGCTTAAATAAGTATAATTCTACATTGTATTGTAGTCACAAAATACGCCTTATGGTAAAAATGGACGAGGACTGCGAGGTCATTTTCTAAGACGCTGACAATTTTTTCCTGGCCACAAAATGCATGTTTGCTTTTTCGGTAAATTTCCAGCTTGACACCGAATTCACGTTGGTGGACGAAACTTTTTTCTGGTGAGTTTTGATGTGTTTTGAATTAATCTGCTAACCATTTCTGTCGCAAATCACTTTTTTTTGACA
Organism: Chionoecetes opilio; assembly: GCA_016584305.1. Taxonomy (NCBI): domain Eukaryota; kingdom Metazoa; phylum Arthropoda; class Malacostraca; order Decapoda; family Majidae; genus Chionoecetes; species Chionoecetes opilio. Next base: position 70,952 of record JACEEZ010014983.1, read on the forward strand.
AAAATGAATGAAAAACAAATTGAACCTAACCGAACCTATACCTAACCTAACCTTTACCTAACCTAACCTAACCTGAGCTTTACCTAACTAGAAGAAAAAAAATCATGTACGACAGAAATGGTTAGCAGATTAATTCAAAATACATAAAAACTCGCCAGAAAAAAAATATCGTCCGCCAAAGTGAAATCGGTGTCAAACTGGAATAATACAGATTTTTCGGATGAATAGGTTTTTTTTCCGGAAATCCGTTAAAAAGTTTTTTCTCTTATATTTTCATCACCAAATTCTAAGGTCGACGTTTCGGTAAATATGCAGTTACAACTACTACTCCCTATTGACCAATACTCTCCTGACATGACTGGGGGGGCTGAACCCCCCAAGACCCCCCTCCTATTTAACTAACCTAACCTGGGCATTAATTACGTTACCTAAGCTCACCTTGGGTTATTTTTCCTTTCTGACGGCTGTTGTAGGGGGTAGAAATACCTAGATCAACTGACAATATCTGTAGTAGTCAATTAACCTTGAGAAATACTCCTTAGGATGAGAACGAAACCTTCAGTTACTCACTTGAAACTTAATACCACTTGGATACTTAAAAATAAAGCCACTGATCATGTATTGGTTTAAACTGCAGTTATACCGCCGTGTCCATTGAAAATAATGTATGTCCATTAGAAAAAGCATTAAAGCTTTGCCAGGAAAAAAAATAAGTAAGTGTCTCAGAAAACAGGGAAGTGCCTGTACGAGAAGTAAGAAAACAAGTGTGCCCCGCCCCGCATTCGTCCGCCCGCCCACCGAGTGGTCCGCTTTGCCGCCGCCCCCGCCCTACTTCGCATTCTGTGACGTGCTACTTTTCAACAACCATGAGCCGTATTATTGTCAGGTCTAGATCAAACATTTTGTCAGGTCTAAATCAAACATTTGATACGAAGACCTATCCAAGATTTCCAGTTTTTGAGAGCGGTCTTGATACGAAGACGGGATTAGAAACAAAGCTATAGAAAACGGGAGTTTCGGCGGTCTCGCCTGGCTGTTTTGTGATGCCAACATAAAATTATCATACCGTACAAATGCGGGGAAAACCATGACCATCAAGATCAACAAGCAGGATTATTAAAGGCCCTATCACACTGGGCAAATTTTCCGTGGATCTTCAGTCAGACTACGATTACGATTCATTGTGCAGACACCTCTGAACTTCTGAAGCAGTCTTGGCCATGCTTGATCCCGTGGAAGTAAGAGAATACGGAGGAAGATGGCGACCAGGGAGAGGTGAGTACATTCTTGCTATCGTAAAAAATACCATTATACATAGAAATGATAACGCTTAATGCTTGTAGAAGACATAATAACGGTTCAAAACATACCTATGAAGAGATGTGATCGAATGATTTATTGGAAGCCGCAAGCTGTAGCGAGAATGGAGGAGATAAGAGAGATTGTGAAACCTCGTGGTTTATGTAGGTATGCTTTTGTAGTTGTGGCTTTTATAAACTCTGCCATGCATCCTTGTACGTCTGCCACACTCATTTGGTGGGTAAATTTTTGGTAAGATTTGGGTAGTGGGCATTCACCTAATTCGAGGACGAAACTTAGTTTTCCTGCATAGTTTTTGTGTTTTGAATGAATATGGCACTCGTTTTGGTAAATTTCCAGATGAACACCGAACTTCCTTTGGTGGCCGAAACTATTTTTGGATAATTTATAGTTTCACCAACCAACGATTTTCTGATGCGCCTTATGTTTTTCTGGTGTGTTTTTATGTGTTTTGAATGAATCTGCTAACCGTTTCTGTCGCAATTTTTTTTTTCTTTTTAGGTAGATAAAGGTTATTATTTTATTTTTATTTTTATTTTTATTTTAGTTAGGTAAAGGTTAGGTTAGGTCATAGACCACAGTATACCTGGACTGTTCACGCGACAATGTTTTGAAATTACAAGCTGCATAGCGGCCTGCAGGCCCGCCCGACAAAGAGATATAGTGGTTTATGGACTATCATATAGACTGGTTTATGAGTATATATGATATACTGTAATCTTCGTAAATGTTTGTTCTATAATATTATCAAATAAAAATCAGTAAAACACGCTAAAGAAATGCCATTACGAGACTATGAAGAAATATGCATGAACTAATATAATTATTCACTTAACTCTTCGCCATTTAAAACTTTGCGAGTCAACTTTAATCATGAAGGGTATCAATAGAAGCGCAATTTTATTAGCTTTCCATTGATATATTTCGTTATCTGATTAATGAATTATAAACGTGCATAAATTAGCGTTAAATCTTATATTAATAAAAGCGAAAGTGTGTGTGTATGTCTGTGTGTGTGTGTGTGTGTGTGTGTGTGTGTGTGTGTGTGTGTGTGTGTGTGGTATAGGTTCCGCCCCCGTGGCGGAATCCTATCATATGGCACATTTTTGGAACCAGGTTGACCAGGGGAAGGTTTTAAGCCCACTTATGGGATGATCCGATCACTTTTTTTCTTTTTTCTTTTAGTATCCTATTAGCGAGAATTGTGAAAAAAAAAGTGGGCTGTGAGAATTGAGGAAACCTTGATGTAGGGTGATGGGTAATGGATGAGTGAATGGGTGGGGTGATGGGTAATGGGTGTGGGGTGATGGGTGAGTGAATGGGTGGGGGGTGATGGGTGATGGGTGAGGGAATAGATGGGTGATGGGTAATGGGTGAGTGAATGGGTGTGTGGTGATGGGTAATGGGTGAGTGAATGGGTGGGGGGTGATGAGTAATGGGTGAGTGAATGGGTGGGGGTGATGGGTAATGGGTGAGTGAATGGGTTGGGGGTGATGTGAATGGGTTGGCGTTAATACATACATTTCTACATCCATGATTTCAGGAAAGTTAGAAGGGGCTATCTGGAGAGTATCCAGATAGCCGGGAGACTGTGTTTGGTGGGCCAAAGGCCCACCAATAGCCCTCCGCAGGAGCTAGCCAAAAAGTCCGACCGCAGGGCGGCTTTGCGGCTAGTAAATAAATAAAATCATCAATCGGGTAATTTTCCCGATTGATGATGTTATTTATTTACTTATATATTTCGTTTTCTGATAAATGAATTAGCACCATGTATAAATTAGCGTTAACTAAATAAATAACCATCAATCGGGAAAATTACCCGATTGATGATTTTATTTATTTAGTTATAACGCTAATTTATGCATGGTTCTAATTAATTTATCAGATAACGAAATATAGCAATGGCAAGCTAATAAAATTGCGCTTCTATTGATACCTTTCATGATAAAAGTTGACTCGCAAAGTTTTAAATGGCGAAGAGTTGAAGTTCCTGCATATTTCTTCATAGTCTCGTAGGGGGGGGGGGGGTTCGGGTGTTAGTAGTCAGCAGAACTCTGCCGGCCTAGGGGGGGGGGGGTCGGGTGTTAGTAGTCAGCAGAACTCTGCCGGCCTAGGGGGGGGGGGTCGGATGTTAGTAGTCAGCAGAACTCTGCCGGCCTAGGGGGGGGGGGGGGGGTCGGGTGTTAGTAGTCAGCAGAACTCTGCCGGCCTAGGGGGGGGGGGTCGGGTGTTAGTAGTCATCAGAACTCTGCCGGCCTAGGGGGGGGGGGTCGGGTGTTAGTAGTCAGCAGAACTCTCTGCCGGCCTAGGGGGGGGGGGGGTCGGGTGTTAGTAGTCAGCAGAACTCTCTGCCGGCCTAGGGGGGGGGGTCGGGTGTTAGTAGTCAGCAGAACTCTGCCGGCCTAGGGGGGGGGGGGGTCGGGTGTTAGTAGTCAGCAGAACTCTCTCTGCCAGCCTAGGGGGAGCGGGTCGGGTGTTAGTAGTCAGCAGAACTCTCTCTGCCGGCCTAGGGGGGGGGGGGGGTCGGGTGTTAGTAGTCAGCAGAACTCTCAGTGGGGGGGTCGGGTGTTAGTAGTCAGCAGAACTCTCTCTGCCGGCGGGGGGTCGGGTGTTAGTAGTCAGCAGAACTCTGCTGGCCTAGGGGGGGGGGGGTCGGGTTAGTAGTCAGCAGAACTCTCTCTGCCAAGCCTAGGGGGGGGGGTCGGGTGTTAGTAGTCAGCAGAACTCTCTCTGCCGGCCTAGGGGGGGGGGGGTCGGGTGTTAGTAGTCAGCAGAACTCTGCCGGCCTGGGGGGGGGGGGTCGGGTGTTAGTAGTCAGCAGAACTCTCTCTGCCAGCCTAGGGGGGGGGGGTGTCGGGTGTTAGTAGTCAGCAGAACTCTCTGCCAGCCTAGGGGGGGGGGTCGGGTGTTAGTAGTCAGCAGAACTCTGCCGGCCTGGGGGGGGGGGTCGGGTGTTAGTAGTCAGGAGAAACTCTCTCTGCCAGCCTAGGGGGGGGGGGGGTCGGGTGTTAGTAGTCAGCAGAACTCTGCCAGGCCTAGGGGGGGGGTCGGGTGTTAGTAGTCAGCAGAACTCTCTCTGCCAGCCTAGGGGGGGGGGGTCGGGGGTTAGTAGTCAGCAGAACTCTCTCTGCCGGCCTGGGGGGGGGGGGGGGTCGGGTGTTAGTAGTCAGCAGAACTCTGCCGGCCTGGCGGGGGGGGGGGGTCGGGTGTTAGTAGTCAGCAGAACTCTGCCAGCCTAGGGGGGGGGGGGTCGGGTGTTAGTAGTCAGCAGAACTCTCTCTGCCGGCCTAATGCTCATGTTTTCTGTATGATTTCTGCTCCAGCATATAGTGGGGATACTATTCACCTCCAGAAACCAAAGCAGAGTTATTAGTCTTCAACAGAAACTATTAGAAAACTGCCATATTCTATGCAGTGAGAAGTGTGTGGTGGCCATGATAGTTTATGCTGCACGCCGTTAAAATCGCTAACTGAACCTAAATAACACGACACAACTTAATCTATACCTAACAAACCCTAACCGGTGAGAAGTGTGTGGTGGCCACGAATGTGGATGCCGCATGCCGTTAGAGTCTATAACCCAGGGGTGGGGAACGTCCGGCCCGCAAAACCATTTGGTCAGGCCTTGCCAAGGGAACCACAGACGAGACTCAAAATCCAATAAATCTAGGAGCTTTTTTTCATACCAACATAAATTGTTATTAAGTGCATGCATAATACTTATAACGTAAATGTTAAGGGACAAGCACGTCCATTACGGGACGGATAGGACACATAGATGGCGGGACAGACACGTATAATTCACATAGGGTTCTCATCGGCCACAAAAAGCAGGCTGATTTTTAAGTTGATAGTTTTGTATGGCCTGCGAATGATGTCATGAATATCCAAATGGCCCTTGGTAGTAAAATGGTTCCCCACCCCTGCTCTAACCGAACCGAAATAACACAACAAAACCTAACCTACGCATAACAAAACCTAACCTAAACCTAAACTAACCTTATCAACCAAAAGCCTCCCCTAAAAAAGGCCTAGGAGAACTGTTTGAATACTCAGACAATCAAGTTTTCCATCAGCCTTAAAGATGTATTCCTGGGTCTTTGTAGGGGAGGTCTAGTGGGGGTACAAAATGACAGCCAGCAGCCATGAATGCATAATGGTAGCCTTCAATAAACATATTCTAATCATGCATTTAGCAGGGTGGTTCTCAGTGTTCCAAAGTTGCTCAGTGTGGACACAGTTGCGGAAGGTGGGTCTGTATGTACTATTAGACAACTAGCAAAAAAAACGACAGCAAAAAAACTTAGGACAAGAACGATGTCTTCAGATTTTTTGCCTTGCTCGGTGGTATTTGTTCACCAAAAGCAAACCCCGCATGTAACTCCCAAGCCAGAGTGTAGGGTAGAATCCCTAAAATAAAAGAAAAAAAGGAATATATAAATAAAAGGGAAAATAAATCATTGTCGAATAACAAATATAAGATTGTTAAAATACACATTAAAATATATCAGACAAAAATAGTGTCAAAATTTTTTGCAGGGTGCAGTTTTTTTAACTTGTGGGCGGCCGGCTGTTTTGTTTGAGTGAGAACCGCGGACAGAACATTGCGTCAGATGTTTGCCTTGAAATCATCCTGCTGTGCCTTGTGTGCTGCCAGTGTTTATAAGTGTTTTGTCAATATTAGCTGGAACTAATTAAATCCAACTTCTAACCTAACCCAAACGCTTCTGATGGGAATCGCTAGTTCTTGAAGGAGGTGGGGTTAGGGGGGTATAAAAAAATATGTTTTAATATCCGGCAAAAAAATATTAAAAATTCCTTAAAACACCTCAAAACTCAAAACAAAAAAATTGTGTCGTCTCTGAAAATAGTGATGCCCAATAAAGAAATTATGTTTAAAACTATATCTTTTAAAGTAGCCTTTCTCATAGATCTTCACGGGATTCACCGTACTTGATTGTCTTTCTACCTCAATTACTCATTTTCTGACTAAGACTTTTATCCCTAGCATACAAGCATCTTTTTCCTCTAAAGTTCCTGTAAAAGTCACTTATATTAATTATGTTTAGATGAATGTTAGATTGTAATATCTTTAATATATTTTCCAGATTATGGACGCACTGCTAGATATTGAAGATATAGAAGTGCTTGATCCAGCCGAAGCAGAAAGGATCAGAGTGCCAAGAAATATTGTGAATGTCTACCTAGATTTGTTCCTAAGCCATACTGAGTTGGAATTTACATCCTGATTCAGGATATACGAGGTACGTTCAATAAGTAATGAGAAAATGTCAGGAGAGGCATTAAATATCATTCAATCAGAATGCTACTTCATGGTGAAGTACACATTCATATAGTCTATAAAATGACTAACTGGCACCTTCCTATCTTCTTAGGTTTGAGCGCAGTGGTGTACGTGGTGGAACCAGTTTGATCCGGTTGGCCGATCTGTCAACACGTGGCAAGATGCAGGGAAACCTGGAGCAACGTTACGCCATCAAATTTTGTGTTAAACTTAAGAAAACCAAACAAGAAGCTTATGGAATGTTAGAGGAGGCCTATGGGGATGAAATGATGAGCAAAGCAAGTTTCTACAGGTGGTTTAACCGATTTTCTAAAGGAAATGAACAGGTTAAGGATGAACCCAGATCTGGAGCACCGAACAGTGCACGTAAGGAGGAAAACATTGAGGAAGTGCGAAGGTTAGTGATGCAAGACCGTCGAGTTACTGTGAGGATGATATCTGAAGCTGTTGGTATTAGTATTGGCACAGCGGAGACAGTTTTGACCGAAGATCTGAAGCTCCACAAAGTCTGTGCCAAGTTATTGGCAGATTGTTGTGCTATTGTCCTGGTTCCACCAGGACAATGCCCCATGCCACAGGTCAACACTGGTGACCACCTGGATGGCCAACAGGGGAATGAAAGTGGTACAACACCCACCCTACAGCCCTGACCTGGCCCCTTGTGACTTCTTTCTGTTCCCATGCATGAAAAACAGCCTCAGGGGAATCAGATTCCAGTCAACACAGGAGCTGAAAGAGGCATCGGAAAATTACCTGAAGGGACTGCAGAAGAAGGACTTTGAGGAGGTCTTCCAGGATTGGGAGAGACGCCTGCAGAAGTGTGTAGATGCGAGAGGCCATTATTTTGAAGGAGACAAAGTTTTGTAAGCTTATGAAAATAAATAGTGTCTCTCCTGAAATGTTCTCATTACTTATTGAACATACCTCGTATAAGCATAGTACAAGGCAGGGGCGTGTATAGGATCTTGAAACATTGGGGTACAATGTTTCAACATTGTTTTACAACTAGTTTTATTATTTTAAATTTTTATTATTTTATTTATTATTTTATATCAACTAGTTTTACAACTAGGCCCAGCCTAGCGATCTTTAGATTTTTACCGGATAGTTTTCAATTTATTTAAAAGTAAAATTAATATAAGATGTGAGACACTGCTCTACCGAAAGGATCTGGTCATTTGCTTAGGCTAACTCTCACAATATTAAATAAAAGAAATCAAGACAATCTGAGTTGAGGTTCAACTTCGTTATTATTTTTATTTGCATCAGCAGGAGTTTAAACCAAGAAAAAATAATAATTAGAGCTTTGGCATGATGAAGCAGTCATATAGATTGTATATTGCCAATGCTTTGTTCAATACTGAAATTTGACCAACCCTGGTCTAACCCTGGTCCTGGTTTGAAACCAAACCTGACCTTACCTAAACCTAAACTATTCTAACCTAACCTAACTTCTGCTTCTATTGTGTGACAATTTAAAGGCTCCTTTTTAACTATCCTAACTCTGTGTCTTGTCCTTCTGATATTCTCTTCTTTACCTCTCCAGAAGGTCTTTTGGAGTCTCATCTGTCTGTTGCACGCCTCATCTCTTCTCCTCTCTCCTCCTGTTCTCTCCTCGCTCTTGTCCTACTCATAAAACAGATGTAATAAGTATATGCCAAGTAACATCTAGCCAAATCTCATTTCTTACTATACACTACCCTCCCGAGTTTCGCGCTTGCTTTCTTCCGGAGGCATAGCGCGAAACTCGCGGATCGCGAAACTCGGGTATTATAAACCCTGTAAAAATGCTTATTTAGTAGGGTTTTTTTTTTTTTTTTTTTTTTTTTTTTTTTTTTTTTTTTTTTTTTTTGGGTGTGTGTGCCTACAGCGCCGTTAGGCAGTGACCTCCAGGGGTGGGATGGTAGGCCCTGGAGGTTAACTTGAGGGCTGTGTACCTACCGTATTTTACAGCTTATAAGACTCACTTTTTCCCCCAAAAAATATCCTGAAAATGCCCCAAGCCCTGTTCACCCAGCAGTGAATGGGTACTGGGTGTTAGCCTAGGGTTTGTGACCCGCTTCCCGGGGTGGTGGCTTCGGCCAACACTACGTAGAGAAGAGGAAGGAGGAGAGGAGCTTGAGATTGAGTTTAAGTTGGGAGTCACCCAGCGGATGCTGTTTTGGTCTTGAGTGAGTGAGCCTGACACATATCTTGTCAGCTGATGGTTGTGTGACAGTGTTATACGACAATAACACTGTCACAATGCCTTCCTCTCTTCTCTCCTGTCTCCTCCAGTACCTCCAGAAACCACAATACCACACACGTCATGGTTAATCACTTATAAAGGAGTATTTTGTTGTAAATAGTAAGGTAAGGTGCTACTTATTTCGAGGTGTTACCTATCTTATGCGACACCGGCTGTTCCTGTAGAGAAAAACACAAACAAATGGAAAAAAACAAAGCAAAACTACATACAGCTATACTAAGCCTATTATTATACTATACTAAGCAGGAAGGAAGGAAGATGTATCCCGTACGTCTCTTATGGGAGGCGGTAGCAGAGTGGGTAGCGTCAAGATATATGTCAAGCTCGAGCACGAGCTTGACAGACGACCTACAAAGTGATACTAAGCAGAAAAGGTCACAAGAAGAAGTCTCCGAGTGGCGTTCTCGGTGATCCGAGTTCGATCCTTGATGAGGGCTGTAAAATCCACTTAAAATCTTTCTCTGCACTGTTGAGTGGCCTAAGAACACCCACATGCTGCCCATTAGCTCTACCTTCGATTGCGAGTGCATCGGAGGATACAGGGGGCGGCATGAGCCTCTAATCACAGGCGTCACTATAGAAATTCTGTCTGCACCACCACGGGCGAGGGCCAACCATCACAGCCCTCAAGTTAACCTCCAGGGCCTACCATCCCAATCCCTACCTGCCTAACGGCGCTGTAGGCACACACACACAACACACACACACACAAAAAAAAAAAAAAAAAAAAAAAAAAAAAAAAAAAAAAAAAAAAAAAGGATATAATGAGCAAAAGTCGGGATGATAAGAATTCAGGACTCAGCGCGAAACTCGAGGATCGCAAAACTCGCATAGCGTGAAACTCGGGAGGGTAGTGTACATAATTTTGTGTTGACCCCAATCAGAGCTATTCTTATTTTTGTGTAAAAAAAACTATTTGAGATGCTATTCATTCAACATTCGGGGCCATAGACCCCAATGGCCAGGCCAAACTACGCCAACGGTGCAAGGGTCTTGCTTGCTGACTTACATTTACCTGAGGCAAATGATTCAAGAGGCTAGTATAAAGTTTGTACCATACCTGTAGTACGTACTATATCATGAATGCAGGTTGGAAAATGTGAAAAACTTACTTGAATGAAAAATCAAATGGAAATTATATATTTCCATATCCCCAAATTCATGTCCTGTTACATTGATCAAAGGCATCAGCACTTGCCTCTCTGCAGACATATACACTGGGGCTCCCATATATGAACTATATTAGTTTAGTCAATCAAGTTATTAAACTAGTCAGGATATTAACTAATAGTTCTTTGCATGCTCAACTGCAAGCAGGAAATTTTGATGGACATCTGTTAGGTGACTCAGCATACCCACTTTGTCCATTCATCATAACTAGTCTGGAATCCCTCATGGCAAAGTGAAACCAGCTATAATTTAGCTCATGCAAAAACCTGTAATTCTATAGAAAGAGTATTTGGAGTGCGGAAGGCCCTACCTGGCTGAAAGATTGTAATAATATGCCTCAACAAAAGGTTTATCCTAAGCCAGACATATCTAAAGATATAATAAGGGAACCTGTATTGATCCCAGATCCTGTTATAGACATTAAAAGGTTTTCCTTACTGAGCAAATTACTTAAGACTACTAATTTAGTACCCGCCAGGGTGGCGCGGTTGGTAGAATCACAGACTGGTGTTGCAGAGTCCCTGCGCCATTCGGTCAGCGGTTCGAGTCCACCAAATTCGTCCTGGCGTGGTGGCGCTTTGTATAGTCAATAACCTTGTAGTTGGTACTTGCAAAGTGTCTAGATAGGATCAAAGTATCTTATATCTTACTAATTTAGTCTTCAAATTCATTAAAAGGGATAGCTCTGACTTTAAAATTTTGGATCTGGGCAATACAAAAGCAGGTATTTCCAGAGGAATATCAGCTCTTAGCCTCGGTCAGCCCCCATAGGAACAAATTTATCAAATCATTAGGTCTGTACCTAGATAAGGGTATAATTAGGTGTCGAGGACGAATTTTGAAAGCTGATCTTCCAAATACCACCTGCCATCCCATAGTAATTCCCAAACGCCACCATCTTACTAAATTATTAGTGGAAGAATCTCATAGGAACTCGTTACATGGCGGAATGGCTGACACATTAGCCTATATCAGGAGGCAATTTTGGATACAACACAGTAGACAGGCAGTCAAATATTACCTCAAATCTTGTATTGAATATAATAGATATGAATGTAGACTAGAAACCTATCCAGGCCCCACTGAACTTCCCGCTGATCAAGTGAAGATCCTAAAATCATTTGAGGTCACTGGTGATGACTATACAGGGGATATAATAATTACAGGAGATAACTCTCCTTGCAAAAAAGAATATGTCTGCTTAATCACTTGTACCTCTACTAGAGCTATTTATTGTGAAGTAGCCAAAGATTTAAGTGCCGAAACCTTTATTTAAATGTTCCGGTGGTTTGTGGCTTGGCGATCGTGTCCTCAATGTTAGATGAGTAATAATGCTAAGAAACTTCATAGGAGCCTCCCCTTTATTAATTATAAATCACCTCATAGGGGGGGGGGTCATATCACCTGAAGGGGTCACCTGGGGGTCATATCATCTGAAGCAGAACTTCAGTATTCGCCGGGCCCCAGTTGTGAAAATTATCCACAATATAATCCTCTCAATAATAGAGAGTAGTAGGTTGGTCTCTCCCCTTTGTAATGAGGGAGTTGTTGTTCGCTCCCCATAGGGAGGAAAGCAGAAAATGTATATATATAGTTATAATAGTATTGGGTATAAATTGAGGTAATTTAAGTAAAATATAAGTATTGAGATATGGTAAATAAACAATTCCAGTGGTATTAACCATTAACACCTTAATTAGAAACGACTGTTATTAGCCGCCGTTATAATATTTGCGCCTCTGATGAATTGACACGTAGATAGATTCGTGGCGACCCCCCGCCTCCCGCTGTTCAATTTAATATACTGTATTTTACGGCTTATAAGACGCACTTTTTCCCATAAAAAATTTCCTGAAAAATACTCATGCGTCTTGAAAGACTAATGTAGTTTTTTTTTTTTATTTTAGTTTTTTTTTTTTTAGTTTTTTTAAAGTTTTTATTACACATTTGTGCCTATAGCGCCTGTAGGCAGTGGTGACCCAGGGCTCAGATGGTACGCTCTGGAGGTTCACTTGAGGGCTGTGATGATGGTTGGTCCTCGCCCGTGGTGGCGCAGCCAGGATTCTTATAGTGACGCCTGTGATTAGAGGCTCATGCCGCCCCCCTGTGTCCTCCGATGCACTCACAATCGAAGGTAGAGTTGATGGGCAGGGCATGTGGGTGTTCTTAGGCCACTCGACGGGGCAGAAAGGTTTTGGGTTTCTTCGGGGATCGAACTCGGGTCAACGAGAACGCCAGTCAGAGACGCTAACCACTCCGCTACCGCCTCCCCTAACATACGTACACACAACCCTCATTTTCCCGGACCTCCATTTCCCGGATATCGAATTTGCCGGACAAAATCCGAGGTCCGGGGATATGTCAGAGTCCCGGACAAATGCCTGGTCCAGTCCGTAAATCGACAAAGTTATCCGGCGGTCCGAGCGTCTCCTGTCACCTCTGGTCAGTGTCCGCGCCTCCCGCCAGGTGGCAGCATGCTCAGCGGTCGTATTGTTTACATTTGGGCACACGACACTCACGGTTCACCTGCACTGCCTCCGTCAGTCCCCTGACCCCCACTGCCCCTGATGCAGGAACGTCTCTGAGACTATTGAACACTTTCTGCTGCAGTGTCCGTGCTTCCACAACCACCGTGTAGTGCTACGCTCTCAACTCCTCACCCTGAACGTCGCCACCTGTGACCTGCCCACCCTGCTGGCGGCGGCTGGCGTCCACCCCTCCCGGCAACACGCTGTGATCCGCCTCACCTGTGCCTTCCTGAGGAAGACAGGTCAACTACAGTGCCTGTGATAGCATCATAGGACATCACCAGGGCTCATAGTGTTCCCCAAGGGATCCTCGCAGCCCTAAAAACAACAAGAAAGTGCCGTAAAAGTCCGCGGCGGGGTAGTTGGTATTGGCGGTTGCCGGACAGTAAATACTAGAGTAGGATAAACGTCCGGAGGTGGGTAATGGCCTCGGACTGTTGCGATTCCCGGACTTTTGCGGTTCCCGGACCAGTACTCCCCCTATTAGTCCGGGAAAACGAGGGTTGTGTGTATATACAGGGAGGTTCCGTTATACGAGCATTCGGTATACGATAATCCGATGATATGAGATGTGTAAATTAGGGTCTATTTTCAATATACGAGATCGAAATTCCAATGATACGACATTCAAACTGGGGTGAGTAAAATTATCAAGTTCAAAATGCGCGCCCTACCACTCCCGGGCTGGACAAAGGGGGATTTGGTTGACCCCAGTGAAGTCACCCCTAGCAAGCCGTGACCTGAAGGGTAATTAAGCATATGGCGTGGCCTGACATTTAGGGGTAATTAGCAGGTGTGCGACCCCAACCTTGGGACCGCAGTCAGGTCACCCCTAGCAAGGCTTGACCTGAAGGGTAATTAAGCATATGGCGTGGCCTGACCTTTAGGCTTAATTAGCAGGTGTGCGGCCCCAACCTTGGGACCTCTACACTACCCTCTCTTGTATCACGCGGCATCCCCTACATTACAGCGTCTTTTTTGCTTGTTCTGCATGTTTTATGTTTAATTAATGTGCAGTTATGTTATTTTCTGTGCTATTTTCTGTTTCAGAATGCTTTTTATACAGAATAGGTAGTACAGTGTGGGTAATATAGACGCTGTGTGTTTGTGGTGTTTGCTATAGTTTATTTTAGCTTGAAAAACATGTCTTTTTTTTTTTTTTTTTTTAATTGATGGGGTCCTGGAACCAAACCTATATTTTACCATTAGCTATGTGTTTCGTTATACGAGATTTCGCTTTACGAGTATGCCAGGTGGAACCTAACTGCTCGTATCTTCGGGACCTCCCTGTACAAGTATATACAGCTTCTCATCTTAATAAGAGAAGCTTAGCAAGAGGTCTTGCTATGGTAGGAATCGAGAGTACCGTATTTTATGGCTTATAAGACGCTGCATCTTGGAAGATGCACCCTGATTTTGGAGAAAAAAATTCTAAGAAAAAAAAAATACAGATTTTCTACCGGTAGGCGGTAGTAAAATCTACCAATTTTTTCGATAGGCGGTGCTCCGAAGTGTCTTTCTGCTGCTCTGTTTCCATGCTCTTTGGCGTATCGTATAACTTTTAGCTTGTATGCGATAGTATAAGTATATAGTTTTGATGAATTTGCCATGGGTGATAATTTCCAAGACTGAAAAGAGTTTCTGATACGTGTGATAGCCTGGTGGTAAGTGATACATCAACACTAGCAGACGATAGTTGGCGCTTTTGGCGCCTATCTGCCAAGGCAGATTCGGCTCCTGCCAGTACCGTAGGAAACATCACACCGTGAGGACAGAATAGTTGATTTGAATGTCTTATGCAAGGAGGTTATATAGGTATATATTATAACCTCCCTGATCATATGGTATTCAAAATACTTGTACACTATTTTCCTGAGTTTCGCGATTGCTTTATTCCGAAGGCATAGCGCGAAACTCTCGGATCGCGAAACTTGGGTATTATAAACCTTGTAAAAATGCTTACAGTATTTAGTCCGGTGCGAGGCGTAGTACCATTTTTTAAGGCTTATATAACTCACGTTTTCCCCCCCAAACAACAGAAAAATACTAATGGTCTTCCAAGACGAATGTTGTAGTACTTCCTCAGTACTCAGTACCTCAGTACTTACCTGTTACAAGTATTTCAAATACCATAAGACATTCAAATAAACTATCTGGCCTCACGGTGGGATGTTTGTTCCACGTCTGAGGCTCGGCAGATTGCCGCCGCCAACAACGCCATCTATTGTCTGCTATCGATCCCCGGGCGGAGTGGAAATAGATGGGCTGTTGTCTTAAAAAAAAGTTTTTCGAGCTACTTCCTTGATTTACTGACTATCACCCTGATATCTACAATCTCGTTCAGGACACAACACTGACAACGGGGCTGCGTGTCGGCTAGCACCGACGGTGATGAGTGGTAGTGTGTACTGTGTAGTAAGGTAGCGCGCGACGCCAGCGGTATGAAGACATATCCCATACGTGTACGAAGTGTATCCCATACGTCAGGGGTCCCCAACCCGCAGAGTACCGCGGGCCGCATCGACAAGTCCGAGAGGGCCCGAGGGCCGCACCAATAAAAAAACTCTGAAAACCACATATTCAGAACAAAAAATTTCAAAGAATTTATTAATGAGACACCTGGTGACATTTCTCAGCACAAGCTTATCAAAATCAGGGGTAATGGAACTAACACTCAGCAAGAGAACGTCGTCCAAGTGGTCATCTGTGAGCTGTGTACGTTTCTTCAATTTTGTTAGTTTTATCTTGCTAAACAGCTGTTTGCACAAGTATGTTGATCCAAACATCAACGACACTTTCATTGCGTTCTGTACCAGGGCCGGCAATTAACGTGTGCGAACTTGAGACTGCCAGAAGGTGAGGGGGGAGGATCCGTTGAACTTTGAGCGCAGCTTGTCAGAACACTGGAGCTCAATGAGCTCGAGCTGGAGGTCAGCGGGGGCACACTCTGGGTCTGCGTCGAATGGTGCGCTGAACAGCTTCAGCTCTGGGGTGTAGCCGCGTACATCAGCAAAACGGCTGGCAAACTCTTTCCTCAAGTCCCCAACGACGTTGACGTATTTCTCTGTGCTGGTGGGCTTAACTGACGCCAACTAACCATAACTTAACCTATCCTAAAACACGTTCTTGAGAAAAAAGATGTTTCAACACACGTTTGGAATGATGGAGGGCCGCACCGATGACCAAAAGGAAATGATCTGGCGGGCCGCGCGGAATGGCCTCGCGGGCCGCATGTGGCCCGCGGGCTGCGGGTTGGGGACCCCTGCCATACGTGAACGAAGCAGCGTGTGATGCCAGCAGTAGGAAGACGTATCCCACACGTGTACAAAGTGTATCCCATAAGTGTACGAAGCAGCGCATGATGCCAGCAGTAGGAAGACGTATCCCATACGTGTACGAAGTGTATCCCATACGTGTACGAAGCAGCGCGTGACGCCAGCAGTAGGAAGACGTATCCCATACGTGTATGAAGCAGCGCGTGACGCCAGCAGTAGGAAGACGTATCCCATACATGTACGAAGCAGCGCGAAACTCGGGGAGATAATGCGCGAAAGTCAGGATGGTAAGAATTTAGGCCTCGGCGCAAAACTCGAGGATCACGAAACTCGCATAGTGTGAAACTCGGGAGGGTAGTGTAACAGGTAAGTACGTACTGAGGTACTGAGTTCTGAGTACACACAACCCTCGTTTTTCCGGACTAATAGGGGGGAGCACTGGTCCGGGAACCGCAAAAGTCCGGGAATCGCAACAGTCCGAGGCCATTACCCAGTACCCACCTCCGGACATTTATCCTACTCTAGTATTTACTGTCCGGCAACCGCCAATATCAACTACCCCGCCGCAGACTTTTACGTCACTTTGTTGTTGTTTATAGGGCTGCGAGGATCCCTTAGGGAACACTATGAGCCCTGGTGACGTCCTATGATGCTATCACAGGCGCTGTAGTTGACCTGTCTTCCTCAGGAAGGCACAGGTGAGGCGGATGACAGCGTGTTGCCGGGAGGGGTGGACGCCAGCCGCCGCCAGCAGGGTGGACAGGCCACAGGTGGCGACGTTCAGGGTGAGGAGTTGAGAGCGTAGCACTACACGGTGGGCGTGGAAGCACGGACACTGCAGCAGAAAGTGTTCAATAGTCTCAGAGACGTTCCTGCACCAGGGGCAGTGGGGGTCAGGGGACTGACGGAGGCGGTGCAGGTGAACCGTGAGGGTCGTGTGCTCAAATGTAAACAATACAACCGCTGAGCATCCTACCACCTGGCGGGAGGCGCGGACACTGACCGGGGGTGACAGGAGACGCTCGGACCGCTGAACAACTTTGTCGATTTACGGACTGAAAACCAGGCATTTGTCGGGACTCTGACATATCCCCGGCCTCGGATTTTGACCGGGAAATCCGATACCCGGGGAAATGGAGGTCCGGGAAAATGAGGGTTGTTTGTATAAGTTAACCAAGGACGCGTTTTAAGCAACCCTAGCGAATAGCCCGCCCAGCGATAAGCTTGGCGGGTTTTGCCATAACGTAAACCCGTAGTGATACCATTCACCTTTGGCTCGACCATGTGCGCCACGCCAAGTGCCTGTTCGTGGATTATTATTAATCCTTCAAGCCTCTCAACCTCCTATACATCTGATAAGTCCCCTTAGTTAGTGCTAGCTGGGGTATAGTTTTGGGGAAAATATAGGTTGGGTATTTTGAAGGTAAGAATTCAAGTAAAAACATATTCTGTCAAAAAATTTTACACACTGAAAACAGGCAGGCAAAGGTAGAAATAATTTATATTATTGATAAACAAGAGGAAAGATGTTTTGGGTAGGACTTTTTTATTATTTACGTCATGTATGTGTGGAAGCATCAGGAACCAGGCCTGTAAAACATTTTTTTTTTTAAACCGCTTTTAGTGTATTCTGTTTTGAATTTGTTACAATTAAGGATTATTGGCCCCCTGGGTACACCCTGACTGGAAGTATCTGATAGATTGTTGCACGAAGTGGTGAATTATCTTTAATGATTATTATCAACTACTGGAAGTATCTGATAGATTATAGCATGTTGGGTTAAGTGTGAATGATCTTATATGATTAATATCACTACTAGAAGTATCAAATTTGGATTGTTGCACGAAGTGGTAAAATGATCTTTAATGATAAGTTTCACTACGGGAAGTATAAAAATTTATATTGTTGCATGTTAAGTAAGTGGGGGAAGAAGTTTAGATGATAAATATCAGAACTTTCTTTGCACTAGTTAGGTGGTGAATATGCTTAAATGGTTAATATCACAACTGCCATAGGAAGCATATGACAGATTGTTGCACGTAAGGTAAGTGGTGAATGAACTTTAATGATTAACATCAGTACTGTCTGGAAGAGTACAGGATGCAATCACGACATAGAACTTTGTGTTCTTGTCATTTATGACCTCAGTATACTCCTTGATGAGGTCAATGAGCATCCCCTTATCCACAGTGGATGGAGAGCCAGCATCGTCACTCGTAGCCGTGGTGGCGACTGTAGATGTAAACAAACTTGATTTCTCCCATACTTTTCCTGAGGGCTATTCTCGCAGCTAAGCGAGAATAGGAGAAGGTTAGCGTTGGCGAACAACGGGCTTTAAAAGTAAGGACTTCCTCATCGCCAGGCAATTGCCTGAGTGGGCAAAAGGTTTAATGGTACACCCTTAAAATATATAGCCCAGTGTCCACCATAACCCAAGCACAACAAATACAAAATGACATTGATAAGATGGTAAATTGGTTTGAAACATGGATGCTAAATTTTAATGAAAATATGTGTAAAGTTCTGCATGTAGGCACCAACAACCAGTGTCATCAATACCATATTGCTGGAAAATTGCAGAAGTCCCAAAAGAAAATGACCTAGGTGTGCTGTGTACCAAAGAATAATAATTCAGAGACCACATTGAAAAACTAGTCCTGAAGGCAAACAGCAGCCTTGGCATTCTTCTTCTTTCTGTTTAACATCAGTTTTTCCCATATTTTTTATGTATTGTGAGGTTAGATGGCCGATGATACGCTTCCAACTATCTCTCTGTTTCCTCAACTTCTTCAATGCCCAATGCTGCCAGATCCTCTTCCACACAATGCCTCCATGTCTTCCTTGGCCTGCCCAGTGGATGGCGACCTGGAACTTCCACTCTTAACAGCTCTCCCCAATGCCTCACCACCTCTCCTCTTCACATGCCCGCCCGTCAGGGTGGCAAGGTTGGTAGAGACGTGAGTTACCAATGTGCAGCGTCCCTGTGCATTCGGTCAGCGGTTCGAGTCCGCCTAGTTCATGCTGACGTGGCGGCGCTTTGTATAGTCAATAACCTTGTAGTTGGTACTTGCAAAGTGTCTAGATAGGATGAAAATCTTATCTTATCTTCTTCACATGCCCAAACCACCTCAATCACCTTACTCCCAGCAGTCTACTCAGCTCCTTCAATCCACATTTTCTTGCCACCTCTTCACTGAACACTTCATCTCTCCATGTGATCCCAGTCATATGTGTATCTCAACATTCTCCAATCACACCCAACTAACACATCCTCCAACTTCTTCATCAAAGCCCATGTCTCAGAACCATACAGCAATACTGATCTCAAACATGCTTCAAATACTTGTCCGCTGTTTTTCAGTGGAATACTCTTGTTTATCAGCAATTCTCCACTTCATCCATGTAGTTGCTACTCGTTTTCTTACTGCTCTCTCCACTCCACCCTCGCTATCTAATATGTCACCAAGATAAAACTGTTTCACTTCTTCTATTACATCACCATTCACTTTTATAGTTTCTACCTCTTCCTCTTCTCCCCCTCTGTTGATTCTTCTTTTACACACTGGACAGCAGAAATCTACCACCCCATTCAGGTATCGTTGTCCAGAACATCTTTTATGGCACCTCTTGTCACATTCCTTGCAACGAATAGAGTTTACTCCTACTCCATTACCGCACACTCCACAGGGAAACCTTCCCACTTGTATATTTTGCTCTATTTTCTTGCCTGTTACCATCATCTTCGTTTTGGACATATTTACCTTCAGACCTCTTCTCTCCATTGCTTGCTTCCAATCTATAAATCTCCTCTTCACTTCCTCCTTTGTCTCAGCTGTCAAGACTAAATCATCTGCATATAGCAGCTCCCATGGATCTCCTGTTCTGCATTCCTTTGTGGCCTCTTCCATCACTACCACAAATAAAAGAGGACTGAGAACTGAGCCTTGATGCACCCCCACACCTATCTCAAAGGCATCTGATGTTCCTCCAGCTACTCTCACCCTTGATATCAACCATTCATACAGTGCCATTACCAACCTTACAAGCCTCTCTGGTTCCTTTTGTCTTCGTAGTGCCCATCTTATTGGCCTCATAAAGAGAACATCCTTGGCCTCATAAAGAGAACATCCTTGGCCTCATAAAGAGAACTTTAAAAAACTGAACAGAGGAAGGTTTTGTCACCGTATACAGAATTTTTGTACGCCCTCATCTGGAGTATGTAGTGCAAATATGGTCCCCTCAACTGAGGAGAGATGTAGAGATAGAGATAAAATAGAAAAATTACAAAGGAGAGCAGCAAAACTTGTCCCAAGCATAAAAGACCTTAGTTATGAATTTCTGTAATAAATTCACCATGCACTTTCAATCTCTCCACATTTTAACCATTTGACATCCTCTCATCACATGACTTTGCCATTCACGATTACCTATCCCTTTTATTTTTCCTCAAAGACTGGATCACCCTTTTCATACTTCTTTTTTTTACATCAATGATCGTAGAGTTTGTCAGTCAGATGTCTCATATGCTACCCATGCATTCTAATGTTCACCAACAGCTTCTCTACTTTCATGCCACTTTTTCCTCAACCATTCACACAGTTTATTTAGCCTCTTCTACTCTTATCTAGTGTCCCTGATATCTTTATTTCACCAAGGTATACATATGCACTTTTCCTCTGTTAATTTTTTGCATGTCCTATTTAGCTAATAGCTGCACTGGTCACATTTTTCATAACTTTTTCTTTCTCTTTCAATATAGAAATCTTTCATCCACATCATTAAAAATTTCATTATCCCACTCATATCTACATAAAAACTCTTCCAGATTGTTTCTCTAGTCTCCATTTCTTCTTCCGAGTCTTTAGTTTTATTTTAGCTGAACTATTCAGCAAATATTCCACCACCTGCAAAGTGACTAAGCTACACTATATAAAGAAACTTTTCGAGCCCGCGTGTGTGAGTGTTGTCGGAGTGTTTAAACCTATGACCTCTTGTGCCAGAGTTTAGATTACATTGTAAACAAAGAGTTGTAATTGCACCTAAGCCGGGAAGGATCATATAGCAAAGTCTTGCATTCCTTAGTCTTTTACCACTCCTGTAAAAGAAGCTCAAGTATATTGGTAGTTAGTGAGCTTACAAAATGTTAATGGCTTACGAAACTCTCTTCTTCTTCTAGGAGGGGTATGAGTGTCAGCGCAGGTTTCCCCAACACAAGGTAAAGGATGAATGTTTTTGTACAAAGTTTACATTTTTCTTTGCTTTCACCCAAGAATTATGTTTTCTATCAAATCCTCACGGTAGCCAGAAATAGACCCTTAAAACTCTCTCCCGCTCCAATAAGTTTTTTAAGGTTTTTTTCCAATACCTCTTCAGTTGGGAAGTAATTGGGGTCTCTCCGCACGCCTTGCAAAACCTTGCATTGTAGGCAGTTTTCTTCACATAGAGATCATAAATCAGATCACTCATAAATATGTTATGATATTACTAGATTCACAAGGAATTTACTATAAGGTGATTGCATAACAAATTTATTATAAAAAGAATTTCATGCAATTTTTGCTACAAAAATAAACCCAAACTAAGAAAAATGTTCCTAAAATCGTATCTCAAAACTTCTGCCATGAAGATTTTATACGCTACACATCATTCGAACCGTCTGTTTATGACTTTACAATGGTAGTATTGCCATTTTGATAAGTGAATTAGATATCGAGAAAATAAATGAAAACTGAAATCAGCATGATATCTCCGATGTCCCCCGTGCCCCCACCCTCACTGTCTAGACTCTCTCTATATTTAACATCACTTTCACTATCAGTCATGGTCTCACTGTGTCTTTTCTTTTAGACATGTCTAGTTTCTTATCTGCAAAGAATTCCCTGAAAATATGGAATGATATTGTATTACAACATCACCAATTAACTTTGCACAAACACAACTTGCATAGAAAATGTATGCAATGCATGCGGCAACACCAACTGCACAGCAAATGGAGACAGCGGGCAAACAGCCTGCCTGACGCGCAAATACTGACACATTTATCTACCAGTCAGCCCATTGTGGGAAGGGACAAAGTTACGAATTCATTTATTTTATAAAACTTATGTTCATCTTTGAGTCACCAAAAATTGTTATACGACCGGTAGATAAATGTGTCAGTATTTGCGAGTCAGGCAGGCTGTCTGCCCGCTGTCTCCTTTTTTTGTGCAGTTGATGCTGCCGAATGCATTGCATACATTTTCTATGCAAGTTGCGTTTGTGCAAAGTTAATTGGTGATGTTGTAACACTCAGTTTTTTTTCTACGAATTTATATTAATTTTTTTTCATGCATTTGTGCTTCAGGTGATGTTTCACATGAAGACTTTTTGAGGCATGTAAGTGTTCCGTGCGCGAGAGGGTTAACCCCTTCACTGCGGCTGGTACAAATACGGTCTCTCAGCTATCTAAGGGTTCACTGCGGCTGGTACATACAGGGAGGTCCCGTTATATGAGCATTCGGTATACAAGAAACCGATGATACGAGATGTGTAAATTATGGTCTATTTTCAATATACGAGATCAAAAATCCAATGATACAACATTCAAACTGGGGTGAGTAAAATTATCAAGTTCAAAATGCTCGCCCTACCACTCCAGGGCTGGACAAAGGGGGATTTGGTTGACCCCAGTGAGGTCACCCCTAGCAAGCCGTGACCTGAAGGGTAATTAAGCATATGGTGCGGCCTGACATTTAGGGGTAATTAGCAGGTGTGCAGCCCCAACCTTGGGAACGCAGTCAGGTCACCCCTAGCAAGGCGTGATCTGAAGGGTAATTAAGCATATGGCGCGGCCTGACCTTTAGGGGTAATTAGCAAGTGTGCGGCCCCAACCTTGGAACTGCTACACTACCTTCTCTTGTATCATGTGGCGTCCCCTACATTACAACGTCTTTTTTGCTTGTTATGCATTTTATGTTTAATTAATGTGCAGTTATGTTATTTTGTGTGCTATTTTCTCTTTCAGAATGCTTTTTCTACAGAATAGGTAGTACAGTGTGGGTAATATAGACGCTGTGTGTTTGTTGTGTTTGCTACAGTTTATTTTAACTTGAAAAACTTTTTTTTATATTTTGTCTTTTTTTTTTTTTTAATTGATGGGGTCCTGGAACCAAACCTATATTTTACCATTAGTTATGTGTTTCGTTATACGAGATTTCGCTTTACGAGTATGCCAGGTGGAACCTAACTGCTCGTATCTTCGGGACCTCCCTGTATAGGGTTTCTGTATTTAAACTCTGCGCTCAATGATATTGTAGGTAAATATTCGCTGTGATAGGCTTGTATGGCAACAGTGTCAAGTGTTGTGATACAATAGAACCTCTTTTTCTGCTTGAGTGAGTTAGTGTGACTAATAAGGTCAAGCAGTACAGTACGACATGTTGACGCTGCCGCGCCCTCTAATTCAATGGTGAGGCTAAATAGTCAAGATATTCAAAATATTCTTGATGGATATAAAACAGAAGCATGAATGAAGCATTTATGTACAAAAATAAACTGTATTATGTTGAATAGTAAGTGGTTTCATTGTGCGTCTGGCAGCACGGTCACGGCCCTGTTGCTGCACTTTGACGTAACTCTTCACTTAGCTGGTAGCCTCCACCAAGACGAAACATAGATTTTCTGGTATGGAATGAGCATCCTATTCATTTAGGCACTATAAATATGATAAGTAATTGCTTTGAATTTTAATTAAACCTGCCGCACAGGGGGGTAGGCCTATTAATTTGATATCAGCAGTGAAGGGGTTAAAGAGTTTTGTTTTTGTTTTTTTGTGACTTGTATATTCATGTTGTGTTGTCTATTGGTTTCATTTTTGTGAAGGAGTTAGTTACTCTAGAACTAGTAAACCGAGAGGCACTTATATTTTCTAACCTTAGGCTTTAATTTGTTGTTTGTGTTTTTGTATATAACAACATAAACAATTACTAATACAGTAAACCCTCTCTAATTTGAATCCTTATAATTCAAACTTCAGATAATTCAACCTGTTTCAAGCCCGGTTCGAATTTTTCAAAAACTTTCCATAATCCGAACTGAAGTTTGAATTGTCCGCACATTGTTTGAATTGTCGGAGTTTTCTGCAGCATCTTCCACCTCCTCTGTGCCATCCACTTCATCAGCCAGCCTCCACATCGCCTCCAACACATTAAGCACCTCAAGCAC
>JACEEZ010014983.1:100000-123176 GCA_016584305.1 Chionoecetes opilio
TGGGCGTGGAAGCACGGACACTGCAGCAGAAAGTGTTCAATAGTCTCAGAGACGTTCCTGCACCAGGGGCAGTGGGGGTCAGGGGACTGACGGAGGCGGTGCAGGTGAACCGTGAGGGTCGTGTGCTCAAATGTAAACAATACAACCGCTGAGCATCCTACCACCTGGCGGGAGGCGCGGACACTGACCAGGGGTGACAGGAGACGCTCGGACCGCTGAACAACTTTGTCGATTTACGGACTGGACCAGGCATTTGTCCGGGACTCTGACATATCCCCGGACCTCGGATTTTGACCGGGAAATCCGATATCCGGGAAATGGAGGTCCGGGAAAATGAGGGTTGTGTGTATAAGTTAAACCAAGGACGCGTTTTAAGCAACCCTAGCGAATAGCCCGCCCAGCGATAAGCTTGGCTGGTTGCCATAACGTAAACCCGTAGTGATACCATTCACCTTTGGCTCTGACCATGTGCGCCACGCCAAGTGCCTGTTCGTGGATTATTTGATTAATCCTTCAAGCCCTCTCAACCCTCCTATACATCTGATAAGTACCTTAGTTAGTGCTAGCTGGGGTATAGTGTTGGGAAAATATAGGTTGGGTATTTTGAAGGTAAGAATTCAAGTCAAACATATTTCTGTCATAAAATTTACACACTGAGAACAGGCAGGCAAAGGTAGAAATAATTTATATTATTGATAAACAAGAGGAAAGATGATTTGGTAGGACTTATTTATTATTTACGTCATGTATGTGTGGAAGCATCAGGAACCAGGCCTGTATAACATTATTTTTTTAAACCGACTGTTAGTGTATTCTGATTTGAATTTGTTACAATTAAGGATTATTGGCCCCCTGGGTACACCCCTGACTGGAAGTATCTGATAGATTGTTGCACGAAGTGGTGAATTATCTTTAATGATTATTATCACTACTGGAAGTATCTGATAGATTATAGCATGTTGGGTTAAGTGGTGAATGATCTTATATGATTAATATCACTACTAGAAGTATCTAATTGATTGTTGCACGAAGTGGTGAATGATCTTTAATGATAAGTTTCACTACTGGAAGTATAATAATATATTGTTGCATGTTAAGTAAGTGGTGAAGAAGCTTAGATGATAAATATCAGAACTTTCTTTGCACTAGTTAGGTGGTGAATATGCTTAAATGGTTAATATCACAACTGCCATAGGAAGCATATGACAGATTGTTGCACGTAAGGTAAGTGGTGAATGAACTTTAATGATTAACATCAGTACTGTCTGGAAGAGTACAGGATGCAATCACGACATAGAACTTTGTGTTCTTGTCATTTATGACCTCAGTATACTCCTTGATGAGGTCAATGAGCATCCCCTTATCCACAGTGGATGGAGAGCCAGCATCGTCACTCGTAGCCGTGGTGGCGACTGTAGATGTAAACAAACTTGATTTCTCCCATACTTTTCCTGAGGGCTATTCTCGCAGCTAAGCGAGAATAGGAGAAGGTTAGCGTTGGCGAACAACGGGCTTTAAAAGTAAGGACTTCCTCATCGCCAGGCAATTGCCTGAGTGGGCAAAAGGTTTAATGGTAAAAACCTTAAAATATAAGCCCAGTGGTCCACCATAACCCAAGCACAACAAATACAAAATGACATTGATAAGATGGTAAATTGGTTTGAAACATGGATGCTAAATTTTAATGAAAATATGTGTAAAGTTCTGCATGTAGGCACCAACAACCAGTGTCATCAATACCATATTGCTGGAAAATTGCAGAAGTCCCAAAAGAAAATGACCTAGGTGTGCTGTGTACCAAAGAATAATAATTCAGAGACCACATTTGGAAACTCTCCTCTCTCTCTCCCCTCGTCCCCTCTCCTCATCCTCTCTCTCCTCTCTCTCTCTCTCCTCTTCTCTCTCTCCTCTCCTTCTCTCTCTCTCTCTCTCTCTCTCTCCTCCCCTCTCTCTCTCTCTCCTCTCTCTCTCTCTCTCTCTCCTCTCTCTCCTCTCTCTCTCTCTCCATCTCTCCCTCTCTCCCCTTTTCTCTCTCTCTCTCTCTCTCTCTCCTCTCTCTCTCTCTCTCTCTCTCTCTCCTTCTCTCTCCCTCTCTCTCTCTCTCTCTCTCTCTCCTCTCTCTCTCTCTCTCTCCTCTCCTCTCTCTCTCTCTTCTCTCTCCTCCCTCTCTTTTCTCTCTCCTCTCTCTCTCTTCCCCTCTCTCTCTCTCTCTCTCTCTCTTCCCTCTCTCTCTCTCCTCTCTCTCTCTCCTCTCTCTCTCTCTCTCTCTCTCTCTCTCTCTCTCTCTCTCTCTCTCTCTCTCTCCTCTCTCTCTCTCTCCTCTCTCTCTCTCTCTCTCTCTCTTCTCTCTCTCTCTCTCTCCTCTCTCTCTTCCTCTCTCCCCCTCTCTCTCCTCTCTCTCTCTCTCTCTCTCTCTCCTCTCTCGTCTCTCTCTCTCTCTCCTCTCATCTCTCCTCTCTCTCTCTTCTCTTCCTTCTCTCCTCTCCTCTCTCCTCTCTCTCTCTCTCTCTCTCTCTCTCCTCCTCTCTCTCTCTCTCTCTCTCTTCTCTCCTCTCTCTCTTTTCTCTCTCTCTCTCTCTCTCTCCTTTTGCCGGTCGTCCTCTTTAGATAAGACCATAAGGAGCCAGCTGAAGATTAGTCAGTCTGTACACACCAGCCCCGGCTCACCTTTTGCTGTTTTTCATTTCATCTTTAAGTTTATAATCTTTCCCAAGGCTCCAATATTCACATCAGCTGTGACGACTAGCGGGTGTGTTCCATTTCCCCTGTAACTGTTTTTTGTGAACTATTTATCTTTATTCTTTATATGAGATTTTTCAGAGTACACTAGAGTCCCACATAAAACAAGAAATTGGTCGATAAACGAGGTCGTTTTATGCTAATTCACTCTATGGGAAAAATTGATATTGGTCGATCGGTCCTCCCGCCCGTACCCGTACATTTATACTTGTTCACACCCATGCATACCAGAACATGGTATTATTTTACACTAGGATCGAAATTCCCTACACAATTGGGAGTATGGTTTCTGTTTACCTTATTGCATTCTAGGAAACATTCTTTTGGACTCAAACTTTTGGAGATAATGACATCTTCCTAGGGAGGTGAGAGACAAGTGTTTGTTTACGTGCGGCGTGCCTCTCACTCTTCTTCCTCTTGTGACCTACATCGCCTCTGTTCTTCCCTTGCCGCTGACACTTTTAATGCAGATTTGGCTCTAGTTAGGAGGTTAAAGCGTGTGATTAGGTTAGGTTAGTGACTCAAAAGCAAGTTGCCATAAACCTGGCTTAACTCTCGCTTGCGTGCCTCGCCAGAACTGTTGTTGTTGTTGTTGTTTTAGGGCTGCGAGAATCTCTTGGGGAACACTTATGAGCCCTGGTGATGTCCTATGATGCTATCACAGGCGCGGTAGTTGACCTGGCTTCCTCAGGAAGGCACAGGTGAGGCGGATGATGCCGTGTTGCCGGAAGGGGTGGACGCCAGCCGCCGCCAGCAGGGTGGGCAGGTCAAAGGTGGTGACTTTCAAGGCGAGGAGTTGAGAGTGTAGCACTACACGGTGTGAGTGGAAGCGCGGACACTGTGTGACAAGGGTGAACAGCAGAAACTGTTCAATAGTCTCCGGAACATTCATGCACCAAGGGCAGTGGGGGTCAGGGGACAGACGGAGGCGATGCAGGTGAGCCGTGAGTGTCGTGTGCCCCAGGCGGAGGCGGGTGAGGGTGACATCGAGGACGCGGGACATTGTCCTTATCCACGGCTGGGGGGAAGAGTCACTGCGGTATTGGCCCATGGAGGTGATGCGGAGGGTATCGCCGAGCGTGTTATTCCAGTTGGAGCGGCAGACCCGGGAAATGCGCCGTTTAGCCGCGGAGAGCGGCAGAGGGAAGGGGGTTGTGTTTACATCTGTTAAGGCCATCCTGGCAGCAGAATCAGCCACCTCGTTGCCTGGGATACCAGCGTGGGAGGGAACCCACTGAAAGGCGATCTCCCAGACCTCGATGGTAAGAAGGAGAAGGGCTCTCTGGATGCCAGAACTGGCGGGGCCCACTCAGCTGATAACTTGTTAACACCAACGACGACACCAAACCACAATGACGGGTGTACCTTCAAATGGAAGCCATCAATAAATTACGATAACTGACGATATTGTGAATGGATCACAACATATATCCTTCACAAGAATGTTTTTTTGGTAATAATGGATGAGAATTTCGCTGTCGCTACCGCCGTTGCTACTCACTCACCCTTGTCACGGCTTGTGCCAGCTGGGCAAGCCGGCTTACGAAAAGTGCCTCGAGTTAACAGAAAACGCAAGCTGCCGCAAGCCTTCTTATGGCTCATGTTCTGTACGATATTTTGGATCTCTATATGAGAACTCCTCGGATTTGCCCCTACGTTGATGGCGGAATCGTTCTATTATATGATCCAATTCGTACCTAACAAAAATTTTGGAATTTTATTTATTTAAAAAAAAAAAAATAATAATGATATTTTAGGTCGTTCGCTATATAGGGGAAATGCTTTATGCGAACACGCTTTATGCGGGAGCCTAGTGTATCTACTTCATTTTTCACCTATTCAGAAATTCCTCCATTCTTCATTCCATCCACCGTTCCATCCAGTTCATCACATACATGCTTACTATATTTGTCTTTTTTTAATTTTCTTATCCATGTTTCCAGAATGAATCTCCAGCCACCGGAATGTTTGAAGAAGCCCATGCACGTGCCCAGCAAGCTGTTGATGGGTCCTGGCCCGTCCAACAGTCCGCCTCAGGTCCTCCAGGCCATGCTGAACCCCCTCCTGGGACACTTGCATCCAGAATTCACTCAGGTGGGACAAGGCAACACTAACACAGTGGACACATTTATATCTTCTGTTCATATTATTTGGAGATGATAGTGATCTTATTTCAACTCTTCAGTCTTGATGGTACAGTATAAAGCTGGTTATTTTCATAGCTTATATTTAGGTTCACAGTACAACACATGGAAGACAGTTATGGGATTCCTGCAGACTAATTTGGTGAGCCTCAAAAGCTACCTAAGGTTGCACATAGGTGGGCAGTATTGCCAGCACAAGTACGCGCAGTGCCACTGATGGGGATTTTGGTACAGGCATTTATGTTGGCAGTACTTTCTAAGGTACACCTAGCAGAATCGCCGATACTGCTTGAGCCATTTTCTTAGTAGTAGACATAATGTACAACTTTTATATAAAGTGTGAGGTTGTGAAAGTGAACTGTGACGTATCCCACCCATGAACATCATATGCCCAAACCATTTGAGACATGCCCAGATCACTGTTTCTGATCACACACCACTGCTGCTAGAGCATCAGTTCTGATTAAACTTGGTTGATATATCACACTACTTCCAGTGCTGGCTGCCTAACTGTTTTGTTTTCAGATTGCTTCAAGCTGCCACACTTTGTGGATATGTGTCACCACATGGCATGTCATTATGAGTCTGTCTTAGACACCTTGTAAGTGTGAAAGTAAATGTTTACAATGGAGTTAAAGAGAGCTCATGAAGAATATTGATCCCCAAATGTAAAAAAGAATAGTAAAGCATGCTATGTACTGCGAATGTTCCGTACTACAAATTTTCCTATTACAAAAGGTTCAGTTAAGATGTTTGAACAAACAAAAATGTCCCTCATGTGAGGTACAGGTCTGTGTATAGATGTCATGTAAGGTCATGTGAGGTACAGGTCTGTGTGTAGATGTCATGTAAGGTCATGTGAGGTACAGGTCTGTGTGTAGATGTCATGTAAGGTCATGTGAGGTACAGGTCTGTGTATAGATGTCATTTAAGGTCATGTGAGGTACAGGTCTGTGTGTAGATGTCATGTAAAGTCATGTGAGGTACAGGTCTGTGTGTAGATGTCATGTTAGGTCATGTGAGGTACAGGTCTGTGTGTAGATGTCATGTAAGGTCATGTGAGGTACAGGTCTGTGTGTAGATGTCATGTTAGGTCACGTGAGGTACAGGTCTGTGTGTAGATGTCATGTAAGGTCATGTGAGGTACAGGTCTGTATGTAGATAGGAGGGAGATAGGAGGTGTGTAGATAGGAGGGAGTAGGCAGTCAGACACCTGCCGCCATGGTGAAATACTCCCGGGGAGGTACTTATGGGAGTTGAGGGGGTGCTGCAGACTTATCATTGAAATCTCCCGTGTCCTCTCTTTCCATATCCCTTAGTGTCTCAGATACACAAGAGAGTAGCTGCAGCCTGCACTCTAAAGACAATTCCTCTTACTACTCACATTACACTACATGCACTTACATCCCTACACTATCTTCACTCAAAATTTCATTATGGCGACCATTCACCCAGCCTCGGAGTCCCTTACTGGGGAGGGGACCATAAATATCCCCAAGTCGGACCGTCTCAAAGATGTCGACCCGAGGTGTCTTGATACTTCTTCTAGCCTTCTCTCCTTAAACTTTTGCAACATTCGCGGCCTTAGATCTAACTTTCTCTCAGACGAACATCTTCTCTCCTCCTCTAAACCTCATCTTCTTTTCCTCACCGAAACTCAGTTGGCTGAGCACTGACAGCAGACCTTTTTCTGTCTCCTCTTACTGTCTCTATTCTCATTTTAAATCCAAAGCTGGCTGTAGCGTATATGTGCGCAATGACATCACTTGCTCTCGTGCCCACGCCCTTGAATCTTCCGAATTTTCTACCATCTGGCTTCGACTTCAATGTCACTCTCTTACTAAATTTATCTGTGCTGTATATATCTCACCTAACTCCTCTGACTATGTAAAATTCTTCGACTACTTAACAACAAAAGTGGAGCACATCTCATCTCATTTTCCTTTAGCTGAAATTTCCATTCTTGGGGACTTCAATGTTCACCACCAGCTTTGGCTATCATCTTCTTTCACTGACTAACCTGGTGAACAAGCCTACAACTTTTCTATCCTCCAAGACCTAGAGCAGCTGGTGCAGCACCCTACCCGTATTCCTGACCGCCTTGGAGGCACGCCCAACATTCTTGATCTTTTCCTAACTACTAACCCTTCTGCTTACTCTGTGAAACTATTTTCTCCGTTGGGTTCCTCCGATCACAATCTTATTTCTGTAACCTGTCCTATAGCTCCGGTGCCGTCTCGGGACCCACCTAAGCGGAGGTGCTTCTGGCACTTCAACTCAGCTAAGTGGGAAGACCTAAGGCAGTACTACTCTGATTTTCCATGGAATGATTACTGCTTCCATGTCAAAGACCCATCTCTTTGTGCAGAGCGCATAACTGAGGTCATAGTCTCTGGCATGGAGGCGTACATTCCACTTACTTTCTCTAATCCTAAAGCCCGTCAACCTTGGTTTAACTCTGCTTGTTCTCATGCTGTCCGAGATAGAGAGGTGGCTCACAAACGGTACCGTAAGCATCCATCTCCTGAAACTCATGCCCTTTATATTTCTGCCTGCAATCATGCCAAATCTTTACTTCAACTTACCAAAAACTCTTTCATTCATAGAAAATGTCAAAATCTTTCTGAATCAAATTCCTCTCGTGACTTCTGGCATCTAGCTAATAACATCTCTAACAATTTTTCTTCTTCATCTTTCCCTCCTATGCTTCACCCAGATGGCTCCACAGCTGTCTCATCTACTTCTAAAGCTGAACTCTTCGCTCAAACATTTGCTAAAAATTCCACTCTGGCTGATGAAGGGCTTGTTCCTCCTTCTCCTCCACCCTCTGACTATATTATGCCTGTCATTAAGATCCTTCGGAATGATGTTTTCTTTGCCCTTGCTGGCCTAGATCCTCGGAAGGCTAACGGTCCTGACGGAGTCCCTCCTATTGTTCTCAAAAACTGTGCTTCTGTGCTTGCACCTTGCCTGGTCAAACTTTTCCGTCTTTGTCTATCTACTTCCACCTTTCCTTCTTGCTGGAAGTTTGCTCACATCCAACCTGTTCCTAAGAAGGGTGACCGTTCTAATCCTTTAAACTACCGTCCTATAGCTTTGACTTCCTGCCTTTCTAAAGTTTTTGAATCTATACTTAATAAGAAGATTCTTAAGCATCTATCTGCTCACAATCTTCTATCTGATCGTCAGTACGGTTTCCGTAAAGGGCAATCTACTGGCGATCTTCTAGCTTTCCTAACTGAATCTTGGTCATCCTCCTTTAGGGGTTTCGGTGAAACTTTTGCTGTTGCCCTTGACATATCAAAAGCTTTTGATAGAGTCTGGCACAAATCTTTAATTTCCAAACTACCCTCATTCGGTTTCTATCCTTCTCTCTGTACCTTCATTTTAAGTTTCCTTTCAAACCGTTCTATTGCAGCTACTGTAGACGGACATTGTTCTTCTCCTAAATCTATCAATAGTGGTGTTCCCTAGGGTTCTGTCCTATCACCCACTCTCTTTCTATTATTTATTAATGATCTTCTAAGTCTAACTCAAAGCCCTATCCACTCCTACGCTGATGATTCTACCCTGCATTTTTCAACGTCATTTATTAGACGTCCAACTCAACAGGAACTAAGTGATTCACGGAGAGATGCCACCGAGCGCCTAAATTCTGATCTTTCTATAATTTCTGATTGGGGCAAAGCAAACCTTGTTTTGTTCAATGCCTCAAAAACCCAATTTCTTCACCTATCTACTCGACAAAACCTACCAGATAACTATCCCCTCTTCTTCAATGACACTCAACTGTCTCCTTCTACAATGAACATTCTAGGACTATCCTTTACTAAAAATCTGAACTGGAAATCTCACATCTCATCTCTTGCTAAAACAGCTTCTAAGAAGTTAGGTGTGCTGTGGCATCTGCGTCCTTTTTTTTCTCCTTCCCAATTGCTTGCTCTCTACAGGGGCCTTATCCGCCCATGTATGGAGTATGTCTCACATGTTTGGGGAGGATCCACTCATACAGCTCTCCTAAACAGGGTTGAGTCAAAAGCTTTTCGTCTCATCAACTCCTCTCCTCCGACTGACTGTCTTCAATCTTTAAATCACCGCCGCAATGTTGCTTTTCTTGCTCTCTTCTACCGTTATTTTCATGCTCACTGCTCTTCTGAACTTGCTAACTGCATGCCTCCCCCCCTCCCGCGGCCTCGCTGCACAAGACTTTCTACTCATTCTCATCCCTATTCTGTCCATCTTCCTAATGCAAGAGTTAATCAGTATCTTTACTCTTTCATCCCTTTCACTGGTAAACTCTGGAACTCTCTTCCTGTTTTTATTTTTCCACTTTCCTATGACTTAAATCTTTTCAAAAGAAGAGTAACAAGACACCTCCCGAACTAAATTGGCCTACCCCTCTGTTTTTATTTTATTCTCTTACTGTCTTCTTTATAGGGACTGGCAACTAAGCGGGCTTTGTGTTACCCATTTTTGTTGTGCCCTTGGCCAGTTTCTTGTGATGAAAAAAAAAAAAAAAAAAAAAAAAAAAAAAAAAAAAAAAAGTCATGTAAGGTCATGTGAGGTACAGGTCTGTGTGTAGATGTCATGTAAGGTCATGTGATGTACAGGTCTGTGTGTAGATGTCATGTAAGGTCATGTGAGGTACAGGTCTGTGTGTAGATGTCATGTAAGGTCATGTGAGGTACAGGTCTGTGTGTAGATGTCATGTAAGGTCATGTGATGTACAGGTCTGTGTGTAGATGTCATGTAAGGTCATGTGAGGTACAGGTCTGTGTATAGATGTCATGTAAGGTCATGTGAGGTACAGGTCTGTGTGTAGATGTCATGTAAGGTCATGTGAAGTACAGGTCTGTGTATAGATGTCATGTAAGGTCATGTGAGGTACAGGTCTGTGTATAGATGTCATGTAAGGTCATGTGAGGTACAGGTCTGTGTGTAGATGTCATGTAAGGTCATGTGAGGTACAGGTCTGTGTATAGATGTCATGTAAGGTCATGTGAGGTACAGGTCTGTGTATAGATGCGCTGCATTGTGTTGAGTGTATGATATTTGTTGATGCAGCTGTTCACAGTGTTGAGTGTATGATATTTGTTGATGCAGCTGTTCACAGTGTTGAGTGTATGATATTTGTTGATGCAGCTGTTCACAGTGTTGAGTGTATGATATTTGTTGATGCAGCTGTTCACAGTGTTGAGTGTATGATATTTGTTGATGCAGCTGTTCACAGTGTTGAGTGTATGATATTTGTTGATGCAGCTGTTCACAGTGTTGAGTGTATGATATTTGTTGATGCAGCTGTTCACAGTGTTGAGTGTATGATATTTGTTGATGCAGCTGTTCACAGTGTTGAGTGTATGATATTTGTTGATGCAGCTGTCTCACAGTGTTGAGTGTATGATATTTGTTGATGCAGCTGTTCACAGTGTTGAGTGTATGATATTTGTGATGCAGCTGCACATGTTGAGTGTATATATTTGTGATGCGCTGTCACAGTGTGAGTGTATGATATTTGTTGATGCAGCTGTTCACAGTGTTGAGTGTATGATATTGTTGATGCAGTCCAGTGTTGATGTAATTTTTGATGAGTTCACAGTGTTGAGTGTATGATGTTGAGCTTCCTTGTTGAGCAGTGTACNGGGTTCTCGCCCTACTAATTTAAAATTTTTAAAACTTAAAAAATTTTTTATTATTATTTTTTTTTTTTAAATTGAGGGGGTCCGGAAAAAAACCAAGCCCCTATTTTTTTTACCTTTTATTTTTTTTATGTTTTTTTCTTTTTATACGAGATTTTTTGGGTTTTTACGAGTATGCCAGGGGCCCTAACTCCCCCTTTGTTATTCCCCCCCCCTGGGTTGTTTTTTTTTTTTTCAAAAAATTTTTTTTTCTAATTTGCAAAATTTTTTTAAATTTTTACCCAGTTATTTCATATTGTTGACATTACACTGATATTCATTTTCTTTTTTCTTATCCCATTTCAGATGCCTGCAGTCTCTGAAATACAGCTGAAAAACAAGCTGAAAAATTTAAAACAGCAGTTCCGGGTACACAGAGAGGCTGTTGGCCAGACAGGCAATGCCTGTGTGAGGCCTCCGCATTATTATGAGATATTATTCTCCATATATGGAGAAAGGCCTCTTAACAGACCACAAACCATCAGCTGTGGCCTCCCCACCCAAAATGACAGACCATCAGAGGTCTGAGGGAGAGGAGGAAGGGAAATAAAGGGGAATTGCCCTGGCCAGCCCCCCGGGGGCGCCCACCAAGAGCAAGGTCTGCTCCCCGACGCATGCTGAAAGAATGGAGGACCTGATGGAACAAATAGTTAAAAAAATGGATGCTCAGGGCAATACAATTATTGCCCTGAACAAAGAGTTCCTGGACACCTACAAGTCATCGCAACAGAAGAACATAGATCTTCTAAAGGACATTTGCACATTAAGTTAGGTTTTTTTATCATGTATTTGTTTGCTACCTTTTTTGTATATAGAATTTGCCTAAAATTTTGCTATTGATGCTTTTTATAACATTTATTTTGCCTGATTCATCAAATATTGGGGAATATTAGTAGATATTAATTTGTGTGGCTATTTTCTTTTTTTAGTTGTAATTTTTTTTTATATATATTTAAATTACAATTTGTAACAGTCTTTACTGGTGAGATAACTGCTCTATGTAAATGCCGTCCCACATGTTTGGTATGGTGGGCTCATCTCTTCCCCACTTCATCCCACTCCTCCGTACTCCATCGGTCCTCCACTGGAAATATTTTTTAGTGGCCATAGCTGACACATACACACACAAATAGATAGATAGGTATATACATTGTAAGTGTAAAAAAGAAGAGTACCACAAAGACCTCCTCATTATGTTAGACCTCAGTCACGCCTTGCGACTTATGTACGACTGGTTGTACTGGCAAACCTTATGCAATCTCAGAAAAATTGTGCAACTAGTCCCCAGGGCCCATTTCACAGTCTTTGGTAAGCTCCCCAACCAAAAACCTTACCCAAACCCGGAACGCCTTACTAACAAAGAATCCGATTTCACATCGTTGTTTTCGGAACCCGAAACTCCCAAACCCGGTATCCCAACAAACACAGACGGCGATTTGGTACTGGTGGTAAAAGCCTGAGTGGCGGAAAATGTAAAAATTCCATCCCCAAATCAGTAAATAATTACTATTTTAAAAATATAAATAATAGCAACTTTTATTTTGAAATTCTACTTTCGTTTATATTATAATTTTGGTTTTATTATAATTTTTATTTTTAAATTTATAATTATTAGTTAATTCATAATAACAACTTTTGTATGTCTTATGCATACGTTTATATTACAAAATTTCTGGAGTTTTGAAGTACAACGTGACAGATAAATAATTAAACAAGGGGAGACAGCGGGGGGAAAAAATTTTAAGTCGTCTGCTTACAGTGGGACGGCTTCACCGCGGGATCCCAAATTTTTCAAGCTTTTCTCCCCCTTTATTAAAACCCCCTAGCATGTTGATCATTGTCTGATAATTTTTTTTATTTATTTAAAGAAAATATAACCAAATGGAAAAAGAATTTGTGATTTGATTAAAAATTGCATTAATAAGTTCGTTGGGAGGCATTTTGGCTGCCCCAAACTCGCGTTCCACAGGGTTCCCCTCTAGGTATCGATACAAACAAACAGGCGCGAAGGGGCTGTGAAATGGATTATTTGGTGGGGGTGGAAATGGGTGCTCTTTGGGAGGTCCCCAAAGAAAGGAACACTGTGAATGGGCCCTTGGGGTGAAGGGCAGTCTCCTTTTACAAACAGTTGTGGTGGTGGCGGGTCTCCCATCATTTTAGATACCCGGCACGTCAGTTGTGGTGCGGGTCTCCCATCATGTTTAGATACTGGCACTCGTTGTGGTGCGGGGTCTCCCATCATGTTTAGATACCTGGCACGTCAGTGGTGGTAGTAGGTCGGCTCCGTGGTGGTCTCCCCATCATGTTTAGATACTGGCACGTCAGTGGTGGTGGGGGTCTCCCATCATGTTTAGATACCTGGCACGTCAGTGGTGGTGGTGGGGTCCTCCCATCATGTTTAGATACCTGGCACGTCAGTGGTGGTGGGCGGGGTCTCCCATCATGTTTAGATACCTGGCACGTCAGTGGTGGTGGCGGGTGTCTCCCATCATGTTTAGATACCTGGCACGTCTTAGGTGTGGTGGCGGGGTCTCCCATCATGTTTAGATACCTGGCACGTCAGTGGTGTGGCGGGGTCTCCCATCATGTTTAGATACCTGGCACGTCAGTTGTGGTGGTGGGGGTCTCCCATCATGTTTAGATACCTGGCACGTCAGTGGTGGTGGTGGTGGTCTCCCATCATGTTTAGATACCTGGCACGTCAGTGTGGTGTTGGTGGGTCTCCCATCATGTTAGATACCTGGCACGTCAGTGTGGTGGCGGGGTCTCCCATCATGTTTAGATACCTGGCACTCAGTGGTGGTGGCGGGGTCTCCCATCATGTTTTAGATACTGGCACGTCAGTTGGTGGTGGGGGGTCTCCCATCATGTTTAGATACCTGGCACGTCAGTGGTGGTGGCGGGTCTCCCATCATGTTTAGATACCTGGCACGTCAGTTGTGGTGGCGGGTCTCCCATCATGTTTAGATACCTGCACGTCAGTGTGTGGTGGGGGGTCTCCCATCATGTTTAGATACCTGGCACGTCAGTGGTGGTGGCGGGGTCTCCCATCATGTTTAGATACCTGGCACGTCAGTGGTGGTGGCGGGGTCTCCCATCATGTTTAGATACCTGGCACGTCAGTGGTGGTGGTGGGGTCTCCCATCATGTTTAGATACCTGGCACGTCAGTCACACAAATCTTACATGGTTTATGACAGTCACGCAAGTCATGCAAGACCGCGGGTGGTCTTGCATGATTGTGGCAGTTTGCGGTTGTGTGCTCAGTCGTGTGGTCGCAACAAGTGGTCGCACGATCAGTTGTGCAACCCCCCAGTGGTGGTGCAACTGGCTGCGATTAGTATTTATCAGTCGCGCGATCAGTTGTGGTCGGCCATGATTGGTTCTGCGATTTATCTATGTGATTGCACCACCACTTGTACAACCAGTCTCACAGCAGTCGCATGTATGTAACCACATTGGCAGATGGTAAACAAAATAGGAGACTGGTCGTAGCCCACAAAAATCAGCACAAATCGTGGGATCCTATGATCGTACATGCAAGTGTGACCATAGCTTTATTTTTTGTCTTTGCAGATAATGGATGAAGTGAAGGAAGGGCTGCGCTACTTGTTCCAGACCAAGAGTGAGGTGGTGTGCTGTGTGAGTGGCACAGGCCATGCAGGGATGGAGGCCACCATGTGTAACCTGCTGGAGCCCAATGACGTCATCCTGATTGCTCAAAACGGAATCTGGGGCGAGCGTGCTGCTGAAATGGCTTGCAGACATGGTAAGGCACATACTGCCTTAATGCCTCAAGGCTGAGGGCTTATTCTCCAATTATAGAATTAAAGATAATAATATTGTACAGTAATTCACCTCATGCTGTAATCTTGTTAGTAATTCACCTCATGCTGTAATCTTGTTAGT
Organism: Chionoecetes opilio; assembly: GCA_016584305.1. Classification (NCBI taxonomy): domain Eukaryota; kingdom Metazoa; phylum Arthropoda; class Malacostraca; order Decapoda; family Majidae; genus Chionoecetes; species Chionoecetes opilio. Next base: position 114,467 of record JACEEZ010014983.1, read on the forward strand.
AATTCACCTCATGCTGTAATCTTGTACAGTAATTCACCTCATGCTGTAATCTTGTACAGTAATTCACCTCATGCTGTAATCTTGTTTAGTTAAATTTACCCATGCTGTAATTTGTACGTAAAATTTACCTCATGCTGTAATTTTGTTGTAATTACCTCATGCTGTAATCTTGGGACATAATTCACCTCATGCTTAATCTTGTTAGTAACACCTCATGCGGAATCTTGTTAGGTAAAATTTACCCCATGCTGTAATCTTGTTAAATAAATTCCCCTCATGCCCGTAAATCTTGTACCAGTAATTCACCTCATCCTCTGTTAAAAACTTTGGTTAAATAATTCACCTCTGCCCCGTAATCTTGTTAGTAATTCCCTCATGCTTTAATCTGTTAGTAATTCCCCTCAGCTGTTAATCTTTTTAGTTAATTCACCTCATTTCTGTTCCTTTTTAGTAAATTCACCTATGGTTATTTTTTGTAGTAATTTTCACCTCATGCTGTAATCTTAGTAATTCCCTCTCTGTAATTTGAACCCGTAATTCCCCAACCTCATTTTCTGGTTTATCTTGTTAGTAATTCACCTCATGCCTGTAATCTTGTAGTATTTAAACCTCATGGCTGTAATTTTGTTAGAAAATTCACCTCATGCTGTAATCTTGTACGTAATCACCTCATGCTGTAACTTGTACAGTAATTCCCACCTCATGCCTGTAATCTTTTAGTAATTCACCTCATGCCTGTATCCTTGTTAGTATTTTCACCTCATGCTGAATCTTGTTTAGTAATTCACCGATGCTGTAATCTTGTTAGTAAATCACCTCATGCTGTAATTGTTAGTAATTCACCTCATGCGTATCTGTTTAATCCCTATGCTGTAATCTTGTTAGTAATTCACTCATGCTGTAATCTTTTAGAAATGCTTTTGGAAATCTGTGTTTTGATAGTGCTAATTTTTTCAACTGTTGATACATTCCGTGGGTGACATGTGCAGGTATAGTTGTGGGGGCAGTGTCACAGACCTGACACTGCCCGCCCTCAGAGAAGCTGTATTGATTTTTTTACACCCAGTTTGATACTGCCTTATCTTCCTCTAATTTCTTTCATGGTGAAGTTGTGCTGGTAAGTTTTTTTTTGTAAAGTTTATTGCATGTTTTTATAATTGTACTTCAGTATCATAAACTTTGCAAAATTGAGTGTTGGGAAATGCAGTAATGGTGTAGGCCAACTCTCTATGTATGACTCTATCTCAATGTAGGCCCTACTGTAAAGGGACATTGTTCTTCTCCTAAGCCCATCAACATGGGTGCTCCGTCGGGTTCTGTCCTATCACCCACTCTCTTCGTAGTATTAATTAATGATCTAAATCTAACTCAAACCCCTATCCAAAACCGTCGCTGATGATTTTTACCCTGCATTTTTTAACGTCGTTTATTTTAGACGTCCAACACAACAGTGAACTAAGTGATTCACGGAGAGAATGCCACCGAGCGCCTAACTTTCGATCATTCTCTGATTTCCCTGATTGGGCAAAGAAAACCTTGTTTTTGTTAAATGCTTCAAAAACCTAATTTTCTTCACCTATCTACTCGACAAAACCCTTCCAGACAACTATCCCCTCTTCTTCAATGACACTCAACTATTTCCTTCTACAATGAACATTCTTGGACTGTTTCTTTACAAAAATCTGACTGGAATCTCACATCCCCATCTCTTGCAAAAACAGTTCTAAAAAGTTAGGTGTCCTGTGGCATCTGCATCCTTTTTTCTTCCTCCCAGTGCTTTTCTCTGTACAGGGGTCTTATCCGCCCATGTACGGAGGATGTCTCACATGTTTTTAGGGATCCACTCAATACAGCTCCCCTAAACAGGGTTGAGTCAAAAGCTTTTGGCCTCATCAACTTCCCCTCCTCTGACTGCTGTCTTGACTTGTCCTTCAATCTTTAAATCACCCCGCAATGTTCTTCTCCTTGCTATCTTCTATCGCTATTTTCATGCTCACTGCTCTTCTGAACTTTCTAACTGCATGTCTCCCCCTCCGCAGCCTCGCTGCACAAGGCTTTCTACTCATTCTCAAACCTATTTTGTCCCATCTTTCCCAATGCAAAATGTAACCAGTATCTTCACGCTTTCATCCCTGTTACTGGTAAACTCTGGAATTCTCTTCCCGATTCTAATTTTCCACCTTCCTACGACTTAATTTTTCAAGAGAGGAATGTCAAGACCGTGGTGTAGTGGCTAGCAAGCCTGCTACGAATCTGCGGGCCCTAGTTTGAATCCGGGCCAGGGCAAGTCGGCGGCCACCAAACCAGCTGTTCTTCCTCCCTTTTTGGGGTTGAAGAATGGGTACCTGGGGAAAACCTGGGGAAGGTAACTGTGGTAACCCGGATGTCACACTAGCCCTGTGTCCCGGGGTAACGGGTTCTCAACTTCCTCACAGGCTCAAGGCTAATGTGACGAAGATGAGCACCGAGGCCACGCGCAGCATAGCGTATGCCCCCCATCTTTACTTTTCTGGTGTCAAGACACCTCCCAAACTAAATTGACCCACCCCCCTTTCTATATTCTCTTACTGTCTTCTTTATAGGGGCTGGCATCTAGTGGCCATTTTGTTACTACTCGTTTTGCCCCCGACCAGTTTCCTAGTGATGTACAAAAAAGAAAATAATAATGTTAATACCTTTTGTATGCCCCTGCCATTTTTGATTTCTCTTACACTTGCATTTCCTCTTGTATCGTTGACCCGTCCCAATGAGTTAATGATCTCACACCCAACCCATCAAAGCTCTAATGCTTTTTACCTTTGTCGTTTTAATTAAAGCTTAGGGTACAGGAAATTCAAAGATTTTAGTGCAATTCTTATGGAAATTTTGCTCAGAAAGTAGAGAAAATTAGCTCTGGGTGTTGAAGTTGAATATCACACAGTCAAACTAGTAAAAACCAGAACAGATGAAGATGAAAGTAGCCTTTTTGCTCACATAAATAGTATGATAAATGTTCATGAATTTGTTACCGTACCTTGCTCCCAAAGTAACAGCATAATTTTTTCCCCAAGAGCTGATTTTAACAGTAAAGAAACCTGCAGGGGAATGCTTCCCCCGGATGAGTTGGAGGTGGGCCCTCAAAGAGAAAACAAAACCAGCTTGTCCTCTTTCCTGTGAAAGCAAGTCTTCCCCGGGCCCCTGCAGCCCATCATGGGTTTGGGCGCCTTGTGTCAGAAGTGAGCCACTTTTTCTATAACTTTTTTTTTTACATGCTTATGCCTAAATTCGGGCCCCCCCTCCATGCAATTCCATGCCCCCTGTTTATGGTTGGCTTGGTTTTTTTGATTAGAAAATCCCTAATATGCTTATAGGATGTGGGGGTTCTGGATAAAAAGTCATCTAAAATCACATAGTCTGCCTTGCATTGATCACTTCCACATTGTGGGTTTTCAGTTTTTTTTATCTGCACCGTCCATTTCTTCCGGGGATGTTTTTTGAAAAAGTAATAATAATAATAATAAAAAAATTTGGTAATTTTTGACAAAGGAGCTCCCAATTTTTTAAGAAATTCACAGCCCCTCCCCCCCAACATCTAAATATCCATCACCTCCCCTAAAAGAAAATAAGAAAGTCACCCCCCCATATTCTGCATTAAAATCTGGATCGCTAAAATAAAGGGGCTAAACGCGAAAAAAAAAAATTACCCAATTCAGTTTTTGAAGGTTTCCACAAAATCCAATTTATGCAACGGGAAGCGGCCCAATTATTTGGGGGCTTTGGGGGGGGTGCAATATATTAAAAGGCCCTCTCTAAAAAGGCGGCTCTGATGTTGCCCTGGGGTCCGTCAGCCCAAAAAAATCATCATAGATTCTCAAATTCTCAACTCTTGCTTGGGGCCAACAAAAGACTAGATTTGGTGAGGAGGAGCAGCAGCAGCATACTAAGAATCACATCAATGCTTATTAAGCAGCTAAGAAAACAACCAATGATTTTAAAGCTACAAAACACATCAATGCATTTATTAAGCATACTAAGAAAACAATCAAAGCTTTTTAAGCTGTAAGAATCACTTTAATGCATTATTAAGCATACTAAGAATCACATCAATGCTTTTTTAAGCATCTAAAATCACATCAAAGCATTATTAAGCATGCTAAGAATCACATCAAAAGCATTTTAAAACAACTAAGAATCAATCAATGCATTTAATTAAGCATACTAAATTTCCATCAATTCATTTTTAAGCATACTAAGAATCCCAAACCCAAATGCATTTTTTAAGTACTAAGGATTCAACAATGCATATTAAGCATACTAAGAATCACATCAAAGCATATTAAACATACTAAAAATCACATCAATGCACTATTTAAAACATACTAAGAATCACATCAATGCACTATTAAGCATATTTAAAAATCCCAATGCATTATTAAAACATTTTAAAATTCCATCAAAGCATTTTTAAAACATCTAAGATCACATCAATGCATTTTTAAGCATGCTAAGAATCCATCAATGCATTATTAACATTTAAAAAACACATCAATGCATTATTAAGCCATTAAGAATCACCAATGCATATTAAGCATATAAATTACATCATGCATTATTAAGCATACTAAGAATTCACATCAATGCATTATTGCATGCTAAGATCCCTCAATGCATTTTTAAGCATACTAAGAATCACTCAATGCACTATTAAGCATACTAAGAATCACACAATGCATTATTAAAACAATTAAAAAAAAAACACATCAATGCATTATTAAGCATACTAAGAATCACATCATGTTATTTTTAAACATCTAAGATTAACCAATGCATTATTAAGCATGCTAAGAATCACATCAATGCATTTTTTTAAGCATTTTAAGAATCAATCAATGCATTAAAGCATCTAAAATCCATCAATGCATTAAAATTAAGCATTAAAATTTACATCTGCTTAAATTAACTCTAAGATTTCCACAATGTTAATTAGGTAAAAAAGAAAAAATCATGCATCAGATACTAGAACCCTTATTTTAATTTTTAAAGCAAATAAAAAAATAAAACCCCAAAAGTAAGCGGTGAAAAAACTGTTTACTCCCTACAGGGGATAATTAGACAAAATAAAAGGCTTTGTTTGAAAAAAAATGTTTTACCCCCTAAGGGATAATTATGGGAAAAAAATAGGCTGGGGAACACTTTTATCACCTAAAGGGAAATTACAAAAGATTTTAAAAAATGCCCCCATCACCTCAAGGGTAAATGGCAAAATAATCTGGTAACATGCTTACTCACCTAAAGGGATAATTTGCAAAATAACCGGTTTAAAAATTTTTCCACCTAAGGGGATAAATGGGAAAAAAAGGGGGGTAACAGTTTCCCCTCAGGGGGGAAAATTTTAAAAAAAGGCCTTGTAAATTCACCACCAAAAGGGGGAATTAGGGGAAAATAATCTTTCATTTTACCCCTAAAAGGGGGAAATATGAAAAAGAATTTGAACATGCTTACCACCCAAGGGATAAATTAGGAAAAGAATGGTAAAAAATTTTTACTACCCAAGGGAAATTTTTGGGAAAAAATAATGGTAAAATGTTTACCCCCCAAAAGGATAAAGGAAACAAAAGTAATGCTGTGAACACTGTCTTACTCACCTACAAGGGATAATTATGGACAAAAGTAATGCTGGTGAAACACTGTCTTTTTCTCACCTACAAGGGGTAATTATGGACAAAGTAATGCTGGGGAACACTTGTTTATACCTACAAAGGGAAAAATTTTTTGGGCAAAAGTAATGCTGTGAAACCCTGTCTTACTCACCTACAAGGGATAATTATGGACAAAAGTAATTGCTGGTGAAAAACTGTCTTACTCACCTACAGGGGATAATTTGGACAAAATAAAGCTGGGGACCTTCTTTTCTCACCTACAAGGGATAATTATGGAAAAAAATAATGCTGGTGAACACTGTTTACTCACCCACGGGGATAAATTATGGACAAAAGTAATCTGGTGAACATGTCTTACTCACCTACAAGGGAATTTGGACAAAAAAATAAGCTGGTGAACACTGTCTTTTCACCCACAAGGGATAATTAGGACAAAAATAATGCTGGTGAACACTGTCTTACTCACCTACAAGGGATAATTAGGACAAAAGTAATGCTGGTGAACACTTCTTCTCACCCACAGGGATAATTATGGAAAAAAAGTAATGTGGTGAAAACTGTCTTTTCCCCTACAAGGGGGGTAATTATGGAAAAAAAATTGGCTGGGTGAAACAAAAAGTTTCTTTTTCCACCTTTTTTTTCAATGGAAAAAATTATAACAAAATCTTTTTGGTGAAAAATTCCTTTTTTCCCTTAAAAAAGGGGTAAATGACAACAATTAAAGTTTCCCCCCTTTTTCCAAAAAAATTAAGACAAAAAAGTAAAAATAAACATATTTTCCTTAAAATTAATTTTGGAAAAAGTAAGCTGTGACCTTTGCCCTACCTTTTCTCCCAAGGGGAAAAAATTTTTGAATGGCAAAAGTAATGGGGGCACTTTTAATCTTTTAAGGAATTTTTTATGCGTTCCCTGGGGGGGGGTCCCCCTTTCATCCAAGGGGTTTATTTCAGGGACCCCCAAAGGGATTGCCCCCCCACCCTGGCTCCCACCCTTTTTAAAAAGTAAATTTTTATGGCAGATTTGCCTGGCTTTAACCAAAAAATATTTTAAAAAAGTATGTGAAAACCCTTCCCCTACAATCAATAAATTTGACAATTTTAAGGGTTAAAAATGATCAATCAGAAATTTTTACTTTATTTTGGGGGTTTTAAAATGCAATTTAAGAAATAATTGACAAGTTTGTTTTTGGAAACCCCCCTTTAAAAAGGATTTTTTTTAAATTTTTTTTTAACCCCAAATATGGGTTGAAAAACCCCCACTCATTCAAAAAAAATTTTGGGAAAAAAAAAAAATTGTAAAAAAACATTGTTTATAAAATTTCAAAAATATTTTTTAAAAATTTTCTTAATTTTTTCCTTTTTCTTTCCCCCCCTACAGGATTTCAAAAAATAAGGGGTTTTAAGTTTTCACAAAATTGGGAATAATTTAGGAATACTAATAAAATTTATATAATTTTATATAAAATATATATATTAAAAATTATAATAATATAATATTTATATATATATATATATATAATAATTTTTATATATATATATATATATAAATATTAATAATATATATATATTATAATTTTTAAAATTTAAATATATAATCAAAACAATTGAAATTATATTGGGTTATAACTAAATATATATTATATAATTATATATATATATAATATATAAATATATTATATATAAAATATATATATAAAAAATATATATAATATAATATAAAATTTTAAAAAATATATATATATATATAATATTATATATAAATAATTATATATATAATATATATATAATATCTAATAATAATATATATTATATTTTAATATATATAATTAATATTATATATATATATAAAAAATAATATATATATTATATATATATATTATAATTATTATTATTTATATATTATTATTATTAATTATAAAATATATTATTATTATAATAGGGGCCCCCAATATTTTTTCCCTGAGGGAATCGAAAAATCTTATAAGAAGATAAAAACCGCGCGGGTAGAAACATTTGATTGTTTATTTAAAACTTTCGGCTATACAAAGCCATCATCAGCCAAAAAACGGATACAAAATTTTTTTGTTAAAAAAAAGAAAAAAAACAAAATTTAAAAATTATTTGGCACTTTAAAAAAGCCTAACCTAAAATAAAATAAAAATAAAATAAAAATTAAAACGTTTAAAAAACTACACCCTCCAATCAAAATCGCATGGGTGTGGGATTCCCCCCGGCTAAAGCACAGAGCGGGGTTTTTAGGTGCCCTGTGCGCAAGGGGCGGGGGGGGTGGGTGGGAGGCTTCCACAAACCACGGGTGGAGTCGTGGGGGGCTTTTTGTGTAAAAATTTAAAGTCTTTGGCTTGTTATTGGGTGGCCCCCGAGGGGTTTTGGAATGACCCGAATGGCTAAAATGGGGGTTTGGCACGGGTTTGCCCATCCTTGAACAGTCCCTGATGCTCCGCGTCCTAGTGGGGGAGGTGGCGTTTGGGTTTCCCAATATAAGCAGCGTTTTTCAGCTACTGCCCTTTTAAAATTGGTACACCACTGAGGAACGCAGGGCATCAGGGGGTTTTCTCCCCTTGAGTTTTAAAAAAGTGTGCTAGCGTTAAGGGGGCTTGAATACTACTCTAAGCGGGACTTGTGGATAACATTGCCCATATAATTATATATTATATTATATATATATATATATATTAATAATATATATTTTATTAATAATATATATATATAATATATATATATATATAAAATAATAATATATAATAAAATATAATATAATAAAATTAAAATATTATATAATAATTATATATTATATAATATATAATATTTTAATATATATTAATATTAAAAAATAAATATATATATTATATTTTTTAAAATAAAAAAATAATATTAATATATAATATTATTATATAAAATATAATTTATATTTTATAATATATTTTAAATTATATATATTATATATATTATATATATATATTATAAAATATATAATTTTTAATATAATATATATATATATATATATATAATAGTTTTTTTCCCACATTCAATCAGTAACTACTTTTTTTTTTT
>JACEEZ010014984.1:0-10000 GCA_016584305.1 Chionoecetes opilio
ATATCCATCTCCCCAACCAATGCTTCCCTCCTTCCCTTAATGTCTTATCACCCTTCCCTAGTACCCTCCTCCCCTCTTTCTCCCTCTCTCCTCTTCCTCTTTCTTTTCCCCTCCATAGCTCCCTTTTCTCCCTCCCTCGTTACCGTATGAAAAAAAATATATAACAACTTTTGGGTTTGCAGCTAAAATTCTTAATAGACTTTTTTTCTTGGCCGACGGGTGAAAACTTGGGTAGTCTCGCGGTATCTCAGAGCCGAGTCATTACCGGTAATCAGAGGGAAGGCTATGGTAGTAGGGGTTTGTGGGGTGGTGGGGTGGTGGGGAAGTGGTGGGGGTGTGGGGTAGGGTGCAGAGGCTATGAGGAGGGGTTGTAGGGTGGGGGTGTGTGTGGGGGAGGGGGGGATAGGGTGCACACTGAAGGCTATGGGAGGGTGAGAAGTGGTGGGGTGGTGGGGTGTGTGGGATAGGGTGCATAGGGAAGGGTATAGGAGGGGAGGTTGTGGGATGGAGGGGTGTGGAGGGGGTGCAACAAGGGTGTAAAAACGTGTAGTGGGGAGGGAAGTGATGGATTGGTTGGGGAAGATTGGGGAGATTGGGGAGGTGAAGACAGGGGGAGTTTAATGGTGGATGGGGAAGGTTATTGGGGAGGGGATTTTTATTTCTCTCTTTCTTCATCTTTATTGTCTTGTTCTGTTTCCTCCTGTGCGTTGTGTTGTTAGTGTGTGTGTGTGTGTGTGTGTGTGTGTGTGTGTGTGTGTGTGTGTGTTGTGTGTGTGGTGTGTGTGTGGGTGTGTGTGGGTGGGTGGTGTGGGTGGTGGGTGGGTGGTGGGTGGGTGGGTGGGTGGGTGGGTGGGTGGGTGGTGGGTGGTTGTGGGTTGTGGTGTGTTGTGGTGTGGTGTGTGGTGTGTGTGTGTGTGTGTGTGTGTGTGTGTGTGGTGTGTGTGTGTGTGTGTGTGTGTGTGTGTGTGTGTACATCAAGCGACAACTGTATTTCCTAAACAGTACAAGAAAACACAGCAAACCATCAAAATAATAATAAAAATAATAAGTAGAAGACGAAGAAGAAAAAAGATAACAGTAGTAATAATGGTAAGAATAACAGTAACAGTAACAAAAATAACACTATAAAGATAATGATAGTAATATAAACCCAAACACACACAAACACACTCACAAACAAACAAATAATACCGACAAACAAAGCAAAAGAGAGTCGACAATCACACCGACGAAGAAAAGGAAGAATAAGAAAGTGCTGAAAAAGAAGAATAAAGTGAAAAAACAAGAACAAGAAGAAAGCTGAAGAATAAGAAAGTGAAAAAAAGAAAGTTTGCAGGAGGTTACATTAGCGTGGATCTGGAAGGGCGGTAGATTATACAGCCCGGGCCATGAATCTTCGCTCCTAATTATTTCTGGTCCCAACTTCAATCTGCTCAGGCTGGCAAAGTATTATCATCCTCGACAGATTGCAAATGGAGGTCCTTCTCGGGGCGTAGGTCACACTTGAAGGGATGCTGGAGGAGGAGGGGGATTTGGAGGACGAGGTAGGGAGGGGAAGGAAGGAGGGTGTTGGGGAGATGAAAAGAGAGGGGAAAGGAGGGGAAGGAAGGAGGGTTGTAAAGAAAGGGAGGGGAAGTGTTGGGGGAAGGATGAGGAGGAAGAGGATGCTTTGGAGGACGAGGAAGGGAGGGGAAGGAAGGTGTTGGGGAGATAAAAAGGGAGGGGAAAGAAGGAGGGTTGTAAAGAAAGTGAGGGGAAGGGTGTTGGGGGAGAAATTGGTGGTATAATAAAAAAAGGGGAAATAGAAGGAAAATTGGCGAGTATATTGAAAAAAAAGGGAGGGGAAAGGAGGGGAAGGAAGGAGGGTTGTACAGAAGGTAAGAAAAAGGGTGTTGGGGAGAAATTGGTGGTATAAGAAAAAGGGAAAAGGGGAAAAGAGGGGAAAAAGAAAAAAGGGAAATAGAGGGAGATAGTAAGGTAAGGGAGATAAAAAAGTGGTAGTATAAGAAAAATAAAGGGGAAATAGAGGGATAATGGGTGAGTATATTAAAAAAGAGGGTAATGTAAAGAGAGAGATTAAGTGGTGGTGTAAGTGACATGAAAAAAAGGAAGGGAGAAGAAGTGAGTCAATGAAATGAAAATAAAGTGAGGAAATGAAAAAAAGTGAGAGTATAAAAATAATTGAAGAAGTTTAGTGTTTAGGAAAGTAAGGAAGAGGAGAGAAAAGTAAGAAAAGTTGGAGGAGTAAGAAGAAAAGTGTAATGGGGAGATGAAAAATGAATAAGAGGCATAATAGAGAAGAAGAGAGCAATAGAAATATATAGATAGAGAGAAAATAAATAGAAGAAATAGAATAGAAGATAGAAGAAAATAATAATAAGAAAGAATAGAAGAAAATAATAGTAAAGAATAGAAGAAAATAATAATAAGAAAGAATAGAAGAAAATTATAATAAGAAAGAATAGAAGAAAATAATAATAAGAAAGAATAGAAGAAAATAATAGTAAGAAAGAATAGAAGAAAATAATAATAAGAAAGAATAGAAGAAAATAATAATAAGAAAGAATAGAAGAAAATAATAATAAAAAAGAATAGACGAATATAGAAGAAATAGAAGAAGAAAATAAATAAGAGAAAAGCGCAAGAAAAAAATATATATAACCATTTCTTAGTAGCCTACTAGGCGAAAGTAATTTATACAGTACACACTTTTCGCACTTATTCACCCTACTTATCTCTCTTTAAGTATTCCACAAGTAAAAACAAATGCTAATAAACACGTATCATAATGTACTAATATCATACTATCTTCAATACAAAAACTAGACGTAGCGTGAGGAGTAAGTAAAATAAAGTTATATCTTATCTCTTTCTCTATGCATGCCACAAATAGAACTGTAAGATAATAAACACGTATTCTAATGTAGTAATAGCATACGACCTCCAATTCTATACTAATCGTAGCGTACAGATTAAAAAAAATAAGAAAAAAAATTGTGATCTGTTGTGAAAGTCTACGCATTATCCCACCCACATTTCAGTACCCGGGTGCGTAATGGTCTTCCTAATGAGTCTTCCCCTCCCACTATACTCGCCGCACGTTAAGGTTAAGGTGGGGAAAATGGGGCCCCTTCCCTCCCCTCTTTCCGAACGCATGGGATTGGCTGAGGTGTTGGGTGTTGGGTGAAAATGCCTTACTCCAAGTTCCGCCCTAAAGCCCCAACACCCAACACCCAACACCCAACACCTCAGCCAATCCCTAGCGTTCGGAAGGGGGGGTGAAGGGGCACAATTTTCGCCACCTTAACGTGGGTGCGGCAAGTATACAAGACCCACCTGTGTTCTGACGGTGTGCAGGTGAGCGTAGGGGGGAAGAGGTTAACAGGAGCTCTATATGGATATTCAAGATGATTTACGAACGATTTCTTGATTTGTTAGCCTTCTGATTTCTTATTACGTCATTTTTTCTTTCTTTAGGTTTTCATGATAAAAATTGCGATTAGTTTTTTTTAATCCTTAGCAACACTTACACCTCCTCCTCCTCCTCCTCCTCCTCCTCCTCCTCCTCCTCCTCCTCCTTCTCTTTCTCCTCACCTTCAGGCAAAATAACTCGACCTTCTCCTACAACAAAGACAAAAGAAAAGACAGTAGCGTCCGTCTATCGCAATTATCTTTTTCTTTATCGCAAAAAAGGGGAAGACGACGGACACACTCGGGCAAATAAAAATGGGTATCGCTGCCCTGAGGTGTTAAGGCGTCAGCTGATGATAAGAGGAGGAGGAGGAGGAGGAGGAGGAGGAGAGGAAAGGGGGAGGAGGAGGAGGAGGGGAGGAGGAGGAGGAGGAGGAGGAGGAGGAGGAGGAGGAGGAAAGAGGAAGGGAGTGATGGTTGATAGTGTAATGATTTTTTCTTTCTTCTTTCTTTTCATTATTTTCATTGTGGTGTGTGTGTGTGTGTGTGTGTGTGTATGTGTGTGTGTGTGTGTGTGTGTGTGTGTGTGTGTGTGTGTGTGTGTGTGTGTGTGTGTGTGTGTGTGTGTTGTGTGTGTGTGTGTGGTGTGTGGTGTGTGGTGTGTGTGGTGTGTGCGCGTGTGTGTGGTGTGTGTGTGTGTGTGTGTGTCTGTGTGTGTGCGTGTGTGGGTGTGTGTGTGCGTCGGTTCATCACACCATCGAGAGCGAAACAAAGATGAGAATAAAAAGAAAACTCAACCGGACAGAATCTCATACATATGAAATAAGTGCAAATATAAGTTATGGCTTAATATTCACTTTAAATAAACTCTGTCTGTTTGTCTATCTGTCTGTCTGTCTCTGTCTCTATCTCTCTCTCTCTCTCTCTCTCTCTCCTCTCCTCCTCCTCCCCTCCTCTCTCTCTCTCTTTCTACACCCACACATCCCCACAAACAACAATCCAAAACTTGCATAAGACGACTCACAATAAGATCAGAGACCATCAGGAACCCAACCCAAGTCTGACTGTATATCAAAGTCTGATAATTTATCTTACTGTAAATACCAATTAGAATTTAATTACCAAGGGAGACGCGATAAGGGGGTGGCGGTAAACATTTATTATGCAACTCTCCCTCCCTCTCGCATTACCAACAAAGCCCGTCTCTTGAATCCTAATGACATCGCGCTCAGCAATAAATCAAACACTGATTAAACTCCCTAAACTGAGCCCAGGAACCTCTTGCTATCACACGCCGGAGAGAACTTGGTGGCGGAGGACGAAGAGGAGTTGGAGGAGGAGGAGGAGGAGGAGGAGGAGGAGGAGGAAGGCGTCTGCAGTGTTAGGTGTGAGATAGAGGACATGAAGGAAGGTACAGAGAAGAGTGAAATGAGAAAGAGGAGGATGTGAATAACAATAACGAAGACGAAAAAGATGTAAAGTAAAGAAGTAAAGGAAAAAAAAAGGTAAAATTATGAAGTCAATCGAAGAAAAGAAGAGAACAAATGTGTCGAGACGGGGGGGAGGAAGGAGGAGGAGGAAGGAGGGAGGAGGAGGAGGAGGAGGAGGGAGAGGAGGAGGAGGAGGAGGAGAATAGGGAGGAGGAGGAGGATGAGGAGGAGGAGGAGGAGGAGGAGGAGGAGGAGGAGCGATTGAGGTAGCGATGATTTATACTTAATGTTCGTCACTTGGTCGCCGCCCCTGCCGCCGCGGGGAGCCTCATCACTCACGCCCACGCACACCCATGACTGATACCCGACGCCTGTGTGATATTGAGAGAGAGAGAGAGAGAGAGAGAGAGAGAGAGAGAGAGAGAGAGAGAGAGAGAGAGAGAGGAGAGAGAGAGAGAGGAGAGAAAGAAAGAGAAGAGGAGAGAGAAGAGAGAGAGAGAAGAGAAGAGAAGAGAGAGGGGAAGAAGAGAGAAAGGGTGCAGGGTGTTCCAGCTAAAAAGTATTGGAGGAGGGGAGGATTAAAAAGGGATTAAAAAAGGAAAACACAAACGCAACAGACCGATAGGTCCTTTAAAAGCTGTTTGTTTTAACTGCACTACACTAACTAGATGATAAGAGAAAAAGGATAGGAAAGTAAAAGGGCTCCTCCCACCCCCCATCCCTCCACCGAAGCTGGCCAAAATGAAGTGATCCCATGAGGAGGAGGAGAGGAGGAGGATGAGGAGGAGGAGGGGGAGGAGGAGGAATGAGGGGTGTGGCAGCGTCTCAAAGAGGATGACGCAGCACAGTCAGGGGAGGGGAAGGGAGGGGAGAGGGGAGGGGAGTCCACATGGGGAGGGGAGGGGAGGGGAAGGAAGGAGGAGGCAGTGTTATCATAACGGGTCTTCCGGGCACACTCACTTGTAGGGGGGAGGGGAAGTCTGTCCTCCCCTCCCTTCCCTTCCCCTCTCCTCAATCCCCTATTACCCTTCCCCCCCAACCCCTCCCCCCCCCACCCCCCCAAGCACCCTCATCAAAAAAACTACTACGTCTATAAACTTCTACGTTAATTATTCCGTATTTTTTTAGTTTCTATATTACTTAACCGTTTTTATTCTACGGTATGACCAGGTATTAACAGGTACAAGTTTCTGGGGAAGGTTTAAAACGACAGGTGATTTTTCGAAGACCTGTAACTCCCTTTTTTTTTTTCTTTTTCTGATGAGTTAAATATCCCAGGAACTTAACATAAATATGAGAGAAAATAAATGGTATCTCTCTCTCTCTCTCTCTCTCTCTCTCTCCCCTTTTCTCCCTCTCTCTCTCTCTCCTCTCTCTCTCTCTCTCAGGTAAATCACATCTAACACCTAGAGAGAATAACACACTCACCAAAAAGGAATAACATACATCATAAATTATACACCACACCTATAGCTGACTCATGCTCTTTTTACCTCTCCCCTCTCTCCTCTCTTCTCTCTCTCTCTCTCTCTCTTTTCCCCTCTCTTCCTCTCTCCTCTCTCTCTCTCTCTCTGGCCTTCCCCCCCTTCCTCCCCTCTCTCTCTCCCTCACTCCTACAGTCGACATCCCATCGTGAATATTCCAATCAATACGTCTTCATTTGCAATATTCCCACAACGAGTCTATAACGGGCTTGGCATTAAAAGTGTCGAATGCGCAATATTGAGTTTCTTATTCGACTTAGATTATTGGTAGTTTTATCGCTTCTGGAGATCATTAGTAGGAGAGGGAGGGAAGAAGGGAGGGGGGGGAGGAGGGAGGGAGGGAGGGAGGGAGGGAGGGAGGGAGGGAGGGAGGAGGGAGGGAGGGAGGGAGGGAGGGGGGGGAAAAGGGGGGAGGGGAGGAAGGAAAAGGGAGGGAAAGGGGGGAAGGGAAAGGTGTCCGGTGTGTCTCCCCTTTGTTTTCTTCCTACCACCTCCTCCTTTTCCCTCCTCCTTCCTCCTCCCCCCCCTCCCCCTTTCCCCCCTCCCCCCTCCTCCTCCTCCCCTCCTCCTCCTCCTCCTCCTCCTCCTCCTCCTCCTTTTCCCTCTTCCTCCTCTTCCCCCTCTTCCCTTCTTCCTCTTCTTCTTCCTCCTCCTCCTCCTCCTCCTTCAGATGTCTATACCCTCCAGGTGTTTCAATAATTAATCACACCTGTCTGTTACTCACTCTTTTTTGTGACACTATTTTGTTTTGTTTTTTTTTGAAAAGAAAAAAAAACAAAAAAAATAAAAATAAAAAAAATAAAAAAAAAAACAAAAAAAACCCTAACCCTTTTTTCCTCCCCCCCCTTTTTCCCAAAGCTCCCCCCCTTTTTTCCCCCCCCCCCTTGCCTCCCAATTTCCGCGCCCAAACCCCCCCTTCCCTCCCCCCATTGCCTTTCCCCCCCCTTCCCCCCTCTTCTTCCTCCCCCTTTTTTTTCCCCCCCCCCTTTTCCTTTCTCCCCTCCCTCCCTCCCCCCCCCCTTTTTCCCCCCCCCTCCCTCCCCTTTTCCCCCCCCCCCCCCCTTCCCCACCCCCCCCCCCCGGCCTTTTGGGGGGGCCCCCCCCGGGCAAAATTAGAAGTCAAAACAAAAATCCCTTTACCAACCCCTTTCCCCCCCCCCTCCTTTTCCCCCCTCCCCCCCTCCTATCCTTCTCTTTCTCTTCTTTTTTCTCTCTCCTCTCTCTCTTTTTTTCCCCTCTCTCCCTCTCTTCCTTTTTTTTTTCTCTCTTCTTTTTTTTTTTTCCCTTTTTTTTTTTTTCTCTCCCCTCATCCCCTCTCTCTCTCTCTCTCTCTCCCTCTCCTCTCTTCCTCTCTCTTTTCTCCCTTTCTCTTTTCTCCTCTCTTTCCTCCCTTTTTTTTTCCTTTTAATTTTCTTTTTTAACCCCATTTTTCTAATCCCTTCTTTTAATTTTTTTTTTTTTTTTTTCTTTTTTTTTTTTTTTTTTTTCATTTCTTTTTTTTTTTTTTTTTTTTTTTTTTTTTTTTGTTTTTTTTTTTTTTTCTTTTTTTCTTTTTTTTTTTTTTTTCTTTACATTTTTTTTTCCTTTTTTTCCCTTTTTTTCCCCCAAACCTTTTTTTTTTTTTTTTTT
Organism: Chionoecetes opilio; assembly: GCA_016584305.1. Lineage (NCBI taxonomy): Eukaryota > Metazoa > Arthropoda > Malacostraca > Decapoda > Majidae > Chionoecetes > Chionoecetes opilio. The sequence goes on from JACEEZ010014984.1 coordinate 7,955, forward strand.
TTTTTTTTTTTTTCTTTTTTTTTTTTTCTTTTTTTTTTTTTTTTTTTTTTTTTTGTCTTTTTTTTTTTTCTTTTTTTTTTTTTTTCCTTTTTTTTTTTTTTTTTTTTTCTTTTCAATTTTTTTCTGGGGGGGCCCCTTTTTCCCCCTACAAGCTTTTCCCCTCCCTCCCCAAAAACCCCCTTCCCCCACTCCCTTTTCCCCCCTTTTTCCCCCTTTTTTCTTACTCTTAAATCTCCTTCCACCCCCCCTCTCCTTCTTCCCCTCTTCCTTTTCCTCTTCCCTTTTTTCTCTCTCCTCTTCCTCCCCCTTTCCCCCACCTTTTCCCCTTTTTCCCTTTTCTCCCCCACCCTTCCCTTTTTCCCCCCCCCCCTCTCCTCCCCTCTCCCTTCCCCCGTCTTTTCCCTTCTTCCCAACCAAAAATTTCCCGTAAAAACTTCCCTTTCCCCCCCCTTTTCCTTTTTCTCCCCTTTTCCCCCCTCCTTCCCCTTTTTTTTCCTTTTGCGGGGAAAAAAAAAAGGGGGGGGCCCAAGGGTAAGGGGGGGACAATTAGGGGAAAAAAAGGGGTTTTTTCCTATTTTTCCCCCTTGGGCCCCTTTTCCCCCTTACAATTGAAAAAGGAAAGGGGGCGAAGGGAGGGAAACCCCCCCCGTAAATTCCCCCTTTTTAAAAAAAAAAAAAAAAAAAAAAAAAAAAAAAAAAAAAAAAAAAGGGGGGAAAAAAAAAAAAGAAAAGAGGGAAAAGAGAAAAAAAAAAAAAAAAAAAAAAAAAGGGGAAAAAAGGAAAAAAGAAAAAGGGGGGAGAGGGAAGGGAGGAAGAAAAAGGAAGAAAGAAAGAAAGGAAAGGGGGGGAAAATTTTTAAAAAAAAAACCCCCCCCTTTTCAATAAAAAAAAAAACCCCCCCCAAAAAAAAGGGGGGGGGGGCCCTTTCCCCTTAGAAAAAAAAGGGGAAAAAAAGAAAAGGGCCCCAAAAGGAAAAGGGAAAGGGGAAAGGGGGGGGAGGTGGAAAAAGAGGGGGGGAAAAAAGGGGGGCGGGGAAAAAAAAAAAGGGGAAAAGGGGGAAAAAAAACTGTTTCCCCCCAATTTTTTAAAAAAAAAAAAAAAAAGGGGGCCCCAAGGAAAAAAAAAACGCCCCTTACATAATAAATATTTAAAGGGGATTTAGAGAGAGAGAGAGAGAAGAAGAGAGAGAGAGAGAAGAGGAAGAGGGGAGAGAGAGAGAGAGAGAGAAGAGAGAGGGGAAGAAAAGATGGGGAGAGGAGAGAGAGGGGAGAAGAGAGAAAAGAGAGAGAGAGAAAAGAGAGAGGAAGAAGAAGGAGAGAGAAAAAAAAAGGGGAGAGAGGTTAAAAAAGGGAAAAGAGAGAGAGAGAGAGAGAGAGAAAAGAGAGAGGAGGAGAGAAGAGAAGAGAGAAGAGGGAGGGAAGGAGAGAGAGAGAGAGAGAGAGAGAGAAAAAAAAAAAACGCCTTTACAATAATTAATCCCTACCCTCCCTTCACCCCTACAGCGGCCGCCCATCCCGTTCACAGGCTCCTCAGGCAAACAAATTTCATTATGCGGTTCTAGAAACATATTGACCATTGGACCACAAATTGCGCCATAAAGTGGAGGGGCAAGCCATTGTTCCCGTGCGATCTGCGTGGATTTCATTGTCCACTTCGGCCTGGACTCAACGCTGCCGCCCCCTCCTACAAACCATTTTTTAAACCGGGGAATTTCCGTCTCCCGGGTTTTTTTTCCCTTTTTTTTTGCTAGTTTCCCCCCCCACCCCCCCCCCCCTCTCCCCCTCCCTTTTCCCCCCTCCCCTTCCCCCCTCCCCCCCCCAAACCCCAAAACAACCCCCAAACCCCCTCCTTTTCCCCCTAAAAAACCCAGTTCCCGAAAGGTATAAAAAAAAATTTTTACTGCCCCAAATGTAGGCTATAATAAAATGGGGGTAAGGGAGGGAGGGGGATGGTGAGGTGGGGAAAGGGGGTAGGTTTGGGGGTAGGGGGGAAGGGGTGGGGTGGGGAAATTGGGTGGGAAGTGGAAGGCCTGGTATAAAGTTACGG
>JACEEZ010014984.1:15000-27500 GCA_016584305.1 Chionoecetes opilio
AGGCGAGGGTAAGGAAGGAAGGGAAGGGAGGGAAGGGAAGGCGAGGGTAAGGGAAGAGAAAGGAGGGGAAAGGAGAGGAGGGGAAGGGAAGGGAGGGGAAGGGAGGGAAAGGGAGGGTGAGGGCATAGCAGCATTGTACACCAACAGAAACAATCTCGTCTCGCCTCTCTATTCTCCGTTATTTTGCGTGTATCAGCAAAGGTAATATCCGTCGGAATCGCCCGTCGTAAATCGGCTTCGTGTTCCGGCGCCGCTGACCATTTCGGACATCCGCCACCCGACCCGAGTCCGTCTCTGGCGCGACCTGGGTTTATGAACCATCTGGCCAAGTTGTGGCGGTGAGACCCTACCCCCCTATACCCCTACTCCTCCTCCTCCTCCTCCTCTTCCACCCCTACACTCTTCCTCCTCCTCCTCCTCCTACACCCGTATTCCTCCTCCTCCTACTACTACTACTGCTCCTCCTCCTCTTCCTGGTCCTCTTCTTCCTCCTCCTCCTCCTGGTCCTGCTCTTCCTCTTCCACCTCAACCCCTACACTCTTCCTCCTCCTCCTCCTCCTACACCCCTATCCTCCTCCTCCCTTTTCTCCTCCTCCTCCTCCCTCCTCCCCCTCCCTACGTTCCTCCTTTCCTCCTCCTCCTCCTCCTCCTCCTCTCCTCCTTTCCCCCTCCTCCTCCTCCTCCTCCTCCTCCTCCCTTACCCCATACCACGACACCGTACAGCTTTGACCCCTGTCTCTCCTCTCTCTCTCTCTCTTCTCTCTCTCTCTCTCTTCCTCTCTCTCTCTCTCTTCTCTCTCTCTCTCTCTCTCTTCTCCCCTACCTGTTTTTTCCCTTGCATTATCTCTTCTTATATGTTTCTCCCTTTTCCTCTTCTTCCCTTTTGCTATCTTACATTTTCCTATGTTCGTCTTCCTCTCTCTCTCTCTCTCCCCTCTCTCTCTCTCTCTCTCTCTCTCTCTCTCTTTTTCTCTCTCTCTCTCTCTCTCTCTCTCTCTCTCTCTCTCTCCTCTCTCTTCTTCTCTCTCTCTCCTCTCTCTCTCTCTCCCCTCTCTCTCTCTCTCTCTCTCTCTTCTCTCTCTCCTCTCTTCTCTCTCTCTCTCTCTCTCTCTCTCTATGTCTGCTTCCCTAATTCCTTATCGTTATTTTATTCATTATTGTCTTGCGTTTCGACTTATATCTATTTATACATTTACTCGTTTATCAAATTTTTACTACTTAATTATCTCTCTCATGCACTCATTTATCACTTTATCTATTATCTACTTTTGTATGCTTAATTTATTTGTTTATTTCGTATATTATCTCATTTTCCTTTATTTCCCTCATTCGTACACCTGAATTTCTGTCTTTATTCCATATTTCTCTATGTCTTTCCTGTGTTACTATTTCTCTCCTTTTATTTTTTCCTTTTTCTACCTATTTCTGAGGCATATATAACCTAAAATAACCTAAAATAAACCAACAAAACCTAAAAGAAATCTAAAATAACCTGAAATAACCTAAAATAAACCAACAAAACACTAAAATAACCTGAAATCAACCTGAAATCAACCCAAAATTAACAAAAAAAACTAAAATGACCTAAAACAACGTAAAATAAACCAAAACAATCTAAAATAACCTAAAATAAACTAAAATAACCTAAAATAAACCTATAACAACCTTAAAAAACTAAAACTAAATAAACCTAAAACCTAAAATAAACCTAAAATAAACCAAAACAATCTAAAATAACCTAAAATAAACCTAAATAAACCTAAAGCATCCTTACATAAACCTAAAATAACCAAAAAATAAACCCTTAGCTACTCTTTTATTTTGTTGTGACTCCCTTATTCCTTCTTCTTTTATCTCTCTTATTTTTCTCCTTCTTTCTTTCTGTATTTCTTTTTTCAGCCATTTTTGACTCATATTTTAATATAATTGTCATTCCTTTCTTTCACATATTTTTATTTATTTTTTGTTATTTTTGTGTTTTCCCATCTGGGTCCTTCCTCTCCCCTTCTTCCTCTGTTTCTTTATTCTTTTTTTTTATTATCTCCGGCTCCCCTTTCGCTCTGAGCTTCTTGCTGTATTTTTTCCTCTCTCTATCTTATACTTATTTATTTTCTTGTTTCTCTATTTCGTCCTTCCCTTCCTCCTCTTCCCTTCCTTCATCAGTCTTAGCTTCTCTTCCCTCTTTTATTTAGCCAACTTCCTCTCTCTCTCTCTCTCTCTCTCTCCTCTCTCTCTCTCTCTCTCTTCTCTCTCTCTCTCTCTCTCTCTCTCTCTCTCTCCTCTCTCTCTCTCTCTCTCTCTCTCTCGTCTCACTCCCACTCACTCACTCACTCACTCACTCACTCACTCACTCACTCACTCACTCACTCACTCACTCACTCACTCACTCACTCACTCACTCACTCACTCACTCACTCACTCACTCACTCACTCACTCCTCTCTCTCTCTCTCTCTCTCTCTCTCTCTCTCTCTCTCTCTCTCTCTCTCTCTTCTCTCTCTCTCTCCTCTCTCTCTCTCTCTCTCTCTCTCTCTCTCTCCTCTCTCCTTCTCTCACTCACTCACTCACTCACTCACTCACTCACTCACTCACTCACTCACTCACTCACTCACTCACTCACTCACTCACTCACTCACTCACTCACTCACTCACTCACTCACTCACTCACTCACTCACTCACTCACTCACTCACTCACTCACTCACTCACTCACTCACTCACTCACTCACTCACTCACTCACTCACTCCCTCACTCACTCACCCCTCTCTCTCTCTCTCTCTCTCCCCCTCTCTCTCTCTCTCTCTCTCCTCTCTCTCTCTCTCTCGTCAAAAAATTCTACATGTTGTCTTTTCTCAACAAAGCATAACATATAGTGTATTTTTCCTTACTTTCTCTCTGTGTACAATAATTTCTCATCCTAGAAAAATATAATATTAATAAGAATATCACGATTATTAGTCAGAATATTACGATTATTAGTCAGAATATTACGCAGCGTCGCTTTATTCACCAAGGGGATTAGTGGGGTTTCAAAATACGTGTTTACAATCATCAAGACAATGGAAGATTTGCAGACAAAAAAAAAAAATATACGGAAGGGAGCGTTGATGTTATTATTATTATCATTATTATTATTATGATATGGTGTTTTATTCGCTTATGTGTTTAAAGGATTATATTAATGTCGAGGTTTTTTTTTTTTTCTCTCTCTCTCTCTCTCTCTCTCTCTCTCTCTCTCTCTCTCTCTCTCTCTCTCTCTCTCTCTCTCTCTCTCTCTCTCTCTCTCTCTCTCTCTCTTTTCTTTCCTTTTTTTAATGTAATGTCTTGAGTTACTTTAAGCTTCGTTATTATTTCTCTGTTATTTCGTTTTATCTTATTATTATCTTTCCTACGTTTCTATTGTACATTTTTTTTTACACTCTTCATTTCTCAGTGTTCTCTCTTCCACCTTCCTCTTTATCATAACACAACTGTCTTCCTCGTGTCTCCTTCGTTTCTCTCTTTTATTTTTTTATATTCCTCCTTTCGTTTTAACCCTTCTGTCATTTTTTCCTTTCCTCATCCTTCCCTTACTCCTTTTCCACCTCTTATTTACTTCTTTATCCCTTCCATCCTCCTCTTTCACTTCCCTTCCTTCCTTTACTCCTCCTTTACCACCTCTTATCCTTTATCCCTCCCATCCTCCTCTTCGACCTCCCTTCCTTTCTTTCCCGTCCCTTTTCACTCTTCCCTGTCCCTTAATCCCTCCCATTCTCCTCTTCGACCTCCCTTCCTTCCTTTCCCATCTCTTTCCACCTCTTCCTTGTCCTTTTATACCTCCCATCCTATTCCCTTCCCTGGTTCCCGCCCCTTTCCACCCCTTCTCCCCCCTTTCCTTCGCCCCCTCCATCCCCTCCCACCATTTCCCCTCCCCCCTTTCCCCTTTCTCCCCTCTAAACACAGAGAAAGTCAAACTCCAAGTGTCCGGTCCAATCCTCACGAGGCATCAAATATTGGGTCGCATTGTCATATTTATATCCACTCTTGTTTCATCTCCCCCGAATATAAAACACACTCACGGACAGACCAATTGGAATATTGCCCCCGCTTATGTTCCAGGGAAAAGGGGCGTATCCAGTCCCCCCCCACACACACACACACACACACACACACACACACACACGAATACAGTACTCGTAAAATGACTCCTTCTCGTAGGCCGTTCAACTACATCGGTTGATACTTTTTCTTTCACTTTTGGTTTTTCTTTTTGTTTCTTTCTTCCTTTCTTTTTTTTATATTTCTTTCATACTGCAAAATCAGCAAAGGTTCCCGGACGCTACTGGCCCCTCCGGCGGACACGAGGCAGGAGTGAGGGAGGGAGAGTGAGGGAAGGAAGAAGGTAGGGAGGAAGGGAAGGAGGGAGGGAGGGAAGGAGGGAGGGAAGGAAGGAGAGGAGGGAGGGAGAGAAAGAAAAGACCGAGACGTAAGAGAGAGAAGAAAGGTCTATTTTGAAAGAAAGAGAGAGTGTGAGGAGGTCAGTTTGGAGGGAGGAGGGAAAGAGAGGTCAGCTATAGGGGTAGGGTGGAGGGGTGAGGGGTGGAAGGGGAGAAGGGGGGGGGGAGTGGTGGAGGGTTGGGGGGTGGAGGGATGGATGGGTGGAGGGGTGGAGGGGTGGAGGGATGGACGGGTGGAGGGGTGGACGGGTGGAAGGGTGGAGGGGTGGAGGGATGGACGGGTGGAGGGGTGGAGGGTTGGACGGGTGAAGGGGGAAAGGTGGAAGGGTGGAGGGGTGGAGGAGTGGAGGGGTGGAGGGGTGGATGGGTGGAGGGGTGGACGGGTGGAGGGGTGAAGGGGTGGAGGGGTGGAGGGTTGGAGGAGTGGAAGGGTGGAGTGGTGGACGGGTGGAGGGGTGAAGGGGTGGAGGGGTGAAGGGGTGGAGGGGTGAAGGGGTGGAGGAATGGAGGGGTGGAGGGGTGGAGGGGGGGGTGAAGGGGTGGAGAGGTGGAGGGGTGGAAGGGTGGAGGGATGGAGTGGTGGATGGGTGGAGGGGTGGACGGGTGGAGGGGTGGACGGGTGGAGGGGTGGAGGAGTGGAGGGGTGGAGGGGTTTCTCTCCAGTCTGTACAGGGTGGAGGGACAAAGACAGGATAAGGCTACACCTGTTCCTTATAGTGTGTTCTCAAGGGGAATTATTTTCTTTTTTATGTTAATGTTAATTTCTCTCAAGTAAACGTGAGAGGAGGAGGAGGAAGAGGAGTATCGAAGTATCAATGGTGTTTATTGTTTATGTAAAGTAATAACCTCCTCTCTCTCTCTCTCTCTCTCTCTCTCTCTCTCTCTCTCTCTCTCTCTCTCTCTCTCTCTCTCTCTCTCTCTCTCTCTCCTCTCCTCTCTCTTCTCTTTCTCTTCTCTCTTTTAAGTAAAGCAGGAGGGGTTGTTATCCGTGCGTCTACCCAACTATTAATAACGGATTCCTAGAGAGAGAGAGAGAGAGAGAGAGAGAGAGAGAGAGAGAGAGAGAGAGAGAGAGAGAGAGAGAGAGAGAGAGAGAGAGAGAGAGAGAGAGAGAGAGAGAGAGAGAGAGAGAAAGGAAAAACAAGGAGCGAAAAACAAATCGCCTGTCATGAGAGAGTTTAGCGTAAATCAGATCACTTGTGTGTGTGTGTGTGTGTGTGTGTGTGTGTGTGTGTGTGTGTGTGTGTGTGTGTGTGTGTGTGTGTGTGTGTGTGTCTGTGTTGAGCAAAACACGAAAACAGGACAAATAGCCTTCACACCAAGATCACTTATCCTCCCTCTCTCTCTCTCTCTCTCTCTCTCTCTCTCTCTCTCTCTCTCTCTCTCCCTCTCCTCCTCTCCCAGCTCATCACTCATCGCTTGACCATCTCCACTCACCCTCCCTCACTCTTCTTTTCCCTTCTTTCCCCTCTCTACTTTTCCCCTCTTTTCTTTTCTTTCTTCGCGCCTTCACGTCCAGTTGCTTTCAGTGTGTCTTTCCATCCTTTCCAGGGTAGCGCAGGACGCCCATTCACTTCGCCGGGAATGTTTACAGGGCGGCATTCGTCTCCTCCACTAGTGCAGTCTATCCCCGTCAGGAAGGTTGTTTAGGAACCCCTTGCATCTTGCCCAGTCGAGTTTTCATTGGATTACATTATTTTTTTGCCTTCAGTATTTGTTTAGTTTCTTCAGGTTTTTTTTGGTTTCTTTAGTTTTTTTGTTCTGAAGGTTTATTTTGGTTTCTGATTTTTTTTTTGGGTTTCTGATTTTTTTTTTGTTTCTTCGTTTTTTTTGGTTTCTTCGTTTGTTTTTGGTTTCTTCAGTTTTTTTTTTGGTTTTCTTCAGTTTTTATTATTTCTTCGTTTTTTTGGTTTTCTTCATTTTTTTTTTGGTTTTCTTCAGTTTTTATTATTTCTTCGTTGTTTTTTTTGGCTTTCTTCAGTTTTTTTGGTTTTCTTCATTTTTTTTTATTTCTTCGTTTTTTGGTTTTCTTTAGTTTTTTTTTTTGGTTTCTTCAGTTTTTTGGGGTTTCTTCATTTCTTTTGGCTTCTGTTTTATTGGTTTTCTGGTTGTTGTTTGGTTTCTGTCTTGTACATATACTGTGCTTGTCGACCTTTACAGCCTCTCCTTCTGCGTCTAATTCACTTTTTTTTTACCCTTCAACCGTCCCTTCTCTTAGCATTTTCCTCCCTTAAGCTTTCCTCTTCCCTCTACTATATTATTTTTTTTTTTTTTTTTTTACATTTGTGCCATTTACGCCTGTAGGCAGTGGTGATCCAGGGCTCGGATGGTAGTCTCTGGAGGTTCACTTGAGGGCTGTGATGGTTGGTCCTCGCCCGTGGTGGCGCAGGCAGGATTTTTTATAGTGACGCCTGTGATCAGAGGCTCATGCCGCCCCCCTGTGTCCTCCGATGCACTCGCAATCGAAGGTAGAGTTAATGGGCAGGGCATGTGGGTGCTCTTAGGCCACTCGACGGTGCAGAAAGATTTTGGTTTTCTTCGGGGATCGAACTCGGGTCACCGAGAACGCCAGTCGGAGACGCTAACCACTCCGCTACCACCTCCTCCACTAACAAGTTTCCTTCCATCGATTTTTCCCTTTCCTTCATATTCCAATGTTCTCTTAGTGTTCTAAATAATAAAAGTTTATCTCACTTCTCTCCATCTCTCTAGACTCAAGTTGCATAGGCATTTCTCTCCACTCAAAGAAGAAAAGTTTTCCTCCCTTTCCTTCCTTCATCTTTCCCCTCTCCCTTTTCCATCCCCACACCCTTCCTTCGTCTTTTCCCCTTTCCTTCCTCTCCCTTTTTCATCCCCACAACCTTCCTTCGTCTTTTCCTTCTCCCTTTTCCATCCCCACACCCTTCCTTCGTCTTTTCCCCTTTCCTTTTTCTCCCTTTTCCATCACCACACCCTTCCTTCGTCTTTTCCTTTTCCCTTTTCCATCCCCACACCCTTCCTTCGTCTTTTCCCTCTCCCTTTTCCATCCCCACACCCTTCCTTCGTCTTTTCCTTCTACCCTTTTCCATCCCCACACAGACGCACTTTGAGCCAATCTTTTCCCCCGATCGTCGAAGAGCAAATAAATGGTGTTTACAAATAAGCGAGGAAAAACAGCGGCAGCAGCGCCATCTATATCGTGCAACATCAATTCCTGTCCACTCGGTCCCGATTTAGGGGCAAACAATGGAGGTCCGGCCAAGAGACTGTCAGGAAGCAGCTCTCTCTCTCTCTCTCTCTCTCTCTCTCTCTCTCTCTCTCTCTCTCTCTCTCTCTCTCTCTCTCTCTCTCTCTCTCTCTCTCTCTCTCTTGCTCTTCCGTCTTCCTCTTTATATGCTTTTTGTTGTTGTTATTGTTTCTAAAAATTTTGTTTCAGTATTTTGTCTCGATTCCAAATAAAAAATACGGTTTCTGCCTTCCCTTCTTCTCTCTCTCTCTCTCTCTCTCTCTCTCTCTCTCTCTCTCTCTCTCTCTCTCTCTCTCTCTCTCTCTCTCTCTCTCTCTCTCTCTCTCTCTCTCTCTTGTTGTTCATATATCCTGCTGTTTGTCGTGGATAAATATGTATCATCTTTATTGTTGTTGTTGTCATCTGTTCTATTTGTATTCTGCTTTATTTTCCAGGAGGAGGAGGAGGAGGAAGAGGAGGAGGAGGAGGAGGAGGAGGAGGAGGAGGAGGAGGAGAGGAGGAGGAGGAGGAGGAGGAGGAGGAGGAAGAGAAAATATTAGTGGAGTATATAGAGAAGACGGCAGGGAGGAGGAAGGAGGGTGAAGTTACAGCTCTCTCTCTCTCTCTCTCTCTCTGTCTCTCTCTCTCTCTCTCTCTCTCTCTCTCTCTCTCTCTCTCTCTCTCTCTCTCTCTCTCTCTCTCTCTCTCTCTCTCTCTTTATTGTTGTTGCCACATCTGCCGTGTCCACTGCCTTATTTCTTTCGTTACGGCGCTAGTGTAGATGTTTCGGGAGCTGTGTATGCTTTTTTCTTCTTTATGTGCGTATTTTTTCGTACGCGCGCGTGTGTGTGTGTGTGTGTGTGTGTGTGTGTTGTGTTGTGTGTGTGCGGTTGTGTGTGTGTGTGTGTGTGTGTGTGTGTGTGTGTGTGTGTGTGTGTGTGTGTGTGTGTGTGTGTGTGTGTGTGTGTGTGTGTGTGTGTGTGTGTGTGTGTGTGTGTGTGTGTGTTGTTGTTCCGGGCGTACAGCTGGCGAGGAACAAACAGCTGTTACACAAACTATACAACTCTGATTTTGAATTTGCTTGAGAGGTCATCACACGCAGAAGGAAGAGGAAGAGGAAGAGGGGTAGAAAGGAAGGAGGAGGAGGAGGAGGAGGAGGAGGAGGAGGAGGAGGAGGAGGAGGAGGAGGAGAGGAGGAGGAGGAGGAGGAGGAGGAGGAGGACGACGACGACGACGACATGTTAATTAAAAGTATAATCTATTGAAAAAAATGTCTAAGGTGTATTTTCTTACTAAATATTGGTATGGATGGAGGATGAGGAATAAAAGGAAAGTTAAAAAGGGAGGATGGAGGAAGCGAAGGAGACCTGAGTAACGGGAGAGGAGGAAGGAGGAGAAGAGGAAGGAGGAGGAAGGAGGAAGGAGGAGGAGGAGGAGGCGTCTCAGGGGCGTGACTCTGCTGTCGTCCCGCGGTGAAAAATAATGAAAGGAACACAAGCAGAGGAACAACCTGACGAAGGAAGTGAAAGAAATATAGGAACTTTTAAATTTTATTCCAAATCTTTTCATCGTCTTGTTGATCCTTTCTTACGCTTGCTAAGGTATAGGATTTTTATTATTGATTTACTTCGAGAAACAAATGATTTTCTTAATGTATTCCTTTAGTATTTTGTACATAATATGATCAATAAACTACATCTCCTACTTCTTCCACTACTACTATTACTTCCACTACTACCACCACTACTACTACTACTACTACTACTACTACACCACTACTATCACCACTACTACTGCTACTACTACTACTACCACTACTACTACTACTACTACTACCACCACTACCACCACTACCACTACTACTACCACTACTACTACTACTACTACTGCTACTACTACTACTACTACTACTACTACTACTACTACTACTAGTACTACTACTACTACTACTATCACCACTACTACTACTACTACTACTACTACTACTACTACTACTACTACTACTACCACTACTATTACTACTACTACTACTACTACAACTACTACTACTACTACTACTACTACTACTACTACTACTACTACTACTACTACCACTACCACTACTACCACTACTACTACTACTACTACTACTACAACACTACTACTACTACTACTACTACTACTACTACTACTACTACTACTACTACCACTACTACTATAGAATGAAAATATTACCAGGTCTTTAAAGAGAACGGTGAACCAATCTATTTACGTAACCAAGAAGTGACGGGAAACAGGAACTACCTCGTGTAGGTCTCACGGCCTAGCTTCCTTATTTTCTTATGTTCTTATGTTATTATGTTCTTATGTTCTTATGAAACAGAAGACAAAAGGAAGGTAGATGATAAGTCTTTTGCGCCCCACCTTGACTCGCTACAGACCTCTATGTGAATGTATGTACGTAGAAACCACCCACCTCCACCCTCCCACCCACACACACACAACACACACAAACACACCACACACACACGCACACACACACACACACACACACACCCACACTGATAAAGTCAAAGAGAAAGAAACATTGCAGAAACCATAAAACTTGCAAACAAGACAGGTTGGGTAAAAAATACGGTAGAGACATTAATCTACACACGGGATAAACTAGCTGCCAGGCCGAGAGAGAGAGAGAGAGAGAGAGAGAGAGAGAGAGAGAGAGAGAGAGAGAGAGAGAGAGAGAGAGAGAGAGAGAGAGAGAGAGAGAGAGAGAGAGAGAGAGAGACGAGAGAGAGAGAGAGAGAGAGAGAGAGAGAGAGAGAGAGAGAGAGAGAGAGAGAAGGAGAGAGAGAGAGAAGAGAGAGAGGAGAGAGAGAGAGAGTGTGTGTGTGTGTGTGTGTGTGTAGCAGGAGAGAACTATAGGTAGGACAGGAGATAATGTATAACTCAGATATCACACGAGAAAAAGGAAGACGAAAGGAAGAGGTGGAAGAAGCACAGACAAACAGATAAACAAGAGGTTAAAATAAGTGGAATAGCTCAAGAAGTGGAGTGGATGTATGGATGACAGTGTTACTAGAGAAGGGAGAAAGATCAAATGAAGGAGGGAGAGTGAGGAGTGAGGGAGGGAGGGAGAAGAGGAAGAGGAGGGAGGGAAAGGGGGGAAGGGAAGGGAAGAGGGAGAGAAGGGAGGAGGGAGGGAGAGAAGGGAGAGAAGGGAGGGAGTGACTAGCAGGGTGGACTTCTATTTTTCACTGCACTTTGAGGACACACCATCAAAGCTTGTTTATCGGGCTCGGAGGAAAAACCACATCGATTGGCAAAAAGGAGGTAGGGAGGAGGAGGAGGAGGAGGAGGAGGAGGAGGAGGAGGAGGAGGAGGAGGAGGAGGAGGAGGAGGAGGAGGATATGGTGGTGGGTTTGGATGATAAAAAAAAGCAGAGATGAGTCTGAATGCCTCTGGTTTTTGAGTGTCGATAATGCCTGGAATCTGTTTACTGGACGGCGTATCACTCAGTGGGTTCCCTGCTGATAGCCTTCTCACCCCCCCTCCTTCCTCCCACTGATGCTGCCCCCCTAACCCCCCACGGCCCCCTATATCCGGGTCTTGTTCTAGGGGACTGTGAGATAGAGAGGGAACTTATCAATTTTTTTTACTCGCGTGTTTGTGTATTCATGTTCGCTTCTCTCTCTCTCTCTCTCTCTCTCTCTCTCTCTCTCTCTCTCTCTCTCTCTCTCTCTCTCTCTCTCTCTCTCTCTGAATTCTATGTTGAATTTCTTTTTCGCTCAGGGTTCGTTTTTTCATGGTAAGCAAATTTTGTGAGATTATTATATTTTTGCAAATTTTTAAGACCTCGTGAGTTGCCTGTCAATTAATTTTCTTACTTAATCGTTCACCATTATTTCCTCGCTTACTAAAATGCGTTAATTCTCTATTTCCCTTAGTTGTATTTTTCTCCTTTTGCTTCGTTGTATTTTTCATCAGCGTTAAAATTTTCTTATATTTTCTTGGGCAACACACTTATCATATTGACTGTTACAGAAATTACGAGGAAAAAAGATTAAAAACAAGAAGAAAAGATGGATTCAGAATTTATATTACATGAAGTCAGTCCTTCATAACCTGTCTCTCTCTCTCTCTCTCTTCTCTCTCTCTCTCTCTCTCTCTCTCTTTGCTCCCATACCTCCTTCATCACTCTACTCCCACCCTCTCCCCCCCCCGGTAAGGCTCCCCAGGGCGTCCAGTTTCCAGGTTTCCAGGCTATGATTGCGCTGGTCAGTCCTGGAAATCCTTCTGGAGTCCCCGGATGGCCATTCGTCTGGAGGCGGCCACGCATTTTTCACTGGTCACGTGATCGGGCCCAGTAATTGCTTACTTTCAAAGCGGTGGCAGGAGCCATTTTTAATATCGCCAATTTTGTCCGAGGGTGTCGACAGAACGGCTCGGGGAAACACTCACACATTTTGAGTTTCTTTGTTGTTTCTTAGGAGGCGGGGACGGGACGGGGCGGGGACGGGGCGGGGACAGGACGGGACGGGGTGAAGGGGGTTGGCTGGGCGGGGCGAGGGAGGGAGAGGAGAAAAGGACCCGACCCGACACGTTTTGGGGCCGATATTTCTTCCCGTCGGGGGTTTCTTTGTCTACGCGTCGTCGGGTACTGGTCCGGGCCTCACGCTGGGCACGACGACTCCACGACACTACTTCTCGAGACCCTGATCGATTCCTCCCTCGTCCCAAGACTTGAGGGATTCTTTAGGGTGTTACAGGGTGCTCCTCTCGCCGCGCCCCTGCCTGACGACCCTGCATCTCCCTTCCTTCCTAACCACAGTACATCCTGGACATCAATATGGATGTTAAACAAGAAGGTCGTATAGGACATTT